>JAGFMF010012032.1:2250767-2290482 GCA_019455555.1 Galemys pyrenaicus
CAATAGGGAAGACCTGGAAACAACCTAAATGCCCAAAAACAGATGAGTGGATCGGGAAGCTGTGGTACATAGACACGATGGGATACTACTCAGCAATCAAAAATGAAAATCTAGACACATTCATAGGAACATGGATGGATCTGGAGGGGATTATGCTCAGCGAAGTGGGTCAGAAGGCAAAAGAAAAATACCATATGGTTCCTCCCCTAGGAGGAACATAAGGGAACCAAATAAGGATCAAGGAAAGGAATGAGAACAATAATAATAACAATAACAGCAATAAAGACACAGAAACCAAAAATGAGGAGACAAGGACAGACTGAGGACACTTGGTGGGGAGGGGAGGGGGAGAGTTGAGGGAAGACGGGAGCATGAGAGACTGAGGTGATGGTGCACTGGTGAGATGGTGATGGGGAATACATGGGGATTACAATTGATGGCAAGTATATGTAAATTTTTTTAAAAAATTACATTAATTAAAAAAAAAGAAGTGTGATTTCTGGATCATATGGTAAGAGTAGGTTTAGTTTTGTAAGAAACCACCAAGCTGCCTTCCAACATAGGTGTACCATTTTATGTTCCAACCAGCTAGACTGAGAGAGCCCGTTGGTCCATATCCTTGCCAGCACTTCGTGTCGTCAGACTTTTGGATTTTGGCCATTCTAATAGGTGTGTGGAGATTAAAATTGCTCTTTCCTATAAACAGTCTTTTGTGATAAGCAAAAGTACGATTCCGTGTGCACATGTTGGTGCTAACTCATTCCATGGTCCTTTGACAGAATTGTGATGCTGCTTTTGGAGTGACTCACCTTACTTCATTTTTCACACTGTGCAAAAAGGGGAGAGAGCTGGAGCCAACTCATCAGCTGATACAATACAGTAGGTATTCTATTAAACTCTTAGATTTAAAATGTATCTCATTTGCCCACTAATTCATTTAACTCATCTATCAAAAAAGCCCTCGCCTTCATGTTCTACTATTTTTTAAACAGTGAATCACATTTAACCTGGTTTTAACATCTGCTTATTGCTAGTCAGACTATTGCTACTCACTCTCCACCACCTTCATTCTAGCTTTGCAAGAGAAGAACCCGTGTACCTCGTCTCAAGCAACGGGGAGGAGGACTGGGTCTAAACAAGGCTTGGAGAGACACTTGGAAGGATACCCTGAAACTGAATTGGGAATCTCCCAGTGTCTTCTTACAGAATTGTCTTCTTACTGAACTGTGTGAGGAAACCCAACTGGTAACCCAACTGACGTCACAAGGGTTAGCATATGAGCCTGACTAGCACATTGGCTTGTATGTTCCTTAAGAGCCAGGTGGTAATAAATGAGCATCACCTTTGGGGTCAGGTGAACCTGAGTTCAAATCCACGGTCTATGCTAACTTGCTGTGTTGCTTAGTAGTCTCTTGGATTTCAAATCGTTCATTAAGAGAAGTAGCAATATATTTTAGAATTATTTAGAAGAAACAAAACGAGGTAGCACGTAGAGGTCTCATTTTTTCTATAGCCTCCACTGTGTATCACAGAATGTTTTCAAGTAACTAGATTTTGCCCTACCTAGCCCACTATTTAGGCTGATCTCCTTCCAAGGGAAATTAAAGAAATCAGTGCTTACTTTTATATCCTCTTAGTGCCTCTTGTGCCTCTCCCCAAACATTAGGATCAGAGCCAATGTTTCCTCCTGAAAACCAAGGATTTTCAAGACAAAAAATATAAACAAAGACATAAGAAACTGAGTCCTTATGGTTGGGGGGTCTATGTTTATAATTTGGGGTGTGATTCTCTGGGAGAAAAGCTAGATCCTAAATTACAACAGCCGTGGCCTTCATGAGAGAAATTCTGGGTAGAGGGAGAAGCTTATGTTTCTCTTAACCAGGTCCTTCCCTGAGCTGGTCCTGAAGCCGCTGCAACCACCCATGCCAGGCAAAAACTCTACAGCCCTGACATTCCTTATACGACTCTGGGGTCCTTAAGCCCTTAGAGATGGTCTCAAGCCAGGAAAGACTAAGTAAAATTCACTAAGGAAAAATGAAATGACAACTAAACACAACCTACTGGATCCTGGAATAGAAAACACTCACCAGGGAAAGATGGAAGAGTTTCAAGTCAGGTCTGCCATGCAGTTACTAGTTCTGTACTAGTATGTCAGTTTCCTAGCGTTGGTTGTTTTACACGTGAACACCATGGGATATACAGGATCACTCTTGTTTTCAACTTCTCTGCAAAAGTAAAATTAGCTCAAACTGAAAAAGGACACAAGGCAAAGTAATTTTTCATGAATACTAAGAAAGGGGATTTTTTTTTTCTCTACAAAGAAGAAAGTCTGAGTTCCTGCTGTTTGTTTGCTATAGAAGTTACATCAGAAGAAAACAAAAGCAGCATCAGTCCACGCCCTGCCTTAGAGGTGCAGTTGTTCTGACATTAGAAGTTCTTCTCCTTGTACCAGCTGCTTTTATGTGCATTAGGCAAGTTCAGCTTTCAGACCCATACTTTGGACTTAGTACCTGCAGTCTCAACAATCCTAAGATGCATGAAAACCCAGAGACCTTTAGAGTTTTGGAGCTAACACAAGACTGAAAGGACTGATCGTTACAGCCACCATGAGCCCAAGTCTCAGTCATGAGGAGCTCAGCACAACAGCTCTTGGCATTCTAGAAAAACCACAGACAGATGAATGGGTGACTGGGGGAGGATGTGCTCACGAACTTGCCACCAACTTGTTTCTCAGGTCTACCAAATTCAGATTTAAGATACACTCGAGAATAACTTTTTCACAAAGTTACATTAACTATGTGCATAGCTACTTCACATATGAATATGAAATTGCCCCAAATTTGCTATGAAATTGACATTCGTGTGGAATTTTAGGGGTTCAATCCTTTTGCGACATGCCACACCTGCAGTAGCAAAGGATGGGGTAACAAGATCTCCCCCTCAAATAAAAAGAGGAAGTGAGCCTTTGTTTGTTCTTCAGTTTTCTCCATTAAGCCCCATTCTTTTAAAGCTCAGATCAGATGCGATCTCTCTCCTGCTCAGATCTTCCCTCCTCCTCGTTATACATTTATTTTCCTATCGTCTATCTCCGCTACCTGGATGCAAGTTCCAAGGAATAGGGAGCTGGTGGCCTTTTCAGGGCAGTACCTCAAGAGACAAAGACAGTTCCTTGCACAGAGTATCTGATCAGTGAACACTGATGAAATATAGGGCTTTTTCCACTTACGAGCAATTCTTCCCCCCCCTAAAGATTTAATTATTTATGCATACAAGAGCTGGGGTACAGGCCAGAGGCACAGGAGGTGAGCAGATTTACCAGAGACAGAGCGGTGAGCAGAACAGGCAGATGGACTGAAACACACTGCTGAGGGGAGCAGCAGGGAGATAGGAGAGGTCTGCTGCGCCATGTGGATCCCTCCCTGGCTAGGGATCAAACTCGTGCTGCTGTACCATGGATGCTTCACAGTGTGGCGCTCAACCTGCTGCTCCACAAAGGAGATCCATGAGCAATTCTTAACCGTAAGGTCCCGTCACAGATTTGATCTTTCTCTTAGCAACCTTGTGAGATGCTTGGGAACTGAGGCACTGAGATACTAACTAGTTCAAGGTCACACAGTCAGCAGAGGGACCCAGAAGCCAATTCAGAGCTTTGGCCTTTAACGACAGTCCTCCAGCATGACCATGCAAAGCCACCTAACCAGTCACACTCGCCTTCCAGTGCCCCTACCAAGCACCTGTTAGGTGGGTGCTAATCACAATCGGACCCAGGGCCCCCTTCTTCCCCCATTACTGTGTGTCAAAATAAGCCTTCAAGGAATGAACAAGCTGAGCTCGTTTTCTTTCTCCCTATCATACAGGAAAGTGTCTCGTCTTCTTTCACAAAAGCTTCCCAGCGTCAGCATCATTTCAGTAAATGTGCTATAACAACCTCAGGACACTGCCTATCATGCCGTCTTGTCCCCTGGAAGAATGCCCTCTATTCTGGACCCGACCTCCTTCCCGTCATCCTGGCCCAATGGGATTTATTAAGGCAATTTATCACAGATGAATAGGTATCTAAGCAATGAGTCTAATAGTCAGGGGCTCACTTTTTTTTAAGTCAACAGATTCAGTGATCATTTCCTTAATCGTTACTGATTCAGCTTCTTCTGAATAGGAGGCCGGGGCACTGTCTAAAGTCTTCATAGATTAGAAGAAAAGTCAGAACCACCTCTAACTAAAAAAGACTCTGGGATTAGAGGAATAAGGCCATCGCACCGCCACTGCCAGCCTGGCTTACAGTGGGGGTGCGTGAAGGGGCCGAGCCGGAGCTGAGAGGAGCTGGGAAGGAGCGACCCATGTCCTGGACCAGCTGGCACTTGGGCATTCTTGCCCCCACAAGGTCCAATCATCCACCCCAGCTTAGTTTTAAAATCAGCACCAACCTACAGACTTTTTCAACTTAGAGGTAGACAGCAACTCCCCACACATTGTTCTAGCAAGTTCTGCTCCACAGACATCACTGTCTTAGCCCCTGGAGTCTCCTGCCTGGTGGGAAACCGAGGTACGATGTGGTCTGTCCAATGATGCAGGGGAAGTTCCAAGAGAAAAGCCTCGGTTTGTGTGTCCATGGGGGGTGTCTTCTTCCGCTTGGGCTCTGGAACGGCCGGCCACGGCATGGCTCATAGGGAGTTCACAGCTCTGGAGACGGAAGTTGGAGATCCACGGGCCATCATCATGGCCCAGGTTGGTTGAGTTCTGGTGCGAATCCTCTTCCTGCTAGAAAACCGGCACCTTCTCAGTGTCCTCACATGGTGGGAGGAGACAGAGAACCCATGGCACCTATTTTATAAAGCCAACTCATCCCACGCATAAGGGTTCCACTCCTGGGACCTAATCGTCACCTTCCAAACACCCCGCCCAACGGTGAGGCCCTGCCATGGTGTGGTCTTATCTCTGGCAAACCCACGGAGGTCACACCTTCATCTTCGGGAGCTACGATTTCAACATATGAAACTGGGGGTGGGGAACACAGACGTGGAGACAGCAGCAGAAAGCATGAGCTCTAGGAAGAGACTGCTGGCTTCCCGTCCTGAGTGCTGTGTCCCCAGCTGGGTGGCCTTAGGCAGTCGCTGGTCCTTAACGTCTCCGTGTGTCAGTTTCCTCGTGCATGGGATGTGATCGTAACTCCCCCGGTGAAACGGCCTGCACGAAGGACGCAGCATAGACCCCAGAACACAGGCGGCCGTCACCTGTGCTGCTTGCACTGCGGTTCTGTCAGCGCTACTTGGGGGGCTCCTGGCCATCAGGAAACGTGACTGTGGACGGACGGGCCTCCAGGAACCCGTGTGAGGTGGCCCCCTGCCTGGGGACGGACTGCCCCAAGTCAGGTGGGGGCGTTTCTATCCGCACCCTACTCATGAGGAAATGAGGCTGAGTCTGGCTCCGGGCTAGCTTCTCCATTATTTCCGTGGGAGGACCTAAGAGCCACCCTCCTCTTGTAACGGGGCATACGCGGTCATAGAAGAGCTCAGCTTGCTGAATTCCAAGCCACCATTCCTTTGCACGGAATTCCTTTCACAGAAGAGCAAACAGTGCAGCTGTGATACACAGGAGCAGGACTGAGTATGCATTTGGCATAGAACTCCAACTGCAGGTACCTTCCCTTTACAGAATCCAAAAACTGCACACGAGTGCATCTGGGGTATGACCCGATTACCCGCTGAGCCCTCTCGTCTGCACACAGCTCCCAGCAACACAACCGTGTGACTGGGTAACCTCGTGACAGGCTGACCTCTGGGCCCATGTGCGGGACAATTTACAGTGTCTCCCCGGGCCAGTCGACCACTAGCTGTTTCCACCCATCCTTCGCACCCACCCGGCTCTGGGTACGAAGCAGCCTGTTTTTGAAGTGCCTTTCTGCTGAGGAGACCAGAAGTCCTTCCTCTGGATTCCCGACAAGGCCAGCATGACGGAGCACGGTCGCAACTTGCTCACGTCATTTCCCAGATGGAATAAGAGGCCCAGGGAGGAGGCCCCTTCCCCTCCATGCCAGTGGTGGGGGCAGCGACCAGGTAGAGCCCAGAGAAGGCCTAGTTGCACCCCATAGAGCACAGCAGGGACCCCAGCATGAGCAAACAAGGCCCAGGCACTGACTGCTCACGTTCTAAAAGTAAATTCTAGCTGGGAGCCAGGGGAGGAGGGGAGCAAGGGAACAAATTGGATGTAATCAGAATCAGATTCAAGATCAACTGTTAATGGTTAATAGGGTCAGCCACCCAGCCAGCAGCCAGACCTGGAATTTTCCACCCTCGAATCTAACAGAATACTCGCCGGAGACCATGTGCACATTAGCAGTTCCAGGAACCAGCTCCTGGTGCTGTGGAAAGGCAGGAGACAGAACAGGAGTCACTTCCACTCTGAAAATGCCACTTTTTTTTTTCAAGATGCATTTATGCACACAAGAGCTGGGTAAGGGTACAGGCCAAGGGTACGGGGTTGAGAGGAGTCACCAGAGACAGAGCAGAGTGCACAACAGGCAGAGTGACTGAAGCACACTGCTGAGGGGAGCAGCGGGGAGGCAGGAGAGGTCTGCTGCGCCCTGTGGGCCCCTCCCTGGCCGGGGATCGAACTTAGGCCACAGTGGTGATAGCACTGAGACTTAACCCCTAGGCCAGCAGGGAGGCCTGAAAATGCCACCCTTTCTGATGCAACGCTCCAAGTAAGAGAAAATGCAGCTTCCAGAGTGTGATGACAATAATGGCAATGAATTATAATATCCACCCCTCGCACCCCAATGGCCCTGCCAATAAACTGAGTGTTAATGACATGCACTATGGAAAGGGCTTCGAGCACCATCGCTGAGAGCAATATGGGAGTTTTCTTATTTCAGAAATGAGCAAACTGACCCAAAGGGAGAACCTAGGACCCCCCGATAAAAGACGGAGAGCTGGGCTCAAGCCCTCCAGCCTACATCCTTGCCGCACGCCACACCAACTTTCCTTCTGAAGGTTTAAAAATCTTCTCTTAATTTAATTTGCTGTTTTACCGTTTTGCACGAGCCTCATACATTAGGAAACACCCTCGGCGATCAGCATTCCCCTATGAAAGACGGAGAATACTAAGACGCAGGCTAGGTCCGTTTGGACAGGAACATTTCCAGACACGCAAGTGAACGAGCAGAGAGGCCCAGGGATGCAGCTCCAATTCCCATGTTGCTCTCCCCAAAACACACCCCCGAGGAGGCAGGAAAGGAAGGCTGAGTGCCTGAGGATGCGCTGGCCAGATTTCTCCAGGTTGTTGTCCGTCTGAGACAGCGACCTCCCCCCTGGGCTGGGGAAGGACAGCGGGGGGAGCGGGAGAGGAAAGGACCAGTGGCCAGGGGCCCCCGGTTCTCAGCCCAGGCCCAGCACCTGACAAGCTCCCCACAGCCCGGAGCCCCCACCTGGACATACGCAGTCCATTCTCACATTCCCTGCTTCCACCTCCCACCCCAACGTTAATATCAAACCACCCCACTTGGACATGCTGTACTTCTCCACGGAAATGCAGACATTCATCTGAACATGGCCACGGCTGCAAAAGCTCTTTATTGTTGTTTAAGCTTCATTGGATATCGGGATATTCAAGCCCTGGAGTTGCAATGGAATCCTTGTGGAGAAAACTCAATTACCTCTGCTGCAGAAGGCACCCGGAACAATGAGGAGGAAAAAGAACATGAGGGAGAAAAAAGATGTTTCTTTTGAATGATAAAGCTGCAGACTTAAAGTCAGACCCTACAGTAACCGTCCCGACTCCTGGACACCGGGCGAGGAGCTGCACACATCACATCCTCTACCCAGAGGGGTTTGTTTTCTCCGACTCAGGACGCATGCCACTGTCGGTGTGTCACACAACCTTGGCCTGTGTTCTGACGAGCACAAGAAGCCGCTAAGCACCTTTTCACGGGAACGTGCCGCATCTCAGGCCAGGGGTTAAGTTATTCTCTGGCCAAAAGCAGCAATCCATCATGCTTCGTTATGGGGCAGATCTCACGATGAATAGCTTTTGGCAGAGATGGATAACTTAATGTGACTGCATCCGGCAGCGCGGTGAAGGGATCTGCCGTCTACAAGGCCGGGCGGGATGGCCAGGCGCCACTTGGGGTTCCCAGCAAAATCCCAGCCGCTGCGGCGGAGAAGTGGGCCTGCCGAGCATGCACCGGAGCAGCAAGCACAGGCAAGGAGCCCTGGGTGGTTCTCCAAGCGTCTAAGCGCCACGCGCTGGGCAGGAAGCGGGTCCACCACCGACAAGCGGGCCTGGGCGGGCACAATCTCTAGCTCGGGTTCCTTGCCCGTCACAATGGGGTAACAACTAGACCTACCTGCCGGGGTTGAGATGCTCACAGAGCGCTGGAGACAGACAGACGTGCAATAAACGCTTGACAGAAGCTAGTGGCCATGCTCTTAACCATCTCAACCAGCATCGGGACTGTCGTTATGGAGAAGCAGGAGAATCTTCTTTGGGGCAACGGTTAAGGAGCACCCACTTTGAGGGCCACAGCCTGCTTGTGTCTCCTGCATTCCTCTGACCTCTGCCCAAATCTTAGGTTCACAGGTGCAGAAACGAAGCTTGGCTCCGCCTAGCACAATGCGCGCAGAGCCTGCTCCCCCTTCCCTGCTTATTACCCTTCCGCCTCACATGCCTCTTGATCATCGCGCAGACTGAGCCGTCCACGTCCAGGTTTTGAGCCTCTGCTGTTAGTGGCATCGTGAGCAGAAGAAACGATCGGGCCAGAGGGAGCGGCGCTGAGGCTGCTGGGACTCAGGACAGAGAGCAGCATCCCGGCGTCCAGGGCCTCTGTGGAGTCTCTTCCGAAGCCAGGTTTTGGTGCTAAATAATGCAAAGCTGTTTACCCTTGAAAAGTGGCTGGAGTAATGAGAACTGTATTTTACTGGCCAAAGGGGAAAAAGAGAGAAAAGAGATACATGATTCTCCAGCAAAACCTTCCTTATCAGCTTTCCTGGCGGAAGGCAAAAAAACAGGGCAAATAAATGGCAGCAGCAGGGGACATCCATCACACAGAGCTCTGCAGGGCCACGGCCACGGCCCCAGGCTGCCGGCCCCGGGGCTGCGGAAGGGGAGGTGAGGCCGAGCCAGGACCGAGGGGCCTCCTTGCAGCTCTGCGCTCCTCCCTCACCGGCAGGAGGCCGCAGTCCCTGACTTCCCTGCTGCCATGCACGAGCCATTTCAGTCCTCTGATTCCCGTCCAGCACCAGACAATCCAATTCCCCAATGGCTGAACGGCACTAGCAAAGAGAATGTCCTGGAAGGAAATCGCCTCACTTCCTCCCTCTTCTCCTGGGAAGCGCCGCGGGTCCTTCCTTGCTGTTCTCTGACCCCTGTTATTTTTTGTGGCTCGTCGGTAAAGCAGTAAGTGGACACATTTGGAAAACCGCAATGAGAAAATCTGCTCTTTGAAGAGGATTTTCTGAGCGTTTTGATGAATATTCCCAAGCCTTACCTACATGGGGCACCCTACACCCCAAACTTTGTCACTTGCGTCCTTCCTCGTCTTCACCATTGAACGTGGCAGCGATGCAAAGGCTTCATGTGCCCATTTGCTCATGCGTTTGCTCATCCAGGGGCAGTGCCACCAGGAATCTGCCAGGCTACAGACTCCATGCCAAGGACCGGACGTTCAGAGAGGAAGAAGACCGTCCGCACCCCACAAGAAAGGGGACAGTATGGCTGGCAGCTTGCGAATTTCACCCAGATCCTGCTTCACCATTCATCCATTCTCTGACCTCGGGCCATACCTGTCTTTTTTCTTTCATACCTGTCTTTTTTCTTTCATCATTGTTCATCTCAGGTATGATCCCCACAGGATTCCTACCGCCACGTCACCATGAACTGTCATTTATACAACCTCTCTGACCTCAAGTCACCTTTCTATAAAATGCTGGCAGAGATAAGACTACCAGCTGGAGAGTAAGTACGGACTAACTGAGCTCATACTGCAAAGCATTCAGCACGAGATGAAGGTCACGGCAACGTAAACAGCCGCTGTCATAGCAGCATCAGGACCGTTTCGAGTGGAGGGCTGGGTCAGGCAAGGAGATGGCTTCTCTTTGTTTCGTTCCCTCGTGCAGAAGGCAGAGCCCCAACTTGCCGGCAGGTCACGGGCAGCCAAGAGCTGGAGAGCAGGCCCCTGAACTGCTCTCGGGGTAGTGACGCTGGGGAATGGTGCAAAGTGGCTTCCAGTTCCAGGCTGGGCCGTGCACCTGGAGAACACGCAGCAGCTGACCGAAAAGGCCCCTTTCCTCCTGAGCCAAGGCACCGCCAAGCCCTCGGCAATGCGTCGCTAAGCAGCTCTCCCGCTAGCCGCACCACAGCCCACGCATTCCGCCGTTGGGCAGAGCCCCTCCTCCTCGCCCGGTGCCCCCCGGGCGTGCCCACCCAGCAGGGCATCATCGGGGCCCAGTCCTGCAGCGCCGCCGCCTGCAGAGCGAGGCCTGGAGCCAGCGCAGGGCACGCCTGGAGCCATCTGGGAAAGTCATCACCGAGGAAGCGCCAGACGCAGGCGCCTGTCACCGCCGTGTGGTGGACACTCACCAGAAGGGCCGCCGACCTCCCCTGCGGCCGCAGGCCCTTGCGCGAGGCTCCAGCTCCGCCAGAAGGTTTTGTCATCTGGACTGTAATAAAGTGCGCTTCCTGGACGCACGGCCTGCAGGTCCTAGTGACGCACTGCAGCCCGCACGCGCCCGCCCCTCCGGAGCCCGCACACCTGCAGCCAGCTCAGGTGCGGCTCACGTGCTGATGAAAGCTGGGCCCCTCGCAGGGGCAGCGGCGCTGAGGCCCCGGGTCTCAGCCTCGCCTGCACCTGCGGCCCCCTGGGAGGGCCTGGTCCTGAAGACCAGCTGCAGATGGGCCCGCTAAGCCAGAAACTCTGGGGCACGCTCCAGGCACCCTGTTCTTTCTAAGCAGCCACAGGATTCCTGCGAGCAGCCCCACTTGCTCCAGAGCTCATTCCAGGGCCCCAAGCAGCCAGGCTGGGCTTGCCTGCCTTCCCTCCCGCCCGGCCCTCCTCGCTCCTCCCTCCTCCCTGCCTCTCTTTATTCTCTCTCTCACTCTCCCTCCTTCTCTCCCTCCCTCCTGCTTTCCTTCCCCCTCTATTCCCCTTCCTCTCTTCTTCCTTCTCCCTTTCCTTCCCTTCCTCCCATCCCTCCTCCCTCTCTCACTCCCTCTCTTTCTCCCTCCCTATCTCCTTCCCTCAGGATCCCCCCAAGCAGTCTACACTGCAGTTAGCACCTCCGGTTCCAGACAGATCATTCTTTCTCTGCATTCTGGCGTGGCTGACAAAACCGTGTGATTCAAGGCAAATTTCTTCACCTCTCTGTGGTTCGGCGTCCTCGAATTATAAAATAAGAAAGATAGAAGCACCCCCCAGAGAGCCCTTGCGCAGAATAACTACCGCACATGAACCGTTTGACATGGTGCCAGAAGACCAGCAGGTGCTCAGCAAGCGCATGCCCTTTCCTTGCAGTTATTTAACTATTTTCTAAGAGCGAGGCTAGATACTGGACACCCGGTTCGTTTTTACGCTGGCCCTGCTTTTCCAGCCCAACCCCCGGCTGGAGGACGAGCCCGCTGCAGGGCCAGGCCAGGGCAGACAGAGCTCCCCCTGCAGCGCGGCTGGTGCCTACCCAGCACCCCCACGCGCCAGGCACAGCTCAGCCAAGCGCACGCGCTGAGGGGACCTGCGGCTGCATCACAGGCTCCCCACTGCCTGCGGGTGATGCCACTCACAACTGCACCTTGCAGACAAGGGTTCGGAAGCTGGGCAGTGACACGGGCTAGGGACCCCCCGGGTCCCACAAGCAGAGATCACCCCAGGACCATTCTTCCTGTATGGACGTGGGTGTGCTACGAGGGAATTCTGCGTCTGGCCCGGACATGGCGACGGATCAGTTCCTCCAAGCAGGACTCAGGGCAAAGGCACAAGCAAAGGGGCCTTCAGATGGTCAGCGCAGGGCCTTGGGGGGCCAGGAATGGAGGGAGGTGAACAGGACACCTGTTGGGGGGCAGTGAAGAGGGAGGGATGTGGATGAAGTCGGAAGGCGGGAGACCGGTGGAGCCTCCCTGGAGTGAGTGGACAGCCAGTCTGCTGCAAGGCCCAGGACAGAATGGAATGTTCTTAACTCACAGAAATCCCAGCCAAGTCCACGTCCAATAATCTTGGTGTGCCCCAGCCTCAGAGCCTGCACGCTGCAGCTCTAACACCGGGAGGGGTTGAAGATACACACGCGTGCACATATATAAATCACTGATAGAAAACTAAGTAGCAAAACACAGATGGTGAGCAAACATCATCAAAAATCCTGGAAATGGCTGTATTCGGTCGTAGAAGATTTAATTTCGTGACAGGGCGCTATTGTGCGCAGTCTGAATAACGGTCCACTTTGGAGAGAAAGAGCTTTAGGAAGCATCGCCGAGACCGCTGCCGGGCCTGGCTCAATCAGGAAAGCTGTGTCAGCCCTGGGAGCCTGAGGCCTTCGGTTCACGTAGGTCCTGGTTTAAATCAGGGCTCTGCCACTGCTGGTGCAACACAGCTGTGCCTGGGTCCCCTCACCTGTAAGACGGATGAAGGGTGTAGCCCCCTGGGTGGGCAGGAGGAGGATACAATGTGGCTGACCTGCCTGCCGAGCACAGAACCCCCCACACCGTTCAGGGGAGTCTTCTACCCCACCTGAGGACAGCCTGCCCGCACTGGGCACTCCTCTCAACCTAAGCGTCCGCTCCCCTTTCCCTCTTCCTCCTAGTTACGTGCTATTTGTTTTGCAGGGTATTTGTTTTCCAGTATTTTTACTAAGTAGGACAGCTCTATCAATGAGGTCTGCTGTTTTATTGGTTGCTAATTGCTGGGGCATAATTGTTGCAATGCTACTTGGTGTTCCTATAATTCTCTGCAGCCAATCAAGGTGGCCAGTTTGCTAATTACAGCAAAGTGAATTCTCAGCCACCAGCTTCCAAAGGCTGACAGCGCGCGGTTTACAAGAACTCTCGCCAGCACTTTTACAAGGCGGGGTTGAAATGGCAAAGGCGAGAAAGTCATGGCAGGAACTAGTTTTTTTACAGAATTTTATGTGTCTATGAATATATAAAATAATAATCATTTTATAGTTATAACAACGTGGATACTATTTTGAAAGTTGTTTCTAAGACCTGCTGCAAGATCTGACGAAAGCTCAGTCTCTAGTTGGACGCAAGAGCCAATGGTTGTGATGATCATATAATTCTGAGGTCCAGACAGCACCAGTAGGTCTTTGCATACACCAGACCTTCAATTCCACACCCTGGAATAAGTCCGGAAGCTAATCTATTACCCAAATGTTCTCTGGAACTTGCCACCCATTTATAGCCTCAATACAAGTCAGAATCAAAAGGTGGAGACCTATTTTCTAATCCTTTAGTTCCATCTTTTCCCATCTAGTTGCTTCATGTAAGATTGTAGGACCCATGTTAGAAATCATTTGTTATCAGCTGAATTCTGTACCTTGAAAAGTCATACGCTGAAGTCCTAGTGTAATTGGGGGCCCCCAGGGAAAGGGGAGGTGCCAGGTTCCCTGCCCCACCCAAGGGAGGGTGAGCTGAGCAGGGAGGAAGAGAAGCAAGAGAGAAGACAGGAGAAGGAAAAAAGGATGGAGACCAAGAAGGAGACCTAGAGGAAGCGCATGGAGCAGAGACATGTGAAGAAGCTGCACTTGCTTCTTGGCCCTGGACTGGCTGAAACAGACCAGACAAGGGCACAGGGAGGTTTACAGTGCAGTTTTCATCCTGATTTTGAGTTTCCTCCTTCTGCCCTTCACATGCTGGGTCCCCACCAGGAGGTGCCTTAAATGTGTGTCAGGCTTTGGGCCTCAGTGGCCCTGCTTTGGGAGAAGCCTGTTTGTCTGGGCATTTACTCACGAGGGGGTGGATAACTTTGGGTGCTTGATTTGGAAACTCTTTTACTTATTCTTTCCTGTCTCTTCTCTTTACTGCACACTAACTGTATTTAAGTTCTTTTCCATTAAATGTCTTATGCTGTCTAGATTATGTTTTGTCCTGATGTGGTGGATACAGAAACAATTTAGAGCAGGCAGGTTTGGGGGTCCCGGGATACCCTTCACCCTGCCCTGTAACACTAGCTTCCAGTACCTCTAAATGGGACTGTGCTGGAGGCTGAGCTTTTAAAGAGATGACTAAGGTAAAATGAGGTGGTACGGGCAGGCCCTCACCCAACAGGACCGGTGTCCTTACGAGAAGAGACTAGAGGATGGAGGACAGGCCAGTGAAAGTAGGGGGAGCACGGGGACACCCACAAATAGAAGGAGCAGGCTCAGGATGGGTCCATGCTGCAAGCACCTTGACCTTGGACTTCCAGCCTCCAACAGTCTGAGACAACAGATCCCTGCCGTTTCAGCCACCCCGTCTGGGGCACTTTGTCATCGCAGCCTTAGCTCTCACACTCATGCCCCCCATTGGCACACCACCTGAAAGTGCCAGCCCCCCACCACTTAGTCGGGGAGGGCTCCCCGAGTGACCCTGGAGTCTGCACAGGGGCAGACCAGAGCACGGTCTGCGCATCCACACCATTGTCCAACCCCAACTCCCTTCACCCTTAGATCTTAATTCTAACTCAGGGTCGGGGATGCCACTGAGAAGCACAGAAGTGGGGGAGACACAGAGGGGTGCAGGCCCTGGACACAGACCACACGATGGCCTTGCCCACAATTCCCACCTGCACTGAGCCGCTTGCCTGCCTGAAAATCCACCAAACGGCAGCCTCAAAAAAAAAGAAAAGAAAAAGAAAAACCCTGCCAGGTCCCAGCTAGGATGCGAGCTTAGCCACTTGCACCGTGGTGCTTCCAGTCTGAGCTGAGGGAGGCACTGAGGAAGGGGTGCAGGGCCCAGGCTCTCCAGGGAGGGTCTGGCAGCAGATGGGACCTCACACGCGGGAGAAGGAAGTGGTCGGGAAAGCGGAAAGCATCAAAAGGAAACTTTTACTTGTTTTCTCAAAAGCGCTAAGCAAATGGGATCACGCGTTTCCTGTCTGCTTCCATTCACTGACCACGCAGTACCTGGGTAGTTGCAAGTGGTCGTTTTCACTGCTGCGTAGTATTCAACTGCATAAATATGCCCCAGTGTTTTTGTTTTCCTACTGATAGGCCTTTGGGGTGTCCCCTGACGCACAGGTTTTAAAGCCCCCTTCAGGTTGAAGAGAAGGGTAGCAGGAGGCCCCCGTAGGTGGGTATTACTGGGGCTTCTTTCTCCCTGCCCTGCCTCTATTTCACAGCTCCCTAACTCCAGGGCATCTGTCTTTGAGGAGAAAGCTCTGCGGTTGCTTCCTGAAATGTAGATCGGGCTTAGACGCTACAGAAGCCAAAAATCTCACCAATCTACTTTGGGACCATTTGACCCATTCATTTATTCCACAAATGGTTGTCGGGTTATCCTGGGGCAAAGCAGCAGGGTCCTGCTCACAGGGCTCTGAGGTTCCAGCAAACACTCTCACAAGTCTGCAGTTTCCCGTGATCCAAAGCGACAGGAAATGAAAAGTCAAGTTTCCGCAGGACATTTTCCTGTTAGTCAGCAGAAAGTGGCAGTCAGACCATTTCCTGGAAACTCAGATTTCCGGGTTTTGAAGTCTTAAAATCACCTTCTAAAGCGAGTTAGCTTTTTGAAATGCTTTGATTTCACAATAGCTCAAAAGCTCTGCGTCCAGCGCTACTTACAACTGCCCGAGACTGGGGCCACCCAAACGCCCGTCAGCAGATGGGCAGGCCAGCATGGCGGATGTGTCCACGACAGCAGTGGAATATGATTCAGCACAGAGGAGGAATCAAACTAGTGCATTGTGCAACCACATAGCCGAACCTCAAAAGCACTATCTACACCCACAGACGAAACACGAAAACATGATGCCCAACAAAAAAAGCCAGATACCAAAGGCAACGGGCCGTGTGGCTGCAACCCCAGGCATGTCCAGAACAGGCGATTTTTAAGACAGAAGACAGGTGAGTGGCTGCCAGGAGGGTGTGGGATGGAGGGGTCCACAGCAGGGGACCTCCAGGTGAGGACAGCCTTCTCGAACAACTCCAAGACTACTACAGTTGCTGCGCCCACATTTCTGGCAGGTGGACCTGACAGGCAAGGTGTTCCTCGCAAGGCAGTATTTAAAAATCCCTGCAAGGGCCTCCCTGGTGGCGCCGCTTTGTGAAGCATCCGTGGCACAGCAGCGCAAGTTTGATCCCCGGCCAGGGAGGGGACCCACAGGGCACAGCAGACCTCTCCTGCCTCGCCCGCTGCTCCCCTCAGCGGTGTGTTTCAGTCCATCTACCTGTTCTGCTCCCCACTCTGTGTCTGGTGAGTCCTCTCATCTCCCGCAACTCTGGCCTGTACCCCAGCTCTTGTGTGTATAAATAAATAAATCTTAAAATAAAAATAAAATAAAATAGAAATCCCCGCAAGATTAAGTTTCTCTGGACAGGAGGATTTTGACATCACGATATTCTGACGTCATGGAAAGCCCAGTGAACAGGAGGACTCGCCTGGGTGAGACGCTGTGGGAGGGGTGCTCGTTCTTTCTAAGTTTTCGTTCTGATAAGAACTCCTGATAACCCAGCGCCCTTCGTGAGGACACATCAAAGCTGACCAGATACGCCAGGGACTTGGGGGCTTGCCGCTGGATTCCGACGCTGGAACAGGCAGAAGAGAAAGCCGCCGCCACATACCCAGTGTGAGCTCCTTCATCGGGGCCTCACGTGACCCCATCCTCTCCTGCAAAGGAGGCTCTTGAAAGCACAGACCCCTCATTTACTCCTGCAAGCCAGCCTGCTCCCACCACGGCTGGAGCTCCCGGGCCGCTCTGGAGTTTGGGGAAAGCTGCAGGTGGAGATTCTGTCAGATAAATAAGCCCAGCGAGCAGCGTGGAGCTGGAGGAGACCTGGGTGCAGGGCCATGCATGAGCGGGTGCCCCAGGGAGAGGATTGTGCTGATTATGCTCACCTCGTCTCAGACCCAAAGCACAGACCACCACAAGCCCGCCCAGCAGGCGGCCGAAGCAGCCCCTCTGATGCATCTGCAGCAAGTTGGCTCCTGGAGCCCCGGAGCGGAGCAGGTCCCCTCTGGGCAGGCAGGGATGGGGCCCTGGCCAGCCCTGCGTGTTGGGCTCTCCCCTGCCCAGATCGCCAGCAGGTGGGAGCAGCCGCGGGGGAACCTCCCTCTTTCCTGCTGTTCCCCAGGCCCAGTAGATGTCTGTCAAGTGAACAGATGGGTTTCAAAAGGCAAACAAATGAAAGAAACATCACAGAGGGACTTCAACCCTTTCAGAGACCCTGCCGATGATCGGGTTTAGCTCACTCCATACGCTTCGTGGAAAGACACCACGGGCTGTGTGCTCAAGGAGGTCCCCAGTTTCAGTACACCTCACGTAGCGTTTTGATGCTGCCTGTACCAGCAGGTCCATGAAAGTGCCTCCTTTCTACCAAGGTGGGCAATTTTTACTTCATGTGTGTGTGTTTATTCTTTTGATTTTCTGTACTGTGCATTGATACTCTGATGTGCAATAAAAGAATAAAAACTAAGATGTGAAGCAGCACTTTCTTGTACTGTGTGCCCACGGGATACCCTGCTATGCTCCAGGCTGCTTCGTATGATGCTCTTGCCTGGGGAAGCGCTTCCTCATCTGGGCAACTTCCTCCCATCGAATGAAGCAAAACGGGACCCAAAAAGGTCGACTCTCCAGATCTGGGGCTTTTGTCTTCCACGCCCCATAATAAAGTGACCCTCCCAGTCTCTGAGCTCCATTCATACACCCTGCGCCTCTCCTTCACCCTTACATCCGGGAACTGCAGGTCCTTCAGTCAGGAACCCAGAAGTCAGCTTCTCCAGGCAGCTGTGCCCCAAGGAATCCCGCTCTACGCCCTGAGCCAGAGAAAAGGCTGACCCTGCTCTGGCCGGGGCAACACCGGGGTAGCCAGTCCGGCTCAGAGAGATTCTAGAGCCTGTGGACAGGACATGACAGCACTGCGTCTGCACCTTGGACGGGAACGTGCAGCTTGAGCAATGAGAGACGCGCTGGGCCCAGCGTCGTGAATGGGTCGTGCTCCGAAGCTGTCCACACGCAGACAGCAGCCCTCACCCAGCAGACGAGGGAGGCTCCCCAAGACCCGCGCCCTCCCCGATGCCGGCTCCATCAGCTCTCCTCCCATGGCCGTGAACCCTGCTCCTCCCCTTTCAAACACGCATACAGCTGCGTGTCGTGAGCCTGGAGCGTGAGCTGGAGGACGGCAGAGGCAGCGGTCATGAGCACCGGCCACTGCAGAGCACGTGATGGAGGAAGAGGCGTAGCCAGAGCGGGAGGAAGCCCGAGGAATGCGGGGAGTCTCTACACTCCAGCCGAAGCTGCCAAGAAGCCCCTCCTCTCCTAGCACCAGGGAGGGCAAGTCTCTGGCAGCGTCCACGCCAGAGGAGAGACAGCCCGAAGACGCCAAGAGAGGTCAAGGACACGCAGAACGCAAATCAGCCAGAGAGGGAGCCAGCAGCACCTCGACAGCGATCCACAGCCACAGCCGCCCGGAGGGCTCCCACGATGCCAGGATTTGGCGCGGCCTTCAAGTCAGAAGGAGGGGAGGCACCTCTTCTGGGTCTGCCTGGCCTTCCAAGGCGGGACAAAGGGTGGCAGAAGAAGAAACTCCCAGACAGGAGGACAGCAGGTCTACAAGCCCCTTTAGCTGTCATAAGAGCTTTTCCAGAGCAAACCACCTGAGAGAGGCTGCCCCACAAAGATGGGGAGCAGCAAGCTCGCCCCTCCAGGTCTGCGCAGGGTGATGGTCAGGGACACCAGGTGAGGACCGTCACTGCCTGCATCTTGGCCTCGACACAGCCAAGTCCAGGCAGGCGTGTCGCCAGCTGCTCTGAGAGCTGGCAGCTGGGCCTCGGGGCTCGCCCACATGGGCCCGCACAGCCGCGATCGCTGGGCAGTGGAGGGGTGCCTAGTGAAGGCGAGTGCTCTGAAGGCAGCAGCCGAGCAAACGCCACGGCCGGGCCCACCGTCCAGAGGGTGAGGAGGTGCGGTCTCCACACGCCCAAGCACGGAGGAAAGCAAGACTGGCTCACCAACACTCACCAGCCTGTACGCCAGAACTGTATTTCCTGAGGCCACAGAGCACAGAGAAGCCAGAACCCTCACACTCAGGGACAAAGGGGTCGGAAAGAATGCATGAAAGATGCAACTTATTTCATACTCGATCATTCTAATCATTTAAAAACTACAAACCAGGGCCTCCCTGGTGGTGCAAGGTGTTGAGCGCTGCACTGTGGGGCTTCTGCAGACACTGCAGCAGGAGTTCGACCCCCAGCCAGGGAGGGACCCACATGGCACAGCAGAGCTCTCCTGCCTCGCTCGCTGCTCCCCTCAGCAGTGTGTTTCAGTCAGTCTGCCTGTTCTGCTCCCCACTTTGTCTCTGGTGACTCTTCTCACCTCCACACCTCTGTCCTGTACCCCAGTTCTTGTATGCATAAATAAATCTTTTAAGGAAAAAAAAACTGAATGATAAAGCCAGCCAGAGAGCACACAGCATTAAAAATAAAAACAAAACAAAACAAAAACTACAAGCCATACTGCGAGAGCTGCTAGTATTTAATGACCAGTGCCATAGCAGATAATCTGCAGGTGCTGACGTGTTAAAGAAACACACAGAGCACATGAGGCACGGCAATGGCCACTAAGCCAGGGTTCCCATCATCCATATCACGCCAAGAGCCATGTGCAGGTTTTGATAATTTTATACAGCTCGGTGTACGAAACGGGAGCGGTGGGCGAGGCAGGTGCATGGCAGGAGGGCCTTCTCTGTACTATTTTTGCAATATCTTCTAAATCTGCAGTCACGTCAAATAAAAAGTTGTGAGAAGAAAGCAGAGCAGAAGAGTCCCCAGCCGGCCCGCATCCCACGTCTCCACGAACACCCCACGAATGAGCTGCGGGAGAGGCTGTCGGGGAGAGTGATCTCTTGGTGGAAAAGCAGGAAATCTGATGAATGTGCCAAGTTGGCAGCACATGTTCACCTGCCTGTCTGCACCTCCGGTCTCTGCAGAAGCGTAGATGAAATCTCTTCTTTGAAAGTTAAAATAAAAACCAGTCAATCCCACGTGAGCCCCCTTTACTGTGGGTAATAAGTGGGAGTGCAGGTGAATTGTTCTATATTTCCCTTTAAATTCTTGGGATTTCTGTGACAGACCAAGGCTCTCATCTGTCAGCAAACTGTTCCAGGCAGACCCATTACTTTAGCACCACAATAAAACGGAGGCCATCAGGATTATCCGTCAAAGCAAAGCAGCTGGAGCATCAATGCGTCCCAGAGCCTGTGTTCATTTATTTGCTCAGAACGTTCAAAACTCTATGCCCCAACACTTCTCCCCAAAGTCCTTGTTTCACCCAATAAAATAAATTTAAAGTACATAAATGTATATTAAAAATATCTAAGCAAACACTTGCAACGAAATAACGTGCACCCAGATGCGCTTACAATTTTTTTTTTATCGTTACACATGCTTCCTATCCTCCCAAGTAAATATTTCACTGAAAAAGCTCCCCAAGCAGTTGTTACCTCGATATTTGCGCCATAGGATACTCCGCGCTCTACACATATAAATACTGCGAATAACCAGATATTCTCCCAAAGAGATCACTGATGCCCCTGCATTTTGCAAAAGGATTTCTCGCGGGCAGGCTAGCTGGGGAGGGCAGGGTGCGGATTCCGAAATTCAAGTCTCCAGCTCCCAGGTACTCCCGGGCTGCCTGAAACCAGGCGAGTCTGCAGAATCTGCAGGCCTGTTCTGTCACCCAGGGCACCGCGGGGAAGGAGCTCAAATGCCACCAGCCCCATGAGAGCGGCAATCTGCCCCCTGAGCCCCGGCCAGCTCTGCACTGCCCCGGCTCCAGAACTGAAACACGGGTTCCCGCTGCTTCTGCGATGGGGGGTGGGGTGGCAGGTTCTGCCTTGTCTACTTCTGCTTCGCTTAAGCCAAGCACCCTGGAGTGAGGTGGTGGCCAGGGCCTCGCGTGGCTGTCCCCTCCCCTGAGGTTGGCTGCCCACACTCAAAAAGACCCGCGTCCACTACTGGGGGACCTGCCCTCCAGCACCCTGTTAGGTGGTAGCTGCGGAGGGCATTCTCAAACCTGGGTCGGAATTGCTGCGGGTGGAGATGGGCGTGTACACGAGGAGACCAGTTAAAACAGGGTTCTGGGCCTCCCTCGTGGCACAAGGGGTTGAGCGCCGCACTGTGAGGCGTCTGTAGCCACTGCAGTGGCGAGTTCCTAGACAGGGAGGGACCCACAGGGCGCAGCAGACCTCTCCTGCCTTGCCCGCTGCTCCCCGCAGCAGTGTGTTTCAGTGGATTGGCCTGTTCTGCTCCCCACTCTGTCTCTGGTGAGTCTCCTCACCCCCCACACCTCTGGCTTGCACCCTAGCTCTTGTGTGTATAAATAAATCTTTTTTTAATATAAATATATATTTTTTAACAATGTATTTATTTATCATAAAAGAGCTGGGGTATAGTCCAGCGTTGTGGGGGGTGAGAGGACTCACCAGGGACAGAGTGGGGAGCAGAACAGGCAGATGGACTGAAACACACTGCTGAGGGGAGCAGAGAGCGAGGCAGGAGAGGTCTGCTGCGCCCTGTGGGTCTCCTCACTAGCTGGGGATTGAACTCACGCTGCTGTGCCACGGATGCTTCACAGTGCAGTGCTCATCCTGCTGTGCCACCAGGGAGGCCCCTAAATAAATAAATCTTTAAAAAACAAGAGTTCTGGGCCCCACCCCTGGAGTTTCTGATTCCGAAGAGCTGCGTGGTAGCTGAGACTCTGCTGTTCTAGCAATTGCCCAGGTGAGATGGATGCTGCCAGTCCGGGGACCACACTTTGAGAAACACTAGGCGAGACTGTCAGCCAGCCGGGCCTCGCAGGCCACAGGTGCCCGTGGTCGGTACTCAGCGCGGTTCCCATTGGCACTGTGGCCTCAGCCACCGCACCACGTGGCTGCCCAGCAGCCGCGTGAAGTCTGAACTCCGTGTCATAAAATACACTGCTGCCTTTTTCCCTTCGACTGCTAGAAAAATGCAAAAACCATTCTTTGCCCCTGGGCCAGGTAGGTTGATTTGCTCTCTGGGATGCAGTGTGTCAACCATGCTCTCTGCCTGCCCTGGATCTAAATGTCTCCACGCTCCTTTCTCCATCTGTTTCTGTACCCACTGGCAGCCAGGGGGCCAGTTCCAGGCCCCAGCTCCCAGGCAGCGCCCCAGCTGAGTCAACAGCCCAGGCCTCCAGCCCTGGCCGTCCCAGCCCCTCCCCATGGCCTGCCTTCAGCTTCACTTTAGCTCTTTTTACAGCTTTGCACAAATTTGTCTCTGTGGCAAATTTACAGCACGCACTGCTTGTCTGAACTATTTAAAGGCACAATATTCTCGACTGTGCCATGAAGCTTTCCCATCCTGTGTGTTTTATTTCTCTGTTTGAGGACCTTTTATGAAATCAGCAGCTAGGCGGAAGGAAATCATTTGCATACTTGGCTCCCTACACCTGGAATTCCTTAATTTTAGGGATTAGCAAAATGAGCCTAATAAAAAGTGGAGGACCTTGTTAATCATCTCTGCAAAGTCCTTCATTACCTGTTACTGGTGCCCACTCTGAGGGCCTAGTTCAGGAAATCCACATTGTGCTGGCCAGTTATTACCTTCCCGGGGACCGATCTGTAATTTTACCAGACTTGGTTGTTGCTTTTAGTGTGCCCCAGAGTTACAATGATTGTCTCCTTCCCCTACCCCATTCGTAGGGGGGCACTGCTCAGGGTTACCTAGAGACGGTCTGGAGGTGAGAGGGTGCGCATGGAGAGCTACTTGGGGAGCTGCGACAGCCAGTCTCTGGCACTGGACTCTGGCACCGCTGTGCTGTTTCCCGAGATGAGCTGGGGCAGGCGCCACTAACATCTCCACACCCCCGGGGAATCAAGGTGATTCGCAAACTTCTTTTTTTTAAGATTTATTTATGCATACAACTGGGGTGCAGGCCAGAGGTGGGGAGGGGGTGAAAGGGCTCACGAGAGTGGGGAGCAGAACAGGCAGAGTGACTGAAACATACCGCTGAGGGGAGCAGTGGGCAAGCAGGAGAGGTCTGCTGCGCCATGTGGGTCCCCTCCCTGGCCGGGGATCGAACTTACGCTGCAGTGGCTGCAGGCAGCTTTGTAGTGCTGGGCCTTAGCCCCTTGAGCCACCAGGGAGGCCCTGATCTCAAAACTTTCAAGTCCTTACAGAACTGAAGGAAAATAGCCCGTGACATTAAGGGGCATCCAACTAAGTTCGGGCCAGCAACGTGGACATCAGCTCCCCTTCTGCCAGTGCCTTTCCAGCTAATTCGGGGTTCTCCATGCCCCTCCTTACAGAACTGGCAGGACATAAATTGGTCCCTCAAAAGGAGTCAGGCCTCATAATTGGAGATTAAAACAAAATAAAACCAAATAAACACAAACACTTTCTGCAAGTTCTGTGGATTTTTTTTTCTACTCGAAGCACAACAAGTAGGTCAGCAACCCCCAAATCAGAATCCAAAGCTGCCTGAAGTCGGTGTTGTAATCGGGACAATTCCGAAACTGAATAATGCTGGCCGGAATGCTGTTTACAGGAAATGAGCAATTTATTTTATTATCCAAATTTTAAACCCTCTTAATATGCCTCCCAAGAAGACATGTGATTTAGAAAATTGCCAAAGAGAACTGATGAGAGAACAAGGGCACTGAAAATTTTCACCGCTCTGGCTAGATAAAGAAACTTAGAGACGGCTTGAACAAAAATTAGTCACTGTGTTTTCATAAATTTCCTTTATGCTCCTTACTGGAACTTCTGTTACTGTTTTGAGTAGCAGAAAAACTCTGACGGAAAAGTTAAAATATAAGATCATATGCAGTGGAAATCACAGTTATTAAATTCATTTTCTGCAATTCACATGCGTGTGCTCACCTGTGTACACAGGCAGGCACAGACCTACTGCCGAATACATGAAGTGTTTCTGGAAGAATCAGAAAACCACTCGCAGTGGCGGAAAGATATTCCTTTCCACAATCTCCCTACCCGACCTGTTTACATATTCTCACCGTACGCAGTACTTTTATTTTGGGGAGCATAAGAATTTATGTGGGTGGTAAAATTTTCAATAACCCCTGGGTTGCTTTTTAAATATTACTGATGCTTTTAATTAACAAACTCTTTAAAGAAAGATCACCATAGAGCCATATTAAGTCTAGCGCACTTGAACATGAAGGACGAGATGAACTTCATACTTGGGCTTCATTTTCCATCTTAAATAAGCCCAGTCCTTGCACATGCCCTGCACATGCAGAATGCCAGGGACAGGTAAGAGGCATCACCTGACCATCTCTCCTGGGTGCCCGTGGTGCCAGTTCCGAGCTGCCCGTCAGGACTTGGCAATGGAGAGGATTCCTCTTCTCAGCCACCGGTGTCCACCCCGGAGGTTGAGAAAACTGTCAAACACAGCAGGGAACCAAGATAGCCCTCCTTAGCCCCACAGAGGCACGTCCCATGGCCTCCCTCACGGTCCACATCGGGACCTTCACTCTCACGGAGAATACAGCCAGGAGCAGAGGGGCCCAGGAGATTAACTGAGCTTGTCCTTGTGCGGCCGAGGAGGCCTGGAGCTGGGGCCGGACATGGCGGTGCCAGGTAACGCGGCTGGCCAGACTGAACTCACACCAGGCTTCCTCTGACCCCGCAACTGTGCTGGAGCCGGGCTGGTGACATCACCCAATTAAGTCGTCACAAGCTGAAGAGGAGACTTGAAGAACATGGGGCAGGGAAGGTTGGCTTTGCAGCTAGGCAAAGTGTCTGATGGCCTGTGGCCCAGGGCCTCAGGGAAGTATGGCGCTGAAAAGTAGGATGCAGGGGTGAAGTGAGGTCAAATAAATGTAGGGTGAGGGGGGAGGGTGGATTTTTGTAGCAAGGGGAAGGGGCGTGGCATGTGTGTGAGGCCTTCTGGCTCATTCTCTCCAGGGAGTGGCACATTATCACGCCGAGTTTGCAAAGGGAGCCAAGTGCATGGTTGAGATTACACTGGTCTAGACCGAGCTGGGCCTGACCTCCAAGTCTGTGAGTCCAGAGTGCAGACCTCAGCGCTCTACAGCAGCTTTTCAGATACATGCACCAGGCAAACTTGGCTTACCTCAGATTTTTACTAAGTCAATTCTGAGATTTGGGTAGGTTTGCACTCTCATTAGGAATGGCTAGAGGGGTGCTCTGCCTGTTAGGAAAAATATAAAAAGGAAGTTGCATTTACTGAGCATTTCACGTGCATTTAGCAACACGGGGTGTCCTTCATACGCCTGCTGCATTGGGCTTACGTGTGGATACTGTTGCAGGGAGCAAACAAGGGTGAAAGGTAATTCCCACTCCAGAGACACAGAGGTAGGGGAGATGGAAGTTCTCCAGATTACTTCATCCAATACAGCTCCAGTCTTGACTTGGAAGATTCCTGACTTGGGAGAAATGATAAGTAGCTATGAGCGGCTCAGATCTGATGTCAAGCTGAGTCTCTGCTTTAGCGCCATCTAGAGGCTATAGCTGGACATGCCAAGCTGATGAATGTAGTTCTTTCAAAAATAATTCTTTTGGATACATACCCCGAAGTGGAATTGCTGGATCATATGGTAGTTCTGCTCTTTCTATTTTTAATTTTATTCTGAAACTCCCATATTGTTTTCCATTGTGGCTCCACCATTTTGCATTCCCATCAACAATACACAGGATTCAAATTTCTCCATTTTCACTCCTCTTTTGTTTAGAGGGGGAGGTAGGAGAGTAATAGTAACAAGTAAGGTGATAGCTCATTATGATTTTGATTTGTATTTACCTGATGATTATGAGAATTTTTTTCACATATTTGTGGCTATTTCTATGACTTCTTTTGAAGAAATGTCTATTCAAAACTCAGGTTTTTTCCCCCAAATAATTAGATTTTATCCACTATTGATTTGTAAGTATTCCTTATATATTTTTTACATTAACACCCCCCTTAGATGCATCCTTTGAAAATATTTTCTCTCCTGTTCTGTAGATGGCTTTTAGATGTTGACACCTTCCTTTGTTAAGTGGAAGTTTTTTAACTGCAATCCCACTGGGTATGTTCATCCAAAAGAATTGAAGTCAGAACTGGAAGAGGTATTAGCACTCCCTTGTTGAATGAAGTGCTATTCACAACAGCTAAAATGTGGACACAATCTATTGTGACACCATCTACATGTCCACTAACAGGTAGATGAATAAAGGAAATAATATGCAATAGAATACTATGCAGCCTTGAAAAGGAAAGAATCTCTTCAACATGCAACATGGATGAAACTTGAGGATGTTATGTAATGTGAAATAAGTCAGTCATATGAAAACAAATGCTACATGATTTTATTTAGAATTGGCATCTAAAATAATCACAATCATAGAATCAAAGAAAGAATAAAGGTGGTCAGGGACATAAAGTTTTAGTCAAAAAATATGAAAGAAGCTCTAGAGATATTCTGTATGACATTTTACCTATAATCAGTAATAAAGCATTATACACTTCAACTCAGGAAGATAATATCATGTTAAGCCATAGGAAAATATAAATTTGAAAAAAGAAAGTGCTAAGTTGACTTCAGTTATTTAAGTACTTTCTAAAGTGTTTTAGTCACTTAAATCATCATTTTTACCATTCTCATCATCAACAGCTGACATCTATGAATAAAGTAAGGCCTTTTACTGAGAACTTTCTCTCTTTCAGGCTATTTAATTCTCTCCACAGCCTGATGAGCGATCGCTGTAATTAACTCCTTCTCACAAATAAAGAGACCGACCCGCAACTGACTAAGGAATTTACCCCAAGATCACAGAACCACTAAGTGGTGGAGCCAGTGTCTGGGTTTCTAACCACTGCTCCCCAAACCCTTTCCTGTACAAGATTACCGAAGAACCCTGGCCAAAGAAATAGCTGCTGTTTATATCTGTTTGGAACTGTATAAGATACAGTTTGTGGTTTTGAAGGCTAAGAAATTTAAATAATTTTTATTCCTTTCTTCCCCCACATCCTGCCAATCCCAAGTCCAGCAGGGAAATGGATACCTATGCCCAGACCCCCACCTCCCACCGCCTCTTCCTCCTCACCAGCTGTTCATCTAACTTGCATCCAGTCGAGCACCTAGAGACTGGTGCTGGTGAGTCACTCGACACAAGGCGAGAGCCCAGTTCCCCCCTCGGGGCTCCAGAGCAATGCCCCGGGGGCGAAGGAGTGGCAGTATATGATTTTGATGGCTGGCACAGAGACCAGCTAGCTTTTCACCAAAGCCGCCTCCCCCAGGCAGCACAGCGAGTCTGCATTACCAGCTCCATGTCCCTCACTGCTGGAGGCACGCAGGCCATGGTGGAGAGCTGGGATGGGGCTCAGATGGTGCCCCAGGCTCTCTCTTTTCACACACCCTGCCCCCTTTTACACACTTGCTCCTATGGGCATCACCTCGTGGGCACAAGATGGCTGCTGCAGCGCCATACCTTGACCTCCGCTCTATTCCAGGCAGGAGGAACCAGAAGGAGGCGCTGTGAGGACTGTATTGGTGTCAAGAAAGAAACAGCTTTCGCTAAACTTCTGAGCTTTTGTGCACTGGCCAGAGCTGAGCCGTGTGCACTCAAGCTGCCAGCGTCTAACAGAGGGAGTGTAAGGGATGTGCCAAGAGTCTGGAAAATGTCACGGGGATTCTGTATAAGGGAGAAAGGGGTACGGTGAGCAGCAAGCCGTGTCTGCAGCATGCAGACAGGGACACAGGACAAAACAGAGTGGCATCACGGCGAGCGGCCCGCCAGCCACTGCCTCCTCCCAGAGCCAAACACTCTCCCGCCGGAACACCACAGCCCCCCAAGACACAGTGCACTTTCTAAAGATGTCATTTCAAAGTGGGCAATGGATTAGAAGATGGTGCTTGGCCTTCATTGAAACGTGCCCCAGGACACAGTCTGAAGAAGGGGTTTATGGGGAAAGAGAGCCACCTCCCAAAGTCGCACTTGACCTTGTCCTCGGTCAGCCCCCTTCCCTACCACGTGTCAGTGGCATAGCTCCCCTCTCTCCCGCATCACTGGCCTCAGGTCCTAAGGGTGCCCTCCATCGAAGAGGGCAGGGGTCTCGTGGTCCTTTGAGCTGGACTGGCCAACTAGGGTCAAAGGTCAAAATGGCCATGTTGAAGACGGTCCATCTGGTGATAATACATAAGGGATCAAGCCCCCAGGTGGGCAGCACACCTAGGGATGGAGCCAGAGTTTGGGTTTGGGTTTGATCTGATTTTGCAGAAAAGAAGCACCTGTGTTTGGGGTAAAGCAGGAAAAAGACTTAAGACTGGGCACCACCGGCCTAACCCAACATCCTGCACTTCCACTGAGGTCGACGTTCAACCACCACGCTCCAGGGCCAGGGCTACCCCCACGCAGTGCTAGTTCTAGCTGAGCCCTGGCTGCAGCAGGCAACAGCTGGCCCACAGGGTGCAGCAGACCTCTCCTGCCTCCCCGCTACTCCCCTCAGCAGTGTGTTTCAGTGGATCTGCCTGTTCTGCTCCCCACTCTGTCACTGGTGACTCCTCTCACCCCCCGCACCTCTACTGCACCCTAAGTCTTCTATGCACAAATAAATAAACCTTTAAAAAGCAGAAATACAATTTAGATGCTTAGCTTATGTCCATCTGTCCCCTGTGAAAGCTATTTTGGAGAGCAGCTGACTTTCAGGGGAGGGAACTAGGAGTCACAAGTCACTTTCTATTGACTTTGGGGTGTCCTTCCCTCGCAGTGCCGGCACCCCAGGTGTGGGGCTTGTGCAGTTTGGAGGTGTAAGAAAGCGCCATCTCTCCTGCACGAGCTGACTCAGCCCAGCCTGCGTGTGGATGGACAGAACCCAGACGGCTGATGGGACAGACCGCCGTTCCGCTGGAGCCCTCGAAACGAAAAAGCAGTAAGCTTTTATTCAGCGTGTTTTCCTGGGGCTGCCTCAGATGGGGGCCCCAGTTACATGGGGATGTCTCCAGAAGTCGTAGAAATGCATGCTTCTCCCGAACAAAGGCAGCTGTGGACAAGGTGTTTGGTTTCAATACTGCAGTGATTTAATTAAAGTAAAAATGCCTGTCCCTTTTCCTTCTCCAACCAGGACAATCAGAATTTGTTTAATAATAGGGGCTGAAGCCTACTTAAGGAATGTACCGCGTGCTTGTTCCTTGGGGACAGAGGCACTGAATTACATTTCCACTTGCGCTACTTAATTTAGGAATTGATTGAACGCAGTCGGGTAGAGAGCGTGTTTTCCCCTATACATGAATGTAAGTTATAGACGATATTGACCAAGTGCAAATTGCTATGCGGATAATATCTGCTCATCATATCTGCTAAAAGGACATCATTGTTCTTTCCCATAAATATGATTCTATTTGTGTCAGACCCAGGCAAAGCCTTCGAACCATATGTGCCCTTTGAGCCAACAATTCCAATTCTGCTTTTTTTTAAAGATTTATTTATGCAGGTCAGAGGTGCCGGGGTGAGAGGATTCACCAGGGACAGCGTGGGGAGCAGAACAGGTGGATCTACTGAAGCACACTGCGAGGGGAGCAGCGGGGAGGCAGGAGACGTCTGCTGTGCCCTGTGGGTCCCTTCCTGGCTGGGGATCGAACTCGCGCTGCAGTGGCTGAGGATGCTTCATAGTGGGGTGCTTAACCCCGTGTGCCACCCGGGAGGCCCGTCCAGTTCTGGCGAACCATGCTAAGGAAATCAAGAGTGCGGGCGTTCCTGGGAGCCTCCGGCCGCCATGCAGAGGCGCACAGGCTGGCGTCCTCGGGAGGGGTTAGGGTTAGGGTCAGGGTCCGCCGAGCCTGCATCTGCCCTCCTGCAGCAACCGCCAGATTCAGGGGCAATCACCAGACTCTCTGCAGCCCAAGCTGAGCTGCTGCGACTGAAGTGGCACGGGGAGCCCAGAGAAGACCAGCCAGAACCCCCCAGCTGAGCCCAGCCCACACTGCCGGCGCCGCCCCGCCTCACAGACTTCCTGTCCGGCCCACCCCTTGGGGGCGCCGCGGAGCATTGCGGGGTGCCCAGGAGCCAACGCCAGGGACAGACCGGAGAGAGCGACGGAAGGCCCAGGATGCGGCCGGCGCCCAGTCGGTCAGCTGGTCTGCACAAAGTGCCCAGCGGCGCCGTGCGCGGGGCGACCCCAGCAGCACGCGCCGTCCGCAGCGCCGAGACCAGCGCCGACGCCTGGGGAGCGCCGCAGCGTCCTCCAAGGCCACACGAAGCTCTGCCCGGGCCTGCTGGGCTCTGGCGGCGCCCCCGCTCCAGGCCTCGACGCCACCTCTCCTCTGCGCGTCTGCGCACCCAGGCCCCTTCTGCGAGGACACCGGTCAGCCGAGAGAGGGCGACCCCAGCGGCCCAGGTGACGTGATGACGGCCGTGGACCCCGACTCCAGCTCGGCGCACCGCTGCAGCCGGCCAGCTCCTCGCTGGGGGGGGGCCCTCGACGGCCTCCGAGAGCGGACGGGGCCTCGCCCACACAGGCACAGGGTGGACGGCCGCAAACGGGCTTTCCTTCCCCTCTGCTTGAGCCTTTATCCCCTCCCAGAGACGAGGGCGATCGGCGCTGGGCTGTGCCGCTTCTCGGGGTGGGGGCGGGGGGGGGGCTCCGCAGGCAGGGGTGACGGAGGACGGAGGTGCGACAGGCAAGCGAGATCCAGCCAGGGCTGAGAACCGCGGGAATGGGGACCACACCCCACACCGCATACACGCACCACACATGTGCAGTACACACAGCACCACACACATCACAGACACACAATACACACAGCACCACACACATTCTGCTCACACAAACACCACACACCCCACACCACATCACATACACACACCACACATATACATAATACACATATGGACCATACACAGGCCATACACACATCACACAGACACACAATACACACACGCACCACATGCATTCCGCTCACACAAACACTACACACCCCACATACAGACACACCACACACCACACATATCACATACACACACCACACATATACACACTATACTCACACATCACACATGCACATACCACCCATGGGCCATACACAGGCCATACACACATCACACAGGCACACAATACACAAACGTACCACACACATTCCACTCACACAAACACTACACACCCCACATACACAGACGTACCACACACACTGTACACACATAATGCACACACCACACCATACGCACATCACATACACACACACCGCACATACCACACATATACACAATACACACACATCACACATGCACACACCACACATGGACCATACACAGGCCATACACACATCATACAGACACACAATACACAAACGTACCGTGCACTCCACACATTCCACTCACACAAACACTACACGCCACACACATAATGCACACACCCCCACAGCACCATACACATACCCACACACACCATACACACAGCACTCCACACATTACACAGGTGCGCACACACGCGCACACACTTAGATAACAGCACAGGCCAATGTCCTCCAGGTGGCGTGGCCTCCGGCCCCCTCTTAGCTGAGAATCTTCCAGGGGTGGGCTGCGTGCGGTCACCTCCCCTCCCCCTGTCCTCCCACACCTTTTCTGGGACGCTCATCTGTTCGCCAGGCAGCTCCCTCCGTCCCAGCAGGACTTGCCGGGTGCCTTCCACGTGGCGCGCTTTGAAGTGCCGCTTCCCTCTGCGCCACAAGCGCCACGGTCCTGCACTGCTCCAACTGCGGGGGCGGCCACCCGTCAGACCCGAGCGGGACTATGGGCGGGCGCGGGGCTGGGCGCGGAGCAGGAGCTGGAGCCGGGGTGGCATGAGCCCCCGCCGCCTTCGCAGCGCCTCTGCCTCCGCAGGAAAGTGAGACAGGCAACAGCCATAGTCACTGCCCGGTCTGCACAGCCAGCCTGCCCCAGCTCCCCAGGCCGGGCACTGCACGCGCTCTGCCTCCCATCCCCTCCCTCCTCTCTCTCCTTCCTGCCGGCCTGGATGCGCAGGCCTGGGCGGGCTGCGATCGGGGCTCCTGGGTCCTCGAGGGGTGTCGCCCAGCTCTTGCACCCCACCCTCCCGCCCCGGGAAGCCACGGAGTTAGAAGGAGCTTGCGGAGAAACCCTGAAGTCCTCGCAGGAGTGGAGGGTCCTCTCCAGGCCAGGAGCCGAGGCCCGGCCGCTGCCACGAGCCTGCCGCCCTCCCGCGGTGGGAGGGTGGCGGTGCGAGGAGGCGGTGGGGCGGGGGTAACACGCCTCGTCAGTGAACGAACGAAGACGGCGAACGAGAACCAACACGGTCCCTGAAACGCCACAGCAAAACCCACCTCCGCCCAGCTCCGGCCGCGGTTCCCCACAGACGTCCGCTTCTTCCTTGTCACAAGGGTGCTGATTCCCGCCCCTGGGCCGAACAGGCCTGTTCACGCGCCAGGGGTCGGTCAGGATGTGCAACCCTGGCCGAGCTCGGATGCCGCAAGGCACCCTGGACAGATTTTGGAAGCCAGCTTAACCGTCAACCATGCTGTCAAGAATCCCCGTGTGCACTTAGGATCCAAAATTTTAAACCCAGCTTTTGTTTTCCGCCTTTTAACATTTCTGAGATTGGGAGGGCCCGACAGTCACTGTATCTGTTTAACCTGCCAGTGCTCCCGCCTGCTCCTTCTCGGAAGGCTACTGTGGACTCCGTGGGTGTGTGGCAGCCAGAGGCTCCCAGGCAAGCATGAGCTGGATGCGTGCACGCCTCAGGCCTCAGGGATGCCCAAGCCTCGCCCCCTCTGCAGTGACGTGCAGGCCTGGACAGCCCTGAGGTCCAGCAGTTCCGAGACCCGGACTGCAGCCCCCAAGGCGAGCTCCTTGCCCCTCTTGCCTCACCGGCGGCTATTCTCAAGAATCCACGAGACGCTCCAAGCACCAGTGACAAGTCCAAGAAGTGCGAGCACCCCCAGAGCTGCCAGATCCCGGGGGGCTGGGAATGGGGGACGCCAGGGACTCCAAGCGGGCCCACCCTCCTTTGTGCTGAGATCCTGTGGTGACACCAGGCCAGGGCCTAAATGCATGCACGATGGAGCCACACTCTGCAAGTGAGGAAAATGCCTCGTGGTTCAAGCAGGATTTCTTTACAAACCCCTTCATTGCACCTCCCTGAATTTTACACTGAATTTTGTCAGTTTATAAATTTGCACTACAGCTTGGCACTGGGGAGGAGGGGGATAATCAGACCTTCGGGCGTTTTACACACAGACACTGAAAAATAAAGACCATTAGCAAAAAGCATAATTAAATTAAAATGCCAACTTGCCAAAGAAGCTCAGTAAATGGGAAATATATCAAACTGTGATAATACAAATGGGCTATTTCTCAAGGTGTGAGAACGGCAATGGAATAAACTCTGATAATTTGCAGACTTTTTAATGCCGAAGGTAGAGGAAAAGCTTAAAAACAAACGGCCACAATAACACACTTGACCATGCGGTACGCGGTATGTGTACGACTGTTTAACCACATCAGACCTACAGGGCCTGGGGTCTCCCAGCCTTAGAAAAATCACTTACGACCACATTGCTGCTTTGGGGTAAGTTGGCTGCCCCCAGGCCCCGGCAGACATTTTCATTAGTCACCGGATCTACGTTTGTAGGTCCATTCAGCCCGATTTATTTTGAATGCGTGTTTGCCAGCTAAGTTGAACACACCAGTTAAGAATAACCAAATATTCCCTAAAAGCAATCTCATTGTGAGGCTGGGTTCTTTGCAGAATATTGAAAATTACTTTTGGCATGCAAGTTCGTTTTGTTAATTCCTCTTTTAGTGTGCAAATAACCTTTGAAAACCTGCTTCTAGGTGTTTATGTGTCAGGGCAGTATCAAAAATTATTCAATTGCCAAGTCACATGTCAACACTTCAATGTACAAAGCCCGGGAGGACGCCGATTCTCGCTACTCTGCTGCCCTCTAGTGGGAGGCCGACAAATCCTTGCCCGCCTTTGGGTTTCTTTCTTTCTATCCAAGTGTGCAATGTCAGGAATGCCATTTGCATCACACCACGAAGGAAGGTAAGGGCACTTTAGAAGTGCTAAAATGTAAACAAGAAAACAGGGACCCAACTGGAATCCCTTGGGGGAGCACTTAACAAAGGTGAGGTTGACAAATATTTCCTGAGAACCTATGCATTTAAAAATAGTCACCCGTGGCTACAGCCCTGTCGGGCAAAGGATGTTTGGTGCCCCCAGGATTCAAGAAGCAGGTCAAAGAAGATGTGTCCACGGGAGTTTTGAAGCGGCCCAGTCCCTCCCTCCTAGAGCACAGAGCACAGACCAAATGCCAGAGAGAAGGACATTTAAAGTTCTCCATCCCACTGCGTCTCACTCAAACTGGATGATCTCGAGCAACAGAGCAGAAATATTGGAAATCTTAGTTGAATTAAATAAAAATCATTACATAAAAACAGCACAGCTGGTGTGTCACGATGACAATCACACGTACATGACAAGCCATTTCATTCCCATAATTATCTGATGAGGAGGCGGAAGCCCAGAGAAGGGGAGGAACTTGCCACAAGCCCACAGCTAAGAGTTGGCAAAGCTGGAACCCAAATTCCGTTCCTGTGAGTCACAGTTCAGGCCTCTCCCCGTTACAACAGCCCCCCCCCGAACCCCATCATAGCAGCAGGTCTTAAGCACATTCTCTTCATCCCTTCCAATGAGCATAATGAGCAACCTGACAGATGAGAGGCGAATTATGGAAATGGATGAATTACTTTTGAGAAATAAATGAGAGTGGATCCGCATTTATCCCTATAACAAAATCACTATTCCTTGCAATCCACGAGTGGGAGAGAAAGTAGCGAGGAGACAGCTGCGAGGAGTGTCCATGTGAGGAATGCCAATCGCAGCCACAGACGCAGAGAGGGGAGAAACGGCCTTGCTTGTTTTTAATTCAGTTTCTATGTGGACCCTCATTCCGCCGAGTGGCGCTGCCTCTGACCCGGCAGTGTCGGGGACACCTGTCCCCCCAGCTCCCCTGTGATGGGAGGACCGAGGGGTGGGGAGGTCCAGGGAGGGGTGGGAGGGGTCCTTGTCCTTGCTGTTCCCCTTTCCCGGAGACGGTTCCCGGTGGGTTGCCGCATCCCCAGTGGCCCATTCATCGCCCAAGGCCTGAGCTGACAGCTCTGGGTGCCTGGGGCTCACCACTGCGATCTGGCCTCTGTGGCCGCCCCGGTGTCCACCGGGTTCTCCTCTGCTCTCAGAGCCCCCCTCTCGGCTGGGTTTCTGCTGTCACCATGCCCCTCCTCTGCCCCTTCCCCCAGGACGGGCTTTATAGGACAGGTCAGCCTCTGCTTAAAGACCCACCGGCATCAAATTCACTCATTCATTCGTCCAGTACCCCCAGGCCGCGCTCTGTGCCAGCAGGCTGGAGGCGCCCAGGATGCCCCAGGGATACCCTGACCAGGCGCACCAGCCCAGCAGTCAGGACCTGAGAGAAAAGACTCCAGCCAGAAGAGAAAGCAGACACTGTCAGAAAAAATAAAAACAAAGAAAGACGCAGCTAAGCCAGCAAAGCAGACACAACAGGATCGTGGCAGGGAGCAGGGAGAGGAGGTCATGAGGGGCCGGAGCCCAAACTGAGAGCGGAGAAAGGGCCCATCCGGCCTGCGGAGGGCCACTTCACATCGGGCGGGGACACACTTCCTAGCCCTGGAGCTTAGAATCTGCTAGAACGAGCGCCTTCTCCCAAACAGGAGTGGAAAAGCCTTCCCTTTGGGTGTTCGCCCCCCCGGGCAGCTGCGGAGGCGGGCCACAGAGTGAAGGGCAAAGTGACTCACCAGGGAAGGCAGGTGCACACTGCTGGGGCTCCAGTGCACCACGGCAGGACCGGCCTGGGCTGGCTTTGGGCAGGGCAGGAGCTAATCACCCATCTCCGTGTCAGGAGGGAAAAGGAGGCTGAGTCCCACAACGCAGAGGCTTCCAGCCCCTGGAGACAGAGACCCCAGCTCAGTCACCTCTGACCCTCACCTCCTCCAGCCAGACCTCCGGCTTGCACCTTACGTCCGGCCGACCCCCACTCTGGTGCAGGAGGAGCTGGTCGGACCTCCCCAGTGAAGGTGGTGGCCGGTACGCCGCACCTCTGGCTCAGGCCCTGGCCCAGCAGTGGCCTCCAAATAAAGAAGTCATTTTCCCATCTCATTCCCAGCCCCACGATCTCGACAGACATGCTGATGGGGGCCTTGGGGTCTAACATAAAAGATGGAGCAGCCTGGGCTGGAGACGGTTCTTCCTTTTCCCAAAGAAATACACTCTCTCCATAATTTTTTGACTTGCTGTCTCTTGTAGCTGCGTTATTACAGGAGAGGAATGAAGGAGGGAAAGTGGAAGGTGTGTTCCTCTTTCCCCCCAGCCTACACAAGCATCACAATAAGTGGCCTCTAATTCTATGCCTCGAGGCAGGAAAACAAAAGATGCAGAGCGACAGGGTGAGCTGGAAAGCTCAGATGCCCTCCACAGAGGGAGGGGCTGCAGGCAACTGTCCTCTCGGGGAATGCATCACCAGGTCTGAGGACTTTTCTAGAGACCTTGGAACCGCACTAGACTAGTGAACTATCCTGATATTTAAATCTTACCCAAGAACCGCCATCATTTAAAAACTGGGCAGGAAAACAGAACAAGATTTTAGGCCAGATACCAGGCACCAAACTGCAATTTGGAACCTGGATTTTACACATATGTCCCATTCTGGCTGCACGTGAGCCCAGTATATACAAATAGCCAGACACGGAACTGCACCAGTGGAAGTCAGGTGGGGAAGTCTGAGCGTGTCAGGCTGCAGACAGGACACTCCTATCCTGACCTGCTCTGAACACTAAGTGGAGGCAGAAGAGATGATGCTGTTGAGCAGAAATTCCATAACCCACGGCACACCCCTTCCCAGGGAAAGGGGCTGGCGTGTCCAAATACGAGGCTCCCGCAGCAGGCTGTACAATCAGAAAACCTGTAGCAAGAGGTGATGCGTGACGCAGTGTCGCCAAGTGACTGAGACATGCACCTGTGCCGTTACAGTCAGCTACGGGGCGGGGGGCGTTTGTCACTATCATAACTGGGCCTACGCTGACGCTATACCCCAGCTCCAGTGCCCTTTCTTTGTGGGGGTCTCGAAAGCACAGCTCCTAGGATTTGTTAGCCCAGAGTCCAAAGGCAGTGGCCATATAGAAATCTGGAAAATGACCAGCATCGGTGATTCCTGGTCTCCAGACAGCTGGTCGCTGGGTGACCTCTGCATCCCCAGCACACAACAGAGTGCCAGGTATACAGCAGGTGCTCAGCTAGGAACACATTTCTGATGGCTTTGCACAACATGAACTATTCTCGCCGATGCTCCTGCCTCATAAGCGATTCGCTCCACCTCCCCTGCTCCCCCTACCTGGCAGACTCGGAGCTGGCAGGCCTAGCTCGGCACTCCCGCCCCAGCAAGAGCTCCACACTGCAGCCAGAACAAGTGTGTCCCAGCTTGGAGTCAACTGAAGTTTCTCTAGGCCCGGTCACACCATAGAGCCTTGCACTGACACTTGGCTCTGTGGTCTGCATAGCCTCACCTTCTAGAACACCACCTGGTTAGCAATCCTGGCTCGAAAACGTGCGTATCGAGTGAATGGATGGACGTAACGTTTCCAAGTTAATCATGATACAGACAAGGGAGAACATTCTCTGAGACATGTCTAAAATTTAACCATCTTGTGACTCAAAGATTGTCAAATGACACCATCTTTCTCAACCAGCTGGAACAGTAGTGTTCAGTAACGGCATTGTTCAGTATCTGTACATTGTCCATTTTAACAGAAAATTATAGCAATTAAGGTACATTCCCTGAGGCTAACCCTAGGTTCTTAGCATATTTAAACAATATGTGAATTTTTTTTAGAGGAAAAGTATTTATACTTTAGTCATTTACACTTTAGTATAAAGTACTGACTTTAGGATTTTTGCTTCTGTCACTATAAACACAGATGCACAAACACACACCTGCACACACACATGTGTAAATAGTCATGTATTGTTCAACAATGTGGATACATTCTGAAAATGCACTGTTCAAGGATTTTGTGCAGACATGACAGAGTATAATGACACACAATTAGGTGGCAGAGCCCATCGCAGCCTTGGGCTGTGCAGAATAGCTCCCTGGGACCAGCCGTCATGTACACTGCCTGTCATTGCATCATTGGCTGAAAGATTGTTATATGATGAGGGGCTTTATGTGTGTATTTGTGTGTGTGTGTGCTCATGTATTTAAATCTTCAGTCTTAAAATTATTGCCCTTTTAAATATGATGCAGCCTTGAGAACTGAGTCCTATTTATCTTTCCATCCATCCACCCAACCTTCCTTCCTTCCATCCATCCACTCCAGTGCTAACATCCTGTGATGAGATTTTATTGGTGACCATCAGAGGAAGACCCCACAGGGGTCCTGGGCCATGGTGGGCTCTAGTATTTACATCAGGGCTTCTAGATGTCATCTGCAGGCTGCCCCACCCCTGCGGGTGCACGAGGAAAACCACGAAGCAGACATGAGCACCAGCATCTGGGTCACAGGCTCCGTCCATGTGCCTGCCAAGACATAGCCCGTCCCTGAGCATCTGCGCGCCACAGGCCACGTGGTCCAGGCCGTGGGAAATCTTCAGTGACAAATGCAATGGCACTTGGCACAGAGCCATGGAGTTATTTGCATATCATTTCTCTGGGCCTCTGCCAAGTCCTCACATGGTACAGGAGATGCCTAACACAACTGTTGGTTCTGCCCACCAGAATCACAGGAGGTTCCGCAGAATAAGCAGGAGAAACAGAGGCATAGGATGGGGCGGGGGAGAGGAAAGAAGTGATTTGCTATCCAGATTTCACCCCCACACTCAGCACCACTATCCATTCCCAGCAGGAATCTGAAGAGCTCCCTATTTGCAAGAGTTGTCAGCTTTCCTCGCTGGAGCATGTTCTTCCTGCTCATGCCCAAACACGGAAGCATTAACTTTCTGCACAGGAGGAAATCACAGTACAAAGGCTTCGTCTGTACTGTCATGTCTCCTCTTTTTATCTCTAATTTGGAACGCCCCAAGGTTTTCTGGTCTCCCACCTGTCCTAGCTCCCATCTGGCCCGTTGCAATCCTTCCCTGGGGCATCTGAGTGAGCCAAGTTGCCTTGAGGGGGCCTTTACATACTCCCTTCCCTGGACATCCTTCTTCACACATGAGGAAGCCAAACCATCAGGGAAAGAGAATGAGAGTGTATCTCTGCTCTCCAGAGACAGCTGGTACTTGCTTTGGTATCCTGAAGAGAAGGGGGTTACATCCCCAGATTCCTACGGTTTCAAGTTTAGGATGGATGGATGGATGATGGATGGGTGGGTGGGTGGGAAGATGGATGGGTGGGTGGATGGATGGGTGGATGGGTGGATGGATGGATGATGGATGATGGATGGATGGATGATGGGTGGATGGATGGATGGATGATGGATGGATGGATGATGGATGGGTGGGTGGGAGGATGGATGGATGGGTGGATGGGTGGATGGATGGATGGATGGATGGATGGATGGATGGATGGATGGATGGGTGGATGATAGATGGGTGGGT
>JAGFMF010012032.1:2290550-2346319 GCA_019455555.1 Galemys pyrenaicus
GATGGATGGGATGGCTGGGTGGGTGGGTGGGTGGGTGGATGGATGGATGGATGGATGGATGGATGGATGGATGATGGATGGATGATGGATGGATGGATGGATGGATGATGGATGGATGATGGATGGATGATGGGTGGGTGGGTGGATGGATGGATGGATGGATGGGGTGGCTGGGTGGCTGGGTGGGTGGATGGATGGATGGATGGATGGTGGGTGGGTGGATGGATGGATGGATGGTGGGTGGGTGGGTGGATGGATGGTGGGTGGGTGGGTGGATGGATGGATGGATGGATGGATGGATGGATGGATGGATGGGTGGGTGGGAGACTGGCTCGCTTAGGCCAACTGATCTTCCCAGGCAAGGGGACAAGGTCAAATCAAACAGAGAGAGCAGACTTCCTGAACTCTTAGGAACACTCTGAAAAGAGGGGCAGCACAAGCTGTCTGAACCCCAGATGCTGTCCCTCCCTCCCTCCTTCCCGCTCTTCTCTCTCTTCCTTCCCTTCTTCTGTCCCCAAATGACCACCATGTTATTAGTCACACTCCTATTTACAGCCATGCAGGCTACGGAGAGATTTTGTTTACAGCCTAGCGTGCACTTGGCCTAGGTTTGCTTATGCTTTGCTGAGAGGCAATTGCCTGATGGATACAGGCTGAGAATAGCCAAGGGAACCCCCTTCTCCCAAATGCCTTCTGTAGGGTAAATGAAATGATCAGGTTCCACCCCACCATTACTGCCCATGACAGACCCCTGCGGTCCTGCACGCATGCCTGACGGTGCACCTGGAGTAGGGTGTGGCATGCACAAGTGGGTGCACCTGGGATGAGACATGGGGCATACAGGGGGGCATCACAGGGATGCCATGGGGAGGAGAGAGAGCAGCAAAGCAGAGGCAGAAGCGAGCAGCAGCCCAGAGAGTGAAGGTTCACTGGGGGCTAGGCGGCCTCCCTGCGGCCGTGGACCTGGTCGCCTCTGATACAGAAAGAGCAATAAAAGCCTGACAAAGCCACCCAGGGCTCCAGGCCTCCTCCTTGACCCGTGTGCTCACAGCAGTGGGAGGAAGAAGACAAACGGTGTGACTACAGCAGAGGTGAGACCAAGCGGCGATGCCAGAAAACGCCAGAGAGCACCCAGAGAAAGAGGTTCGGTGAAACTCCATGGGGCTAGGAGCCTGTGCTGCCAGCCCGCCTGCTCCCCAGACCCCGCCTGCTCCCCAGACCCTGCCCTAGCTGGGCCTGCCTCCTTGCACTGGCCTTCCTGCCTGGCGCAAAGACAAAACCACGAGCGAATGCTGAGAGAGCCCAGAAAAAGAAAAGCCTGCCCACCCTATACCTGGTTACAACATGATAGTAAACAGTGAAGGGTGCAGCGGTATGTGATGCCTGCAGGGGTGTACCTGGATGATGGGGAAGGGGGGATGCAGGTATGGGTAAGCTGGGGTCTGAAATTCCACCACAGGCTACCCTCCTCTGGGCTGAAACTTCAAGGGATGGATTTGGGTTTTGACATGCAATTTACCTTTTACAAGATGTTCCATTTCTAGAGCAGGTAATTCTATTTAAAGCAAGTAGAATGACTGGATCAAGAAGATGTGGGGTACACACACACACACACCCCCACACACACTGTGGAATATTACACAGCAATCAAAAAAGATAAACTCATGCAATTCGCAGCAACATGGATGGAGCTAGAAGGGATGATGCTCAGTGAAATCAGTCAGAAAGAAAAGGAAAAATATCAGATGGTCTCACTTATAGGAGGAATGCAGAGGAAACAAACAAGGGACTAAGGGGAAAAAATCAATTACAATAAACAGAAAATCCAAATCAACAGACAACTATGCATCTGAGCCATTCCCGAGGGGAGGAGGAGGGAGAAAGAACAAAATGGGCGGGAAGAGCACAGGGGACTGCGGTGATGGTGCACGGGCGAACTGGTGGTGGGAATGTCACAGGGATGAGAAATATACACTGTACAAACATGAAAAATAAAGTAAAATAGATATACAATTAAAAAAAATAAAGTGAGTAGGCTTCCATTCAAAGTCCCTCCACTGCCACTGCACCACCAGCGCCCTGTGCAGGAGCCTGGCTGTGGCGTGCCCTGCCTGCTGCCCGCCTCCCGACCTCGCGGGCTCTGCCCAGCCCACCCCTGAGTCCTGTGTCAGCATCCACTTTCCCTCCCTGTCAGGATCGTGCTGAACTTGGGGTTCAAAGTTCTGCTCTGCAGTGCTCCACAGAACAGACTCGAGATTTTAGGAATAGTTTTTTAATAAAGATTCATTTATTTATGCACACAAGAACTGGGGTACAGGCCAGAGGTGCAGGGTGAGGGTTGAGAGGAGTCACCAGAGACAGAGTGGGGAGCAGAACAGGCAGATGGACTGAAACTCACTGCTGAGGGGAGCAGCAGGTGAGGCGGGAGAGGTCTGCTGTGCCATGTGGGTTCCCTCCCTGGTCAGGGATCGAACTCGTGCTGCAGTGGCTGTAGATGCCTCACAGCTGGTGCTTAACCCCTTGCGCCACCAGAGAGGCCCCTCAGGGAATACCTATGCAACACTTTGGCAAGCTCTGCCTTCCCTCCCCTCCCCTCAAGGACTCAGATTTCTGCTCACTTATACTTCGTTACTTTAAAAAGGCTCCCCTTTTTTCACTGGGCAGGGAGTGGATACTTCTTGTTTGTTTTACTGATACCTAATTGATGAATGAAATTATAAAATATTTAATTTGTAACACGGTGAAAGAATTCCTCTCATCTGCATAAGTGACACAGCCATCACCTCGCACATTCTTTTTTTTTTTTTTTGGTGAGAACATCTTAGTCCATTTCAATTACACGGCACAGTATTATCAGCTGTTATCAACTGTAGTCACCAAGTTGTACATTAGATCCTCAGAACTTATTCATCCTGAAGATCAAAGTTCCTATCCCTTTACCTAAATCTCCTTACTTCCCCAACTTCCCCTGTGGTTGTTCTATTTTCCACTTCTTAAAAGAACCTCCACACACTCTTCCATGGTGACTGCATCAATTCACATTCCCCACGCTAGTACACTGAGCTCCCTTCTCTCCTCCTCACCAACGCTTGGCATCTGTCTTTCTAGTAACAGCTCTAGCAGTAGGTGACACAATATGTCACTAGAATTTTGACTTGTTTTCCCCTAAAGATCGGTGATGTGGCTCTTTGTATTTCATTTCTGGTTTTTGATAAAACCAGAAAAATGGGTAGTTTCTCTACCCATTTATTTTTTTAAAGATTTATTTATTTATGCATACAAGCACTGGGGTACAGACCAGAGGTGTGGGGGTGGTGAGAGAATCCACCAGACAGAGCAGGATGCAGAACAGGCAGATGGACAGAAACACACTGCTGAGGGGAGCAGCGGGCGAGGCAGGAGAGGTCTGCTACGCCATGTGGGTCCCCTCCCTGGCCGGCAGCAGGGATCGAACTCGTGCTGCAGTGGCTGCGGTTTGCTTCATGGTGTGTTGCTTAACCCACTGCGCCACCGGGGCGGGCCTCTACCCATTTCTTGGTTGGAATGCTTGGGTTTATTTTTTGCTACTGACTTACAGGAATTCTTTACATAGTTTCGGTCTTAACCCTTTGTCTGATAAATGATTCACAGACCCATCCTCTATTCCATTTTGTTGGTGGCTCCTTGGCTGTTGATGTGGTCCCACTTGTTGACTTTTGCTTTGCCCGTTGCCTTAGTTCTTGCTGTCAAATCCAAAAATTTGTTTTTCAAAGCCATCTAAGGAGCTGACCTCCTATGCTATCTTTCAAGGGATTTCTGGTTTCAAAGCTTAGGTCTTTCAATGGACTTTGAGTTGATTGTTATGTATGGTGTGTATAGGGTCCAGCTTCCTCCCTTTTATATGTACCTGTTCAGTTTTCTCAACCCCTCTGGCTGAAGAGATTGCCCGCTCCTCGGTGTATATTCTTATCTCTGTGGTTATATATTATTAATTCACCATATATGCATGGATTTGTTGTGGGGGTCTCTGTCCTGTTCCATGGATTTATGTTTATGTTCTAACACTAATATTAAAGTGTTCTGATGCGCAGTCTATTTCATTTATTTGTGTGTTCACTTTCTTTCATCAATGTCATACAGATTTCATTATACAGATCTTTAACGTCCTTGGTTAAATATTTTTCTAACATTTTATTCTTTTTGATGCAATTACAAAGGGGATTATTTTCTCAATTCTTTCTGTCGCTGTGTATGGAAACAAGTGAGTTTTGCATTTTGATTTCTGTATCCTGCAATCACTGACATTGTTTATCAGTTATAATAGATATCTGGTAGAGTTCTTATATATAAGGCACTCATATACATCTGCAGATAGAGAGAATTTTACTACTTTTCTGGCTTGGATGACTGTTGTTTCTTTTTCTTATCTAATGGCTCTGGCTAGAAGTCCTAATATTACATTGATTAAAAGTGGCGACTACACTTGTCTTGCTGCTCTTAGAGGGAAAGCTTGCAGAGTTTTCTCACTGAGCATGACTGTGGCATGCAGCTTGTCTTTTAAGGCCTTCACTGCACTGAGGAACAACCTGTCAATACTCAGTGCTTTAAGAATACTGATCATGAAGGGATGTTTACTTTTGTCTTATGATTTTTTTCTGTATTAATTGTAAATATGATTTTTAGTCTTCATTATGTTGACATGGTGTATCAGATTTATTGATGTAAGGATGATGAACCATCCTCGAATCCCTGGAGTGAATCCCACTTCAACATGGTGTGTGCCTCTTTCAATACATAGGAGAATACAGTTTGCTAGTATTTTGTGAAGATTTTTTTCATCTATGTTTCATCTGGACTATTGGTCTGTAGTTTTCTTGTAGTGTCCTTTTTCAGACTCTCAAAGCAGGGCAATACTGGCCTGGTAAAATGAGCGTAACACTACACCCTCCTCTTGGTGATTTTTAGAAGAGCTTTAGAAGAATTGGTATTAGTCTCCTTAAATGTTCTGTAGACTTCACCAATGAAGTCTGATTTGGTCCTAGACTTTTCTTTGTTGGGATATTTTTGATTACTAATTTGATCCCCTTACTTGATAATTGTTCAGATTTTCTATTTCTTCACTTACTTTCTTTTTTTTTGCATACTCAGTATTTGAAATCTGGTGTTTACTATAAGCTTCATAGCACTGCTCAATTCTGACTCACACACTTCAACATCTCACTAGTCAGCGTCATGGATGGCCACCGCACAATACAGAGTAGCTCAAAATTGGGGAGCCACTTTCACCAAGAGAATCCAAAAATGTAAACGCTGACTGCAGTGAACTGAATGTCTGAATCCTCCCGATACAGGTGTACCCTGTTTTACTGCACTTCAATTACTGTACTACTTCGCTGCTGCTGTTTTCACAAATGGAAGGTGAGGTGCCCCTGAAGAGAACGAGTCTGTGCTCACTTCGTGGTACTGTGTGACATTCTGATGATCCTCTCAATATTCCAAGTATTTACACTACTATCACATCTGCTATAGAAGCTGCCTTCAGTGCTTGGTGATGTCACTACTCTAATTATCTTGGGGTGGCGCCAACTATGTCCATGTAAGATTGCAAGCTTCATGGATGATGTATATATTCTGACTGCCCTACCAGTCTGCCATCCCCCTGTCTCCAAAGCTCTCCACAAAGATCCCTATTCCATAGCCCAGCAATGTTAAAAGTAGGCCAATTAAGAGCCCTGCAATGGCCTGGAAGCATTCAGGTAAGAGAGTCACATGTCTCTCCTTAAATCAAAAGCCAGAAGTGATTACATTTAGTGAGAAGGTGTATTGAAAACCAAGATGGGCTAAAAGCTGGGTCTCCTGCATCAGTCAGTCAAGTTGTGAACGCAAAGGAAAAGTTCTTGAGGATACTGGAATTGCTACTCCAGTGAAAACATGAATAAGAAAGCAAAATGGGGCCTCCTCGTGGCCTAGCGGTTAAGTCTGAGGGCTATCTCCACTGTGGCCTGAGTTCAATCTAAGCCAGGGAGCTGATCCACATGGCGCAGCAGACCTCTCCTGTCTCCCTGCTGTTCCCCTCAGCAGTGTGTTTCAGTGGATCCATCTTTTCTGCCCTCCACTGTGTCTGGTGAATCCTCTCACCCCCAGACCTCTGGCTTATACACCAGTTCTTCTATGCCTGAATAAATAAAAATCTTTCTTTAAAAAAAAGCAAAACAGACTTATTGCTGACCCAGAGAAAGTTTTAGTTATATGGATCAAACATTAACATCTAAGCCAAAGCCTTAACTAAGGCCAGACCCTAACTCTGCTTCATTCTACAAAGCTGGCAGAGGTTGGCACTTGAGGGTTAGCAAAGAAGCCAGCTCCACGGCATGAAGGGCAACGAGCCAACCAGCACTGACATGGTGGCCGAGATGCTGATGAAGGCAGCTGCACCAAACAATGTTCAAAGTAGATGAAAGTCTGCTGCTGGGAAAAATAGGCCATTTAGGATTGCCATAGCTACAGAGGAGAAATCAATACCTGGGTTTGGAGTTCAAGAGACAGGCTAACTCTCATTAGGGGTTACAGCAGCTGGTGACTTTAAATTGAAGCCAGTGGCCACTCACTGTCCTGAAAACCCAGGGCCCCAAAGAGTGATGCTAAATCTGCACTGGCCTGTGCTCTGTAAGTGGACAGCAAAGCCTGAGGACAGCACATCTGTTCACAACACTGCTTACTGAATACTTGAATCAATTTTGACACCTTCTGCACAGAGCAAATGACACCTACTAGACTATTACTGCCCGTTGGCAATGCTGGTCACTGGGTGCTCCAAAGGAGATGATCAGGGGTTAAGGTTGCTTTCATGCTTCTACAGTCCATGGGTCAGGGGCTAATTTTGTTTCTTGTGTGGAATTAAAAAATGTCATGGATCTCCCTGGTGGTGCAGCGGGTTGAGCGCCACTCTGTGAAGCATCCATGGCACAGCAGCACGAGTTCGATCCCCATCCAGGGAGGGGACCCACATGGCGCAGCAGACCTCTCCTGCCTCGCCCGCTGCTCCCCTCAGCAGTGTGTTTCAGTCCATCTGCCTGTTTTGCTCCCCGCTCTGTCTCTGGTGAATCCTCTCACCTCCAAGGCTAAGGCCTATACCCCAACATAGGGTATTTATGCATAAATAAGTAAACCAAAAAAAAAAAATGAACAGCTACCATATACAGTGATTCCTCTAGGGGATGGTAGCAAAGTCCACTGAAAGCTGTCTGGAACGGATCACTATTCTAGATGCCATTAAAAGGATTCGTGATTCATGGGAGCTCAGAACATCGACACTAACAGGAATTGGAAGAAGTTCATCCTGGCCCCGATGGAGGACTTTGAGGGGCTCAAGACCTGAGTGGAGGAGGAAAGAGCAAAGGTGGTAGAATAAGAAGAGGACTCAAATTAGAAGTGAAGCCTGAGGATGGGGTTGGACCACTGCCCTCTCGTGATAAAGTTTGAACAGATGGAGAGTCGCTTCTCAGGGGTGAGGAGGAAGGCGATTTCTTGAGATGAAGTCTACTCCTGGTGAGGTGACAACAACTGAGTTAGAACATACTATGAAGTTAACTGGCACAGCAGCAACACAGCTTGAGAGGACCAATGCAATGTTGAAGGGAGCTTTAATGGGGGTAAAATGCTCCAAACAGCATCACATGCTACAGAGAAAGCTTTCAAGGAACAGTCAGCCAATGCAGCAAACTTCATCACTGTTTTATTGCGAGTACTTTCCACGACTGACTAGCAATGGTCACCATGATCATCAGCAGCCACGACCACCCAGGGAAGACCCTCACTAGCAAAAAGACTACAACTCAGTGAAGGCTCACATGGTGGTCACCACTGTCTCTGCCGTGAACGATTTTTCATTAAGTGGTTCACGTCATATTTTTAGACATGATGCTATTGCACACTTCATAGACTACGGTGTAAACAATTTGTGGATGCCCTAGGAAAGCAAAATACGTGTGTCACTGGCCTCACTGTGACACTGGCTTTGTGTGGTGGTCTGACCACGCCCACAGTCTCTCCAGGCTGCACCTGAGTTCAGATACTGAAACTGTAACTGCTTGGAGGGGACCTTTAGGAGGTCAGTAGGTCATGAGGATGGAGTCCTCGCGAATGGGATTAGTGCCCTTCTAGGAAGACGCCCAAGGCTTGGCAGCCCTTTCCATCATTGAGGCTGCAGGGAGAAGAAGTCCACCTACACAAGCCAGAAAGAACTCACAGAATCTGACCAAGTAGGAATCCTGATCACAGACTTTCTCTAGACTGTCAGCTGTTTTTATTTTTTTAAAAGATTTATTCATTTATGCATACAAAAACTGGGGTACAGGCCAGATGTGCAGTGGGAGAGCGGGTGAGAGTAGCCACCAGAGACAGAGTAGGGAGCAGAACAGGCAAATGGACTGAAACACACTGCTGAGGGAAGCAGCGGGTGAGGCAGGAGAGGTCTGCTGCGCCATGGGGGTCCCCTCCCTGGCCAGGGATCGAACTTGTGCTGCAGTGGATGCGTTTTGCTTCATAGTGCAGCACTTAACCCATTGCGCCACCAGGGAGGCCCCCCAGAGCTGTTTTTAATCAGTCTCCCTGGCTCTGGCACTCTGTTTCACCAGCCCAAACTGACAAAGATAGTATCTTTAGTGATTTCACAGGGACTGGCAACATGGCCCGCGGGCCAAATGTGGTGCAGAGTGTTTCTGTACAGCCTGCAAGGTCCCAATGCTTCTTATGTTTTAAATGATTGAGGAGAAAAATCAAAAGGAGACTATTTTATGGCATATGAAAATTTTTTCAGATATAAATTTCTGTGTTCGTAAATAAATTTTGTTGGAATACAGCCATGTCCACTTACATATTATCTATAGCTGTAACAGAATTAAATTGTTATCTGTGGCCAACAAGACCTAAATTGTTATCTGGCCCTTTATAGAAAGTTTGTTAAACCTTGTGTTTATGGTTGATAGAAAAAAATATAGGATGCCCAGTTGACTTTTTATATTGGAGAAACTACAAGCAATTTTTAATGTCTCAAATGCTATAGGGAATAAATTTATGATAAAACCATGTCATATATCTGAATTCAAAGTTCTCTGGGCAGCCTGTGTCTTCATTTGTAAATCTGGCCATGCTCCCTGGGTTAGCATATTGTTATTTGCTCTCAGTAAAGACCTGCCGTGGGCCTCCTTGGTAGCGCAGCTGGTTGAGTGCTGCACTGTGAAGCAACCATGGCACAGCAGTGCAAGTTCAATCCCCGGACAGGGAGGGACCCACATGGCGCAGCAGACCTCTCCCGCCTCGGCCGCTGCTCCCCTCAACAGTGTATTTCAGCCAGTCTGCCTATTCTGCTCCCCACTCTGTCTCTGGTGAATCCTCTCACCAACCCCCATGCCTCTGGCCTGTACCCCAGCTCTTGTATACATAAATAAATATTTTAAAAAACCTCACTGATACAGAACAGCAGGAGATACTGCTGAAAAATGCACTGTGGCATTTCCAGGTTTTTCAAATTAGCAGTAAGTACTTTTTTCACAAAACCGTTTTACTGTTGGACTCAGTTCAAAGGCAACTGGAGTGATAAAAACTGCTTAAAATTGGTTACTGAAAAAAATGGTTTACACTTCAATGTACTAATGTTTAAGAAGATGCGATCAGGCCTATGTTGAAAACTCCTCCATCACAAGCATTCTTAGCGTTCTTCTTAGTACATTAAGATATCTGAGGATAAGTTTTCAGTACATGCTTTCAGGTAAATATACTTCTATCTTAACATCGCTTTTCAAAACTTTTCAACGTCAGTTTTGTACATCATTCTGAAACATAAATTCAATTTAGAAAGTTTACATGGGGAATAAAAGGATCCTCTTTCGAGAGCTTGTAGTGCCAGCAGTGCACGGGGCAGGTTCTTGATGATTCCGGCAGACGGGTCAAGGAGGAGGCCTGGAGCCCTCAGTGGCTTTTCAGACTTTTATTGCATCATTATATCAGGGGCGACCAGGTACATGGCAGGCGGGGGGTCAGGGGGCCAGGAGGCTGGCAGGCCTCCCAGCCCCAGGCACATCTTCCCTCCCTGGGCTCCCTAGCCTCCTGTGTCTCTGCCACTACTGCTGCTGCTTCTGCCTCTCCCCCTTCCTATGCTCTTCTCTGCTGGCATCCTGTGACACCGCCCTTCTAGGTCCTTGTGCAAGCCCAGGTGCACCCACTTGCACATGTGCACACCCTACTTGCGGCAGGCATGTGGACCACAGATGTCCACCACTGACACCACAGCGGGAGGGTGGAAAAGCTTGACACTTTTTCCATTTACCCTACAGAGTTCAACTCAAGTATCTTCAAATAAATGTAACCAAAATCAAGGGTAAGATCTGCTTTGGCTGCTTCCCCATTTGGTAGAGAGCCAGCTTCTGCTCGCCTGGGGAAGCTGAAAGAAATGCTCCTTGGACTAGTCACACACGAGCGGGCTTATGTAAGATACAGGTAAGTCCTCCATTACTGTCTGGGTCCGGGCCGTTAATATTTGATGCACTCCTCATCATCTCTGTTTGTGTAATTTGTCAACGCCCAACAGGTCCTGTGCTGGCTATGCATTAAAACTATTTTCAAAATATGTCACTGTCAGCCCTTGGCACACTCATTACTTATTAAGATAAGAGGCCGGATGAGGCAAGCAGGAGGTGGCTTGCTTACTTAAATACACTCGCCTTAACCGCAGGGGACTCAAGCCGTCTAGAGGGTCAGGGGACCAGGTTGGAGCCACCAATCCCCTCATCATTGAGCAGGTGGAGAAACTGAGGCCCAGGGAAGGAGAGGGACTTATCCTGCGTGGCATCGGAGTTCTGCGGTAGAACGACAGTCTGAACGCCTGCCCCGAAGCTCTCAATTCTTCCCTCGCCCACACCACTGTCATCTCGCCTGCATGTACACATTTGAAGAAAGGGCACAACTGCCCAGATAGGATCTCTTTTAAGAGCCAGATCATCCATGGGAGACAGTGTTTTCCACGTGTGGAAATGCTACTCAAGATCTAAGATACCATGCAAATAAGCTTTTCTAAATTCAGTGGTATGTTCGCTTGAGTGCATTATGAAACATACGCCAACATGCTTTGCAGATTGTGCATCAAACCCAGGGCTGTGTAAATATGCCTGCGTCAGTCAGAGTTAAGCCATAAATAGGAAACTGATTTAAAAGTACTTTAAGTGCAGTTGTTATAGAACCCAGGTTTTTAATTAAATACACATATATCTAACTTTGGTATTACTTTTCACAATGAACGTGGGTATTTTAAAGATAGGATTTAGCACTGAGGAACCAAACTCAAAGCACAGTTTTACAAACAGCAGGGATATACAGGTGATATTTGAAGGACCAATGCTAAGTTTTAATGCTTAATTAAAATGTCATTGTCAGTTTTAGCAATAGTGAAATGCATGATGTAATAGTTACCTCTAAACTACAACGTATTATAATGTAATAAACCAAGCAATATACCACACATACCTAACAGAAAGACTTAGAATATGAATGATTAACATGACCCACGTTTGGCTCCCATGCCTCAGCCTCTTTTTCAATTTCCATGAGGCCCTGGTCCCTACATGCTCTCTCATCCCCTGTGACACAGTTTACTCTCAGGAATTCAAACCAATGGCCAGTGTTCAAATGGCCCTTGCTTGATGTCATTCGCTACTCCAGTGACAACTACTCCTATGGAGGGCCCTGGGCCTAGCTGACTCATCCAGTGAAGTGAAGCATTAATGGTGGAAACTCCAGGCATCCTGTGAGTGGGAAAATGTGGCTGAGGGGCCAGGAAGCCTGCATTCTAGGCCTGAAGTCCCTCTCTGTTAGGCCAGTCAACAGAAAGCCAATTAACAGAACCACTGGGCACTATATTTCAGTCAGGTGGGTGGTACTTCATTGAAGCAACTTCTGAATCTTTTTTTTTTTTTGGTAGAGAATTTAAGACAAGAGAGTAAGAACTTTAGCACCTTGAAGGAGCTCACAACAATGATGAAATAATTTGAAGTTCTGTGAGAACAGGTTTGTTTAGTTCATTAACCAATAATGACAGGAAGTACTAGCAAGCATTCAATATTTATTATTCATTTAACCTTTTCTTATTGCATGCCCTTTTTGAGTTTTTAGGCTGTGTGTATATATAATGAGTGATCTTTGTTGCTTCCTTCAGTTATGGAGCTCCTGCTCTCACACTGCAGAGTTTCTGTACAGAGGAGGGAGCACTGCATGCTCAGTGTGCATTAACACCGCTTGAAGAGATGGTATGGGAGAGTTTGGTAAGAATGCTCACTCCTAAACATCATCTTCTCTAGGTTGATTAGCTGAGTTGTCCTCATGCTACCTCATGTTAACCTCATATGACCTTATGGTTACCTCATATGTCCTCATGTTACCTCAGGTGTCCCATCATTTTACCTCATATGTCCTCATACTTCTTCATGTGTTTTTGTGTTACCTCATATGCCCTCATGTTACCTCACATGTCCTCATCTTGTTACCTCATGTGTCTTCATACTACCTCCTGAAGGGTCCTCATACTACCTCATGTGTCCTCATGTTACCTCATGTGACCTCATGTTACCTCACGTGTCCTCATCTTGTTACCTCATGCATCTTCATACTACCTCTTGAAGGGTCCTCATACTGCCTCATGTGTCCTCATGCTACCTCATGTGTTTTTGTGTTACCTCACATGTCCTCACGTTACTTCATGTGTCCTCGTGTTACCTCATGTGTCCTCATACTACCTCATATGTCTTCATACTACCTCATGTGTCTTTGTGTTACCTCATGTGTTCTCGCATTACCTCACATGTCCTCATATTACCTCTTGAAGAGTCCTCATACTGCCTCATGTGTCCTCATGCTACTCATGTGTCTCTGTGTTACCTCACATATCCTCATGCTACTTCATGTGTCCTCGTGTTACCTCATGTGTCCTGATACTACCTCTTGAATAGTCCTCATACTACCTCATATGTCTTCATACTACCTCATGTGTCTTTATGTTACCTCATGTGTTCTTGCATTACCTCATATGTCCTCATACTACCTCTTGAAGAGTCCTCATACTGCCTCATGTGTCCTCATGCTACTCATGTGTCTCTGTGTTACCTCACATATCCTCATGCTACTTCATGTGTCCTCGTGTTACCTCATGTGTTCCCTTGAAGAGGACATATTACCTCTTGAAGAGTCCTTGTGCTACCTCATGTGTCCTCATGTTATAGCAAAAGTAACAACACTGTCATTCTTCCCAGCATATGGGACCAGTTTTCACTGAACAGTATCGATCCTCACCTAGTTGCTATTTCCTAACACCACCCAGTATCTGCCTCAGCCATGTGACTGTCCTGAAAACTGACATCCACTGACTCTCTCCAAGGTCTTTACTTAGCTTCCCTAAGAATGACCACAAATGCAGGTCTTACCCAAAGTACACAGAAAAGTGTGTACAACAATTAGCCTTGTGGCCATGCTGAAGTTGTTCCCAATGTTACGGGGTAAAACACAGAACAGTGGGTATTCCACCTGTGTCTTCTCTTGAATTCCAGAGAGGGCAACTGCTGCCATTTCTAGAATGCGACTGATTTTAATGTTGGCTGTCCACTGCCTTCCACATGGCCACCAGAGGAAGGGTAGTGGACTACTGGAAGCCCGTAAATGCCCCATGTCTGATGTGGGAGTCATTCAAAATCAATGTGCTAGCACCATTCTGGCTTCAGAATCTCCTATGATTTTGTGTAGACAAACACCACGCTAGTGTGATACCAGGGAGCCATCACTTTCCAGGGATGCAAAAGTCATGATGATGTCTGGTAAGTTACCAAACGAGAATGTCATTCCCAGCCCAAGGTGAAAATGCAGATTAGATAGTCTGAGTTAGAGTCAATACATGCTAGGACTGTACCTGACACAGAGAGGGACCCTGAGCTGTGCCCCGCTTGCTCTCAGAGGGGAGAAGGCAAGATCCCATCTTCACCGGCTGGGATCTGGCCAGGAGAGTACCTAGGACCCCCTTCCGATTGTATTCATTTGCAAACCTTCCCCACCCCCTTCTCTGCACTACCATAGCCCTCTTTTACTCGTACAGATTATCCAGAACGCAGCCTTGGATTCTTTAATGCCCCTTAGGCATCGGTCTTTTTCCCCACTTGCATGACCATCAGGGACAAGATCCCCATTTTACAAATACAGAAAACGAGATAGAGTAAGGTTGAATGACTTCCCCCACGTTACAGAATGGCTTCCTACTCTGGTTCTGTTTTATCCTCACTGAAGTCTACACTGTGGATCTTCCTTATAGGTCTAAGCTTCTCCTGAGTGGGGATTTCACCTTTCTTCTTTACATCCCTATTCATGCAATCCTTCCTGGCTCTCAGGAGGAGGCGCCCTACAAATGGTGTCAAGGAACCCAACTGGGTAAATGGCTTTTCCCCCTTTCCTAGACCTACCATCTAATGGACTCAAGTCAACAGGAAGCACTCCAAGCAAAGTCCTCAAGAAGGTGCTCACACAGTGAGGGCAACATGGCGGTGCTCCTGCCAAGGACCCCATGACAGGCTGCTTGCTGCTCTGTGCCAGCTTTGTCAGCCATCTCTCCAGATGTTTAATTCTCCATGTTAAAATCAAACCCTGTCATCACTGGCCTCAGGATTCTCTCGCTTCACACCCATATCTCCATGCTGACCAGTGTGGTTCGGGTCCAAGTCTTCACTTGCCCATTCATCATGACCCCCTAGCTCCACTTCCTCTGCCTCACACACGATCCTAACAGTCCCCTCCACTGTGTTATTCTCCTGCTCACAAGCTCACAATGGCTCCCAATTCCTTGCCACATTCCCTAAAATCCTGCCTCCTACTTAGCCTACTCCCCACTCTTCCCGAAGTAAACCTTCCATTTAAACAAAGATTCCCCCACAATACAGAGCTTGAAATGTCTGCAAAGCTTCTGGCAGATATTTGGAAATACAGAAAGAAGACAACGAAGAAGCAGCAGCTAATCCTATATTCTTGGGGATGCTGACTTCTGAGAAGTGGGTATTGGATTTCATTGGACAGAAGGGCAACCAACCCAGCAGAGAGTCTAAGCCACGATGCACAGAGGTGTTCAGTGCCTTGAATTCAATTTTTGTCAGATCCCCACCATCACTATTTTTAATTTGAAGTAGTTTTCAATGTTTCAAAATACGGTCTTTCACATGCACACCAGAACCCCAGCATCTCCTGACCAGGTTTGAGGTGCAGACAACTGTGGCAGGTGCCCCATCAGTAACCACTAGCGAAACCCGTGGTTTGTTCTTTAAGACAGACACTATTCCCCCTTCGGCACCATTATTTATGTGGCCCTGCTAGCTCCTTAGTGTGTGATGCTTTGTGTACAGAACGTGAAAGGGAGAGAAAGGAGAGGGGGAGAAAAGAGAAAGGAGAGAACAGGGAAGGAGAAAAGCAGAAGGTAATAAATAGGAGCCCACGAAAGGCTGGGACCATGAGCTTTGCGGCAGCGGGGAGTGGGGCCAGCGAATGACAGTCCCATCATAATCCCTCTCGGAACATGAGAAACCCTACAGGGAGCCTGGACCTGGAGGAAGGTTCCAGAAGAAGGAGTTGGGATTAGAGCGAAACACCACTGAACAGGAAAGGCTGTGTTCGTGGTGACGCGTGGTCGAAGAATGAGTGGTTGAAAATGTCCCTAGTGTCCGTCACCAGAGCTCATCTGGAGGCCTCTCCTGTGACTGTCTGCCCACGGGGTGAGCGCTTCCATCTGTCAGGCCCCAACCTGCACCTAAGCTGTCCTCTCTCCCATTCAGCCTCCTCTGGGTCTGAGGCCTCCCTGTGCCATGGAAAGACGCTGGTCTGTGACCCCGTGACCCCGTCTGCCCGACGAGGCTACAGACCAGGTCTGCAGCGTGAAACAGCTCCACCCCCAGGACCACCTATGTGCTGGCCCCTGTTACATCACATACTCCCAGACTAGTCCGAGAAGCCTGGATGCTCCAAACCTAGGCCTCTGTGATGCTGCGGGCCGTCTGGAAGTTTCAAGGAAGAGGCAAGAGGGCAAGTGATTTGGACCATAGAATGTTCAGGCGCGACAAGGCGATGGTATCAGACAAGCCGCGAGCTGCGATAGAGAATAAATCCTGCTTGGAGATAAAGCAGGAGGGAGACTGGGCTCTCCAACGTGTGTTCTCAGCACTGGGCCTTCACTGAATAAATCTCCGTGAGATGATGGATGGGACGGGCACAGGAGCCAAGTGAATCCGCCGCCTACTATTTAAGAGATAAACAAGAGTTTTCGCCACTTCTTCTCGTCTCTAAATTTTATAGTCTCATTAGCCAGTAAGGGATAATTGTGATAAACAAGTAAATATTATTCGATCCTTTTGGGCTGTTTGCCGAAAATCTGGATTCATGGATCGCCTCCCCTCCGTCTCCGGGAGGCGCCGGCTGCTGTAATCTACATGTAATGGGCATTATGAGATTCAAGAAAAATAGCTCCGGCTGCAGTTGAGTCCGTTCAGGACAGATCATTATAAAATTCCATTATCACCGCTACAAGTTGGACTATTTGTCATCACAGAAGAGATGACAAGCTCAGAAATACTACATTTGTTATTATCAGATGATAAATGATATTCCATTAAAGGTGCCATACATCATCAGCAAAGCTGCAAAGAAGATATCAAAGCTATCAGCACTTGACTTATAATTTAATTTTCAAAAGCTGTCAACTAAAATTCCAAAGGCTAAGCATTTTCATTTTTAAAGTTCATCTTATTTATTTTCCTCATCTGTTAGTCTAATTTCAGTGATATGGCAAAAATAACTGATTATGTGCAATGTATAATTCTCTTCTTTTGATTAGGTAATCTATCAGGTGTCACTTAGGTATTAAAAATTAAATGACGGATAATAAAACAAGAGAGTCCCATAAAACACACCTTATTTTGATTTACTCGTGTTTTGAAATATAACAGTAAAGGACAGGTCAATATTTGTTAAAGATGCACACGCCGGGAGAAGCATATTTGCTCATTACTGAGCACTGTTTCGTGCCATCTGCAGAGGAACCGAACACGCGTTTCCATGCGGCGTTTATGAAATCTTTCCACAGATGAACAACTATTCCGTAGTCCGATTCCATACATCACAATCACACATTCCTTTTGTAAGTGCAAGTGCACGCCTTCTCCACTACTTCCGTCCTGCTCCATGTGACGTAGTCACGCTGTCTGGGCTGGCCCCAGCGGTTCTTATCAGCTTCGACTGGTGCAAGCGTGAAGACACCGCCTCCCGATTGTGTGTGTCTCACAATGCCCAGCTTGCAAAGCATATCAGGAGACGTCTGTGGACAGCCTGATGCTAACTAGGAACAGAACTCACAAATTTGAGAGCTGGAGGGTAAGTTCTAGATCTTTCCACAGGCTCAGAGAAGAGAAAGAATATGCCCAAAGTCACAGAGTGAATAAAAATGGTGAGGGAAGAAGCCTTGATGCTCAGCACCCATTATAACTTCTCTGATCTAACACTATGCTGAGTCACTGCATCTTAGAAGAAATACCTCTCCATGCTCAGCATCTGGCCAAGGGTTCAGCTTACACCTGGTGTCCCCGTAAAACTTTCTGAACAGAGAGTGTGTATAGTGGCTCGCTGGCTGGGTGGGAGGCTGGAAGGCTGGCTGGCTGGCTGGCTGGCTGGGTGTGTCGGTGGGTGGCTGGAAGGCTGGGAGGGTGTGTGGTTGGAAGGCTGAGTGCCTAGGTGGGTGTGTGGGTAGGTGGTTGGAAGACTGGGTGGCTGGGGGCATATGGGGGGTGACTGGAAGGCTGGTAGCTGGGGGTGTGTGGGGGTGGTGGAAGGCTGGTAGCTGGGGGTGTGTGGGGGTGGTGGAAGCCCGGGTGGGCAGCTGGCTGCCTGGGTGGCTGAGTGGGTGTGAGGGTGGCGGGATGAGGGGATAGATGGATGGATGAGAAACTGCCCAGTTCTCCAGTCCTCCCTGTAGGAGCCTGACTCATATAAATAAGCCCACGGGGGCCAGCACAGCACCCCCCTGTTTGTACATCTTGTGCAAACAGACTCTCCCCCAACGTCACAGACCACCTCTCAGACCTCCAAGCACGCCCAGTCCCCTCAAGGCCACGGGAGTCTCTGTGACCAGCAACGGACTCAGCGCAGCAGAGCGCTGGTGCTGCCCCCCCCCCCCCCCCCAGCTCGGAGACCGGGAGGCAAAGCCAGCAGCTTCCCCCTCATGCCGGCATGTGCGCCACGGGGCCGGGGCGTCCAAGACATAGCACCCCAAGGCCACACGTGCACAGTGAGGGGAGTTCAGGAAGTTCTCCAGAAGCCAGTGACATCAACTCAAAGAGTTTTTCCTTTTCTTTCTTAAAAGTGCAGCAAAATGCACATATCAAAGGGACCATTCTAGCCAGTATTACTGCGCAGCACTGTTCATCACACCCAACACCGTACGACCACCGCCACCAGCAACTCCAAAACTTCTCACCCCACAGGGAGACTCCGCCACTGAGCAAGCACCCCCACTGCCCAGGCCCTGGTGACTGCCACTCTGCTTGCTGCCTCTATAAACCTGCCTACTCTAGATACCTCGCCTCCATGGAATCGTACAGTGTATGTCTTTTAGTGCAAGGAATTGTCTTTTTAACAACAAAAGTGACACACCTTTGCTGCGAGTAGCAATATACACATTTATAATGAAAAGGAAATGCCCCAACCTTCCACCGTTCCTCCTCCCGCCGCCACGCCCCAGATGTCACCGCCGACCACAATCTCGTGTGTGTCCCTCCTCGTCCTTTCCTGGGGTGACACTCAAGCTTCACGATTCTCGGACAGACTCTGGAGCCAGACCACCTTGATGTGGGACACGGGGGAAATTACTTTACCTCCCTAAGGCTCAGACGCTACATTTGTAAAGCAGCACCAATAACAATACCTCTGTCCCAGAATGTTGCGCGGGAAAGGAGGTGACTTCTAGTTATTTATTTTTAAAGATTTATGTATTTATGCACACAAGAGCTGGGGCACAGGCCAGAGGCGCGGGGGGTGAGAGGAGTCACCAGAGACAGAGCGGGGAACAGAACAGGCAGACTGACTGAAACACACTGCTGAGGGGAGCAGCGGGGAGATAGGAGAGGTCTGCTGCGCCCTGTGGGTCCCCTCCCCAGCCAGTGGCAGGGATCGAACTCACGCTGCAGTGGCTGCAGTTTGCTTCATAGTATGTTGCTTAACCCACTGCACCACCAGGCAGGGCCCAGGAGGTGACTTTTAAAGCACTGTGTACGGCACTCAGTAAACAGTAAAAACTCATTCAGCGAGAGCTGTGTTTTATAAGGGGCTTTGGTTTTTATAGGCAAAACTGTGATCACATTATCCGTTTGCTCTATAACTTGCCTTTTAAAATTCATTCCTCATTAGCGCACACACACCTGTGTCATCCTTTCTTAAGTGCTGCCTGAGATTCGAGGACTGTCGTTTGTCCTCCAATTCCATCCATCTGGTATTTTTATTTTATAGTATGAAATTAATGGAGCTTTCCAATCCGACCTCCGCGGCTCCCAGGCGGGTTGGCACCGTCCCTGGATTCTAAGAAAATGGTAACAGGAAGAGGAGGCACTTCGTGAGCCGCATTCCAGTCCCTCATTTCTGGCCCTCGTCACGTTGTGCCGCCTCCGCTGCAAACAGCCCATGGTGGCTGGTCCTGCGTGTAGCGGCGGCCACCAGCTAGCGGACCAGCCTGCGACAAGAGTCGCTCATCTTGGCTAGTTCGTCTTCCTCTGTCAGACTTTGGTCCGAGGAACAGAGAAGATGGAGGATTGAGGACACGTGCTTCTTTTTCGGACCCTAAACGCACCCTCCTCATGTCAAGTGGGAAGCAGAGAAGCAGGGCCTTCTCTTCGGAAGTGAGCAGGGTTTGACCTAGATACACACCAGAGCACGGAAGGCAAACCAGCTGTAGCTCCGTCTGCAATCTGCGCAATCCCGAGTGTGAAGAGGGGGGACGTGTTCAGAGGAAAGTCCAGGTTGAAGGTCGCGCCAGTCTACGGGAGAAGTGGAGAGAGCTCAGAAGCCCGCAGGACGCAGAGGGATGCGGCCTCCTGCCGTTCCTAGTAGGGACAGGGAGCGCGTCTGCCATGAAGGACTCGCAGTTAGGACGGAGTCCTCCCCTGCTGGCTGCTCCCGGACTCAGGTTCCCAGGCCACCACGCAAGCTGGGCACGTCACAGGCCCTGGAACTGGGCCACCTCCCCCGAGTGACGCCCCAGTCCTCGGAAGACATGCAGAGAGAGGAAAGCCAGCGCGCTTTTGCTGTCTAAACAGTCGATTCTGGATTTATACTTTGCCCTGCACATGCAAACTCCCGACATGTAGTCCAGGGAGAAAGGGAAGTGGTTGAGGTCATCGAGCGAGATCTGGGAAACCACAAATCAGAGCTCTTTGTGCTTCTTCATGGCAAGATTTCTCAATATCTGATGCTTACAACCTCCAGGAGGCGATGTTAACACGTCGCATTCCCCAGATTTAGTGGCGCTCCCTCCATCAGAACCGGCTCATGATGGACTACCTCTGGGTCTAGAATTCAGCAAGTCACATTTTTTGAATCTCTGCTCCAAGGTCACTCTTTTGGCACAATGCCCTCTCTTAGACCCTTTGACCAAGCATGAGGCCGCCCTGATTTCCATCAAGACAATAGAAACAGGGCCTCCCTGGTGGCTCAAGGGGTTGAGCACCGCAACGTGAAGCATCCACAGTCACTGCAGCACGAGTCGATCCCGGGCCAGGGAGGGGACCCACATGGCGCGGCAGACCTCTCCTGCCTGCCTCACCCGCTGCTCCCCTCAGCAGTGTGTTTCAGTCCATCTGCCTGTTTTGCTCCCCACTGTGTCTCTGGTGAATCCTCTCACTCCCCCATACCTCTGGCCTGTACCCCAAGTTTTGTATGCATAAATAAATCTTTAAAAAAAGACAATAGAAACACCAGCTCCCATCCTATCTGCTCCATCCTTCCTTGCAGAATCCTCTGTCGCAGTAACAGCAGTGCGTCCACGAGAACTCTGCTCAGTGGAAGTACGTGCTCCCATCTGCTGACGTCACAGATGGATATTGTGACGTCATCACAGACCCTATCCCTCAACCACCATTACAACATCAGCACACAGCAATGTGTTACTACACAATGATCCCAGGAGCACAGAAGGCAGGTGGTGAGTCCTGCCACAAATGAAACATCTTTCAGAGCCCAAACACCAGCTGCCCAAGAATAGGATCGGGGAGGGGACAGTTAGGAATCGACAGCAAAACAAGCGGGAAAAGTCTATCAAGTTTTCTCCTGCGCGCAGGGGAACACCTGTCACTGGAATATCACAAGAACAACCCAAAAGGATGCTGCTCCATGAATCACACAACTGTCTGCAGAAGTCAAACAACCTTTACAGGGTCACATGCAGCTGCATGGTACACGGCAAGGCACTGTCACACCTCTAACTCACAGTCCTGCCACCAGGGCGAGTCCGACATTCCGAGAAGTCAAGTGGCAGTTTCCAAAGTGCGAAGAGGAAAATGAGGCAACACAAACGCACAGAGGAATTGCCGCCAGGTGCACCCATGCCAGGTTATCAGCGGGTTGCCCCAACCGCCATTCAAGCCAGAGCCAGGGCATGGGTGGTGCAGCCCCTGGGTTTGGTTGTGCGTAGGGAGAACGTGATGGTGAAAGCCGCAAGGAAACAGAGAGCACGGCCCTCCCGTTCGTGACCATCTCAGCCCAAAGAGCAGCCAGAGACTAGAAAGCAGACTCGAGCACAGAACAGGGAGAAACCAAGACCACTGGGCGTGTGCTGCGGGGCCAGCACAAAGCTGTGCCAGGCTCCCTGGTGAGGACAGATGTGCCGAAGATGCATGCCCAGGCCTTGTGCCAGGAGTTCCTCCATCTTCACCACGCCCGCGCTGGAGCAGCGGTCTCTGACCCGTGTGCCGCACTGTCCTTTGGCCAGGCCCCACCCTGAGCCCAGCCTGCTCGCCCTGAAAGGACCACTGAATTAGCTGGGCCTGGGGTCTCCTGTGCCCGAGCCCTTCGTGAGTGTACAGACTCGTGAGTCAGGCCGGACGGCATCTCAGACACATTCTGGCTAAGACGCTTTAGCTCACGGGATCCTTCATGGTAAAACATCCATTCTGATGCCCAGAGGCCGTCTCAGCTCCGGCTGAGGCCCTCACCTGAGAGTCGCTCCTGCTGCGTCCTCTCCGGCTACTCTTTTAGCCACCCTGACCCGTCCCCCACGCTGTTCATGAGCTGTCCCATCCACAGCAGTAAGCTCTGAGCGCCCCTCTGCAGCCGAGCTGTCGGGGTGCTGGTCCCAGGAGCTACCTGGACATAACCCGCAGACAGTTGCTGAACACACAGCCCCTGCAGATGCCCAAAGACCCCGTTAGGCCTGAGCTCAGGGCCGGCTGAAAGCAGGCAGGAGAAACAGTTCCAGGAGCAACTCTACACTGAAGGAGAAGAGCTGGGGGAGAAAGGACCTCAGTTTCACAGGCCCGTACAGTCTTTTCAACAAGGGCTGGGAGGGGCCTCCCTGGCCGTGCAAAGGGTTAAGTTGCAGCCCTATGAAACTATCTGCAGCCACTGAAGCCCGAGTTCAATCCCCAGCCAGCGAGGGGACCCACATGGTCCAGCAGACCTCTCCTGCCTCCCCGCTGCTCCCTTCAGCAGTGTATTTCAGTCGATCTGCCTGTTCTGCTCCCTGCTCTGTCTCTGATGAATCTTCCCACCCCCACACCTCTGGCCTGCACCCCAGATCTTGTCCGCATAAGTAAACAAATCTTTTTAAAAAACCAGAAACAAGTTTGCACATAGCAATACTCCACAACTTAACTTCGATGGCTCTTTCTCCCTTATATGTCCTTATTCTCAGAGTGCTTTCTGGAATCAGCATCCAAACAAATGACTTGTATCCAAATCCTCCTCTTAGGGGCCACTTTGACAAGGACCACAGGCTAAGACACCCACTGAATTCCGTGCAATCTATTTTGAACCCCGCTGGGACAAGTCACATTGTGGAGTCACCTTTCGAGGGACTTAGACGGAAAAACCATGGCAGGCAGGGCCCGCGTGGAAGTTGCTGTGAAAACCATATAGCCCTGGGCACAGGCTCAGCCCCCACCCCCACCCCCACCCCCTGCATTCATCTCTGTCTTCTTTTTCAAATTTGATTTTAAATATTTACAGCATCATACATCTTCTCCACCAGATATTACTAATGAACTGTTATTGTCTGCAAAACCTGCCAGATGAGTGATGGCCAACTTAAAAGGAGCATCAATGTTTTATTCGTAAAATAGAAGCTGGAAACAGAAGATGCTTCTGCACTTTGAGGCCTTCATCATTACCATTATCGATCCTTGCGCAGGAAGGAGGCTCTGGTAATTAGCGAAACCGAGCAAGACAGGAGCCCACGTGGTGCCAGTAAAAACTGTACAAACACGCACGTGTTCGCAGCTGTTTAAAGCAAGGAGTAGGGCAAATCTCAAGAAAATGTCAATTGCCGACCTGTACATTTCAAGGAAAAAGGGGAATGTTCAAGGTCTCATTGACAGAGCAGGCTGTGCCTCCATCCCAGGCATTCCTGTGGATTGCTGGCTCAAGGGGAAAGAAAGGTCAGGGGGTCTGGGAGGAAGACCAGGCCCGAGAGCAGAGCGGACCTGACGCAGGTTTGCAGGCCTGCACACCCCCTCGGCCGGGGTTCTTAGGAGCCGCTGGGGCTGCGGCAGCAGCCGGCAGAGCAGCAGCAGAGGGCGCCGCTGCGCACTGGACTCTGGGAACTGCAGCCAGCAGAGTTCGAGCTCAGCGGGCCTCATCCCATCCGAGCCTCAGTTTCAAAGAGTCCCCGCCTCTGTGCAAGGCCTCAGCTAGTAGCTATTCTGGCTGCAGCATGAAGGAACCCCCAGTCTGTCAGCTAAAGCTGTCGGCGGCCGTGGATGGGTCTGCAGATTTGAGTGCCTCTGCGGAGGGTCCTTACTCCGGCAGCCCAGCCTGGCTGCAGTCGCCGCAATCCCGCGAGTCAGCCAGCTCTCGCATCTGGGTGTGAGGACGTTACCCGCACTAACTTCCTTCCAGGGCCCCCAGCAGTGGACCCAGCACGGCCTCCTTGGGCCGGCAGCTGGCACACCCTCTCCAGGTGTTATTCTGCCAGGCTGGGCTCGGGAAGGTAGGGATCCTGCTAGAAAACTGAAACCGGAACACCAGCGGGCTGGCGGCCAAGTGCCGAACCCCTCCCAGACCTGCGAGCCCGCCCAGTAACATACAGTGCTGTATTACTTTATGGGTATGGGTTACATACATTGTGTGTGTGCATGTGTGTGTGTGTGTGTGTGTAATCACCTAGGGCCTGTAAAAGTGTAAACCTGAGCTCTAGAAGCCTTGGGTTTTAAAACTTGACGTTATCACTCTCTCTTTTTTTTAAAGATTTTAATTATTTATGCATACAAGAACTGGGGTGCAGGCAAGAGATGCAGGGTGTGAGAGGACTCACCAGAGACACAGTGGGGAGCAGAACAGGCAGATGGACTGAAACACACTGCTGAGGGGAGCAGCGGGAGAGGCAGGAGAGGTCTGCTGCGCCGTGTGGGTCCCCCCTCTGCCCCAGGGATCGAACTTGCGCTGCAGTGGCTGCGGAAGCCCCACAGTGTGGCACTTAAATGCTTGTGCCACCAGGGAGGCCCCACCACTCTCTTATTTGTGTAGCCTGTGGGGGTCACAGTCTATCCTCTCTGTACCCCTTTTTGCTTATTTTCAAACTAGCAACTTGAGGCAGGTTTAAGGTGCAATGAGTTCCCAGTGCATGGCAAGAGTTTAGCACAGGCCCAGACTCCCAGAAGCGCTTGGAAATGCAGGCGCTACTTCTCCCTGAGTCTCAGTTCCTCATGCAGAGAACGAATAATATCTCTTGTCCTCCCTGCCTCACTAGGCCTAAGGGGGACTCCTCTTGGATGGCTGTGAGATCATTTTGCATCTCAAAGTAGGATGCGCTCATATTCCCATGCTGAATCCCTCCAGAGAACAGGTTTCAAGTCAGAACGGTCCAATTACAACAAAGAAGGTGTGTGTGTGTGTGTGTGTGTGTGTGTGTGTGTGTGTGTTCGAGGTTCTCTTAGACTATGCCCTGGTAAAGGTCACGGCTGAGTCATAGAAACACATCGCCCAACCTCTGCTTCCTCAAGGAGCTATTATCTCTCCATTCTTTTTTTTAAAGATTTTATTTATTCATGCACACAAGAGCTGGGGTACAGGTCAGAAGTGCACAGTGTGAGAGGACTCACCAGAAACAGCGTGGGGAGCAGAACAGGCAGATCCACTGAAACACACTGCTGAGGGGAGCAGCGGGGAGGCAGGAGAGGTCTGCTGCACCATGTGGGTCCCCTCCCTGGTCAGGGATCAAATTCGCACTGCAGTGGCTGCGGAAGCCCCACAGTGTGGTGCTCCATTCTTCCATCCAACAAATTCTTGAAATAAGTGCTCCAGCTCTTTCCAAAGGGGGACGTCTTCAGCTGGACCTTGGGTACCACAAAACAGAAGTGGGGCCCTGCGGCACCCCTGCGCTGGGACAGGCAGGGACAGGAGTGAGCGATGGTTCGCCAGGACCCTCTGGAAGGTAAACGAAGTGATCAGGCTTCTCCACTCTCCCGCCACCAGTGTCAACGGCAGACAGCTGCGGCCCTGCACGCGTGCCTCATGTAGGAACCTGAAGCAGGTGCGGGCATGCAGGTGGGCGCTCCTGGGCTGGGGCGCCCAGCATCACAGGGACACCAGCAGGAGACCAGAGGGGGCAGTCCACACGGAGACGGGAGAGTGAGGCAGAAGAAGCAGAAGCAGCGGAAGCAGAGCCAGAGAGTGAAGATTGCCAGGGCCTAGGAGCCTGCCAGCCTCCTGGCCCCCCCGGCCTCCCCGCCTGCCGTGCACCTGGTCACCTCCAAGCAGAAAGAGTAATAAAACCCTGGAAAGGCCACCGAGGGCCCCAGGATTCCTCCTGTACCGTCTGCCAGATCACAGAGCACCTGCATGTGCCCTCCTGCCAGCACACCCTCACTCCCACTCTCAGCCGGCCGGTTGTACGGCAGCTCAGGTTTGGTCTCAGGCGGACAGCAGGGTCACGCCCTGCCTGCTCCAAAGGGGGGGCAGTCGCTGTGCACACAGACCCCGCGAGTCACTTAGCTCTGTGGCCCCTGAAACCGCGCCTGGCGTCTGGCCCAGGTGCACAAGCAAGTGTTCGCCGACTGGAAGGACAGCGTGCAGACGGCAGGGGTGTGCGGGCGAGTGGAGGAGCCGGTGAAAACTAAGCAGGAAGCAACGAAGAAGCAGGTACATGTGGGGACAACAGCCCTGGCTGCAGATCGGCGCGCGTGCAGCTGCTCAGAGGAGGAACCGCTTCCGTTAAAGACCCAGCAGCAGGCTAGACAGACGCTGCCTACCCTCTCTGGCTGGGCCCACAGAGGGGCCAGGAATCAGACCAAGGAGACCACTGGGCGCACAGAGACTCTGATCTCTAATCCCAAGGGACATAGTCCTTCTCTCAATCCCTCTTGTCAAGGCTGCAGAAGTAACCCCTGCACTGCACTCAAGCCAGGTGGAGCTCAGAAAAAGCCCACACTCTTACCAAAAAATGGAAAATGGAAAGCACACCACTTTGGAGGTAGAGCGGGCGGCTAGCACAAAGCAGCTACTTCCCCCAGGCAGGAATTCTGCCAAACAGCTGTGCGCCTTTCAGAACCAAGTGACTCGAACCCTGAGCTGACCGCACACCAGTGCCGCTGCTGTGAAACGCCTGTCCTAGCGAACAGGAGGGTGGGGCAGGTGCTTTGGAGAAACAAAACTGGCCAAGTCTCTTCCTCCAATCTGCAAATTCCTGCCCTGCTGTGACACAGAAGTTGTCAAAGCCATTCAGGAGCTGTCTGTGAGCCCGAAGAGCCAGCACCCATTTCCTCTTTCCCCTTCCTCAAGCTTCGGGTCACTCAGGCCCGGTGGGGAGCAAAGGGCGACCAGCTTCCCCTAGACACTGCTCTCCCCTCGCTGTCTGCAGAATTCTCAGGGCCTCTAAGCAGCCAGCCATCGGCACCCTTGACTCCTTGGGAGAAAATGAGCATGTTCCATGCTCCAAGGGACTTCCCGCCCCTCCCCCCCCCACACACACACCGCTCACCATCTCCACCTAGTCTAGCCCTTTCTCCAGAAATGGTCAGCCCAGATGCATTCTAACCTTCCCCATTCTCGGGGCGCTGGGAAATAGAGTTTGCTTTCTAAAGACCTGGTGCCGCTGGAGACAATGACAGAGGTGGTGTGTGGCATGCTTCTCTACTGATGAGCGTGCCAGGTCCCCGAGGGACAGAGAGCGGGCATCCAGAGCTTGACATGGGGAGGGGCTCGGAAGTCCAAAGTTCTTGGGGGCACCCCCACCATATACCCATGAACCAGCCTCCGCAGTAACCCGATACCAATTTTGCCATGGCGCCTTTGGGGTTTAACTCCCAGGGGACTCTGATTACAAATCATCAAGGAACTTGAGCCGGGTGGCAGGGCACATACAGTTAATTGAGTCATTCGTTCCCAGAATGTCAGCTTTTGCTGCTATTTCTATTCTGAACACTGACTCATACTGTTAATTTAAACTGTGTGTGTAACTGTGGAGATTTCATTACCTTTGGCATTTTTTTTTTGTCCTAGAAAATCTAATTTCAGAACAGAAAGAGGAAGGTAAGAAGTACTTCCCCTCCCTGCACTCCAATCCTTCAGGTACACAGGAGTTTCCACTGGTCTGCTGGAAATCCCCACCGGAGCTCGTTCTGTTATGACATCCCAGAAATAGAACTCCAAGTCTGGCTTCTCTGAGCGTGCTGCCCCTAATACCAGTTTCCTCGATCAACTCATTCTACTATTTACTCAACAGTTTGGGTGCCAGGGAGTGGCAAGAGGCTTATGAGGCTGCACATTCGTAAATGGTAGCGGTGAAAAGAATGATTCTGGTGGCCGGAGACTCGGGCCTCACCCCTGGCTTCCCACCAGCAGCTGCCAGCTAGAGTTTGGACAAGGCACTTCAACTCACTGTGCTTCGCTATCTCTATCTGTAAAATGTGGGGTTCTAGCAGGTATTCATGGTTATCCATGCAGACCCCTTAGAATTAGCCTAGCACATGCCATTTTGTTGTTCTAACACTGATGAGCAAAACCTAACAGTTATTGTCTTCATGGTTCTGACAGATAATGACTCACTCCAAGATAAAGTTGCAGTGATGATAAATCCATGTAAATTTATACTGCTATAAGAGCTTATATATGACCCGGTCAGGGAAGGACTCCCAAAGTTTGCACTCAGATATGAGAGATAAATGGGAATTAATGGCCCAAATGGAGGACAAGTTGCCCCTAAGTTGAAGGATCAGCATGCAAAGGCCTTGGAGGGAGGAAGTAGAATGCCCTGATACTGGTTTGGGCTGTGACCCTGGAGACATAAGGGGGTTGCGCTTCCCTGTCTCCTTGACCCAGGCAAGGACACAGGACTGGCTCCTGCATGGCGGTGAGTGCAGAGGTGTGTGCCCTGCCTGCATGGAAGCCCAGAGTCAGTATGTGACCTGCCATGAGTCACCCCTGCCATCCCTTACACATACAGGACACACAGGATGAGCAAAAAATAAATCTTTGTGCTCATAAGATGCTGAGATTCTGGGCTCATTTGTTGCTGCAGCTTAACCTATCACATACTGACTGACAGAGGCGGCCAGTGTAACTGACAATGAAAGAGCAAGGGGGATTCTGGAGGAAGGCACAACACAGAAGTAATTGGGCGTCAAAGAAGTAAGGGCTTTATAGGGTACATTGAGAAAATTCTTTGTCATCGTAAGGGCAAAGGGCAACCACTGCAGAATCTGAGAAACAACAGCAAAACTGACATCATATGGATGCGACATGGGAAAGAATCTAAGGCTTAGGAGAATAGGAATGGAGAGACAAGAGATGATTCTTTCTGGGGTGAAGGGAGCAGAGATGGGAAGTAGCAGGTATATCAGATCTACTTGGGCTAACATTGATTTGGCAATGAACTGACTGTGCTAAGAAAAGGGAAGACTCCCAGGTTTCTGGCTTGTCCAGTGGGATGTAAGTTGGGGCCACTTACCGAGATAGCTCATAACACAAGAGGAGCTAAAAGTGGGGTTCCATTGGCAAAAGCTTATAGTGTCCAGGAATAGTTTTCGGTGAAGGACTTAGGCCAAAATTCATTGACCAGAAAGAACAAATCCAACCTATTAAATGAAGTAGGTATTTTCTTAGCAACCCCAAGTGTTGCATCACTGAAGCAAAGACAGAATTGACTTCAAAAAGTAATTGTCCCACTTTCACTCAAGGAAAAACATCTAGAGAAAATATTTTTCACGTAACTTTTGCAGAGATGGGGGTTGTCCACCAAGATGTATGATTTTGACAAGGTGTCAGATTTCTTATTAAGAAGACAAAATAAAATGGTTTTGGTATTTGAGTTTACTGGAAGTAAAGTAATATGAGGCTCAGTTAGAGGAGTCTGTATTTGCATCCTGCTCCCACTTACTGGCTGATCAAGGGCAGGTTATTGAAACTTCCAAGCCCCGATTCTCTAAACTGTACAATCAAGGTATTAACATCCACAGCTCAGATGAGTAGGACAACAGGATGCAGCAGTGTAAGTGGAGAGCTTAATGCAGTCCTTAGGATGTAGTAAGTGCTCATTAAACGTCAGTCCCCAATCAAAGGACTAGCTAGCATTGATGTTGACAGGGGTTTATTGTAGAGGCTCGGAACCCGTGTACAACTATCCACTCCTCGATCCTCTCTGAAGCCCTTGCCCAAAGCATTCTAACTACAAGAAACAACAGATAAATGGGATTATAGGTTCTCCGTCAACGTCTTCATACAGAGTTTGGAGAGGACAGTGTTGCTCGAGCCAGAAAAGTAAATGAGGTCTCTGGTTTTATGATTTTGCCCTTGGAACTGAGGCTACTTATCACAGAGGAAAGGCTCAGAAAGAGAAAGAGAGACAGCCTAGCATGGAAGTTGATTCCGTGAGGTCCTCGTCTTGTGCAGAGAAGGCTTGCAAGAGGAAGAACACTCCCTTCCACCCTTTCCCAGTGAGTCTGCTACCTGTGACACGTGGGTCAATGACACCAACGAACCAGGTCTAGTGAAGATGCAAGGCTACTATGGCTGGGAGCCCTGCGGAGCACCAATATTCTTTCAAGAATCCTGTGACAATGGCAATAGGGAAACAGCAGGGAGTTCCGCTGGTGGGAAAAACGACAGGTCCCATTAATACTATTGTGGTTTGCTGTGTACAGGCATAGTTAGCAGAGAGTTCTTCCAACATTGCTGAGCCTCTCCCCACAGCACCCCCCAAAAAAGCTCTCCACTCAACGACGCGGTGACGAGGCTCCCTGCGTACACAGACACAGGCTCGCGTGGGAACCCAGCAGCTCAGAGGTCACTGTGGTTGTCTGTACGCATATCACCACGTGTGCACACTGCGCCGGGGGCTGGAAGTCACAGCTGTCCCCACAGTGCTGTAAGGCGAGTGCCATTATCACTGTGTCCAAGCAGCCAGGGCAAGCTTCCTGTCCTCAGTCAAGCAGCCCAAAGCCAGTGGAGAAGAGGGTTCCGAGCCCGTGTGTGTGAGACCCCAGAACCTTGGCAGAACCACCTTGATTCTAGAAGCCACCCCACGAGCAGACCCAGGCACCACGGCCTTGGGAAGAAACCCCTTTATATAATGTGCATCTACTCATATTTCAAGGTGCCTATCCAGGAGTCATTCAAATGTTGTGTGAGACCTTGTACTGAGCGGTACGAGACTATGTCAGGGCAAACGGAAACTTCTGGAGAGTTTTGCTTTCTCATTACCCACCTCAGAGCAACCCTTGACCGCATTTAGCTATTCAATGCCAACAAAAATAAAAGCCAAAGGAGCTTCAGTAGCACAAAGCTTCCCCTCCAGGTACCTACCGACGCTGGGTTAGTGGCAAGAAAAATCTTTAAACCAGCACTTTTGAGGACCTCGCCTCTTGATTTACTATTTGAAAAATCAAAATATTGTAAACTTTCAAAGGCTGATTTTCTGATGACAAGCAAACAGATTAATGGATATTTATTTATTTATTTATTTATTTTCACTGTTTGTTTTCTTTCGGTTGAGATCTAAGGGATATTTTGTATCCCCAAGAAAATATTCCAAGTTGCCCTCCAAGCTCGTATCTGACATCTAACCAATCTTTGAGTCTGGCTAGGCTTAACTGGGATATAACTACAGATTGCTCACTGTCAGAGAAAAGATTTTCACCCCTAGAATTATATATGGACGTATCTCAGAGGGCACCCAGAGGAGAAATGATTGTTGAGGCGGGGGTGTGGGCTCATTCACCAGTGTCAGAGCAACATTTCTCTCTGGCTGATGCTGGTTCTCTGAAATAACCCTTACAAAGGCAGATCGACTGAAACACACTGCTGAGGGGAGCAGCGGGCGAGGCAGGAGCCGTCTGCTGTGCCAGATCCTGGCCGGGGATCTAACTCATGCCGCAGTGGCTGGCAACAGCTTGATAGCACTGAGACGTTAACCTCTGCACCACCAGGGAGGCCCCATAAACTAAGTTCTTGTCATGTTTGTTGTGGAGTTTTAAAAGATCTTAAGAAAATACTGATGAATTAAATTCCCAAAGCAGTGGTATTGGTGCTCCTGATTCTGTTCTTGGGTTAAACTGAAGGCAGGCAGCCTCAAGTTCCTATAAAGTATGAAAACATACTTGTTTTCATCATCACCAGATCATAACTGACCAATGTCACATGGCATCAGCTGATCAGATTGGCTTTTATCACTGAGGATATACAAAGTTTAGAAAGAAAACTCATAGAACTGGCAAGTTTTTGTTTGAGATGAAAGGAATATAAAATTCACTGTATCGGGTAATTTCCAAGTGGACACTGAGATGGGCACAGAATCAAAAGACACAGCACGGTCAGCTGCAATGAGGACAGGAGTGATACAATACAGTTGTATCTACAGCAGTGTGTGACGCATAGTAAGTCACGGTAACTAGTTTTGTTTTCCTTGCCAGCTGCAGAGAGAGTATTTGCTGGAGGTGAGTCAGTCTATTCCAGGCAAGGTCAATGTCAAGGTCAATGCCAGGGTCAATGCCAAGGTCAGTGTCAAGGTCAATGCCAAGGTCAGTGTTGAAGAGGGTCTGATGACTCCCTGATAGTCCCGCTGGGAACTGAACAAACCTATTTAGAACTACAAAGTGTCTCCGAAAGTGGGATCCATAAAGAGATCCCACAGAGAGGCTCAAAATATTTTAATGATCAACAATAATTATTCAGCTTTCTAAGCATGAAGGGAACATGTCAACCCTGAACTCATGACCAGATGTGGCAAGAGAGGCACTCTCTGCCTCACCATCATACCTGTGGCAAATCCATGTGTGGGTTCTGGGAGCATCTCATCCATCTTCAACAAAAAGGAAAGAACAAACACACCACAAAGTTCCAATTTTTGAACCAAGAGTTGTCCCAGAAAAGGAGCTCTCTCTGGTGTTATTTAACCAGAATTCCACCAGCACCATGTTTGCTAAAAGCCTTCTTCAGTAGCACAGCTCCACGAGGTAGGATAATAAAACCGACAAGATGTGACGATCGCAAAGGCCCGGGGTGGTAAGAATGTCATCTCACCCAGCTGGTTCTTCCCCTCTCCCAGGGAAGGCTCTGGCAGTTGGGTAGAGCAAGTGCTTTCAGAGGACTAGACACATGGATGAGAAAGGAAGGCGAGTGTCTAGTCCTCTGAAGTTCCCGTGAATGCCGACATTCTGAAACATCACCGCCCTTCACATCTTTGGCCAATGCGACACGCAATCCCCATTTTCCCTTTGACCATGATTCCTTCAGCTTGGGAGGTGCGCTTGACACTGAGAGTTACCGAGGCAGGGCCACTTCTGTGAATCCATTTTAGGTCACACACAGTGATCTGGATCCTCCCACTGCAGCCTCCCGACCCTGACCCTCCAATCCCAGTCCGAGCATATTTTATCTGTTCTCTTGGAAGGTGACGCAAAATGCTTCTTCCCACTATTCTGTCTATACCGTTTCTCCCTTACCCAAAGGTCTAATTCTTCAGAATGTTAAAAGCTAGAAAACACTCAAGTTTTTGTTTCATTTCTACTCTGTCATCCTTTCTCTGCAAGACACATGCATCATTTCCACTCTCCTTCTGGAAGAGAGAAAAGTTCTCCTTGAGTTTCTTGAATGACCAACAGAATGGAGAGGGTAGTACATGTAGTACTGCATGACTCCCAAGGCTGGGCCCCAGAAGTCCTTGCTTTCTTTGGCGTCTTCCTGGATGAAGAACGCAGATGTGAAGGAGTTCCCACTAGCTTTCCAAAGATGGGAGAATTATGAGAGGGAGCTCAGTGGATGGCCGGCACCTATTACCCGACACACACAAGGTTGTCTTGACCGATCCGCCCAGTTGAGCCATGGAGATGTTAGCAGGCAGATCTGAGGGGTACCCAAAGACCCCCAACTTGCACACTCCGAATGGATTCCACTGTAAAGACAAATTATACTCTTGGTGTGAAAGAACTTGAATAGGATTAGTGTACAGAGAGAAGAGAGGATAACAGTTTCCCAATAAAATACCCAATTTACCCATCCCCTCATGGGTGTCAAGACAAACAGGGTTGGCCTGAAACTGGGCCCCAAAAGCTAACGCCCAGAAGTCTAAGGCACCTTCTGGCAGGGACCCACAGGAAAGGAGCAGAAGGGGCCAGGAAATCTGGGACCAAAAGAACAAAATTAAAGTCCAAATCAAGATACAGGCCGCCACTGTCAGCCTCCCCACAGGTCTTTCACCCACGTACGCCTCTTCCAAGTATCTCTCCATGTCTCGACTCCCTGTATCCCCTCCCGTGTCCCCCAAGTCCCCGGCGCAAGTTCAGAGCTGAGAAGCAGCAGAACTCCACATGTCTCTCTGCTCCACGTGTCACCTCCAAGTCTTCTCCCAAGTCTTCTCCTGCCCGCTCAGCTCCACCTTTTACTGGAGGAGGAAGGTGGCGGCGGAAGGAGGGGACAGGGAACATGAAACCTCCTCTTCTATGGAGATTACACTTGTAGCAAAAACACTGAAGACAGATGAGTGACCCCAGGCAAGAGCAGCAGAAAAGCCCACCACTAAACATCCCCCCCATGCCGACCCACAGAATCTTAGGAAGACATAAGTTATTTTAAACAACTAAGTTGTGGAACAATTTGCTTTGAGGCTATAGATTACTGACACAAACATAACATGCCAAGGAAAGGTGGGCTGGGTATAGCTATCTGAGCTGCTGTTTCTAGGAGTTCACATAGCCTAATGATGGGAGCTTAGAGTGGGGAACTTTAGGATGGACATTTCCTGGAATTGAGGGGTCAGAAAAGGTTACCAGTCAGAGGTGGGGGAAGAGAGGATGATCAGTTACAGAAGATCCCAAGGTGGCAGATTCCACAGTCAGTTCATCAACGAACTTTATAAAAGGATGTCGCCATTGTGATGAAGCACGGCTCTCTGTCCCTCTGTCTCTACAGGCACAACTGTTTCCCTTTTCTCTCTTCCTCATGAATGTCTAAAATGCAGCCTTTGCCTGTCCATATCTATGCAACCATCTTTTTCTTAGTAAACTCGCTGCCATGTGCCACCAATCGGGAAACTGCCGCAGTCTTCTCAGAGGGACCCGAAAACCCCATGCACAAGACACAGCATCTGAACCCCATGAGCAACGTCCACACAGCCAGGTCACTTGTTGGGAACATGCACGACGTTTTGGATCAGAGCTTTCCCAAGGAGTCCAGAGAACAGGACATAGCGTAGAAATGACAGGGGCCACCTCCTGTACATGCACCAGGTCCCAGATCAGCACAGGACATGATGATCAAGTCAGCAAGAGCTTACTGACAGGCCTTTCGTCAACCTGGGCCCACGGCGCTGAGACTCCGAAGTAACTCCACCTGTCCAAGAAACTGATGACCCGCTTTGTGGGAAAAATCAGTATGTCAGACATCTACCCCGTTTTTCCTCCAAAACCAGAGTTCCATCTGCTAAGCTAACGGTGCGTGCCGTGGGTGTTGAGACCATGCTTCTAGGGCCCTGACAGCTTATGCTCCATCTCTTCCATCACGCCTGGCATATTCCTGTAGCTCTCGGATAAAAGGCATCACTGGAAGCCTTTATGTTGTGTTCATTGAAATATCCTCAATAAGTGATTGCCTGTGTGACTTCTATTAATAATGGCGACACTCAAGTGATCTGTTTGTTAGGCCTGGGCTTACTTGGCGATATTGATCAAGTAGATTCCTTTGTGAAAAGCTACATTGATTAGTTTCCTGACAAGCTGTTAAGACCACTTGCGAAGCTGTCACTGGCAATACTGCAGTGAGAAGAGAGGAGCTCACCTATAATGTCTTGCTGACGGCAGACTGAATGGAAGACAGATGAATGCAGACTACAGCCCCTTTGCTGGGTAAACACCCAGTGATCCATCTCCCAGTTCCTTTTTCTTCAAGGATCAAATTAATACCCAGGCAGGGAAGAGTCTCTCCACTGTCCTTAATTAGCAGCATCACATTGAAAAATGCACCTGAACGCACAAGGCCGAGAGAGACATGAGACGGCTCTGGTCACCTTTAGCATCCTTGTCCAAAGTGCACTGATTCCAGGACCAGTTTTCTCTGCTGCTTTTCAGAATGACAACTGCCAGCCCACCACAAACAGAAGCCAACATCTGGCTGGAAGATGACAAACAAGCTTTGCATGAGAAAATACAAAGCAGAGGCAAGGCAGGCTAGAACAATGCTCCTCACTACTTTCTGGCCAAAAGAAGCCAGAGATCACAAGCACGAAAGTCATTTGGTGATTGCCATGTAGCTAGAAATAACTAATAGCTTGCACACCCAAAAGAGAACAAGCAGGGGGCCTGCCTGGTGGCGCAAGGGGTTAAGCACAACGCTATGAAGCTACCCATACTATGTTAGAGGGCCCATAAAGCCACAGCAGCACAAGTTCCATCCCCGGCCAGGGAGAGGACCCACATGGCGCAGCAGACCTCTCCTGCCTCACCCGCTGCTCCCCTCAGCAGTGTGTTTCAGTGGATCCACCTGTTCTGCTCCCCACTCTGTCTCTGGTGAATGCTCTCACCCCCCCCCACCTCTGACTTACACCCCAGTTCTTGTTTGCATAAATAAATACATCTTGAAAAAAAAAAGAGTGAGAACAAGCAGTACATAGATGCCACCTCATACAAGAACTAAGCAAGCCTCCCTAGAGGTGGAGGGAGGCCGAGAAGAAGCAGCAAGGCTGGTCCAAGAGTTCGACACCAGATGAGGCAGTTTGTCCCAAGACATCATTTTTACAAAAGTGTCCTAAAATGACCTTCAAAAGACTTCCATGACTCAGTTTGATCGTCAGTTGGAACATCTATTAGTTCATCAGAAAGTCCAGAGAAGAACTCTCTGGGTTCCGTGAGGCAGGGACTGGTCAAACAGGCTGTGATATGATCATTAACTCCGTGAAGTGGCTGTTCTCTCAATCCTGTGTTAATTTAGGTTGCTCATCTAAGAAGAGGTTCGGTCCTGACTGTAAAAAAACTAGCAATGTGGGGGCCTCCCTGGTGGGGCAGCGGGTTGAGCGCTGCACTGTGAAGCATGCGCGGCACAGCAGCGCGAGTTCGATCCCCGGTCAGGGAGGGGACCCACATGGCCCAGCAGACCTCTCCCGCCTCGCCCGCTGCTCCCCTCAGCAGTGTGTTTCAGTCCATCTGCCTGTTTTGCTCCCCGCTCTGTCTCTGCTCAATCCTCTCACCTCTCCAACTCTGGCCTGTATGCCAGCTCTTGTGTGCATGAATAAATAAATCTTAAAAAAAAAATACCAACTATCAGTGTGACTGTGAGTGGAACAGCCTGCCGAGACTGTCTTGGGGATGAAAGGAGAGGCTGCATCCACAAGTTACATGTGACTCGCCAATAAGAGTCAAATTTGGTTGTTAAAATGTGGTGAACACCTGCTTTTAAAGACGCTCACCTCACATGTAGACTATTCCTGTTAATAAGGCGATGCCTCTGCTCTTTCTTTAAAGAGGGAGCGATCAAATAAACTAGGGTTCTTAACCTAAAGTGGCACAAAGAGTGACTAACAGATGAGCATCTCAAAATACTATACAAGAGATTATTTTGTTGTAATCCGGTGGTAACAACAAAAACAAAGGCAGAGCAAATGCGTGTTTTTGTTCCTTTCAACAGCTTGTTGATTATCATAACATACGACATAACATGAACATTTAATCCCCGCCCCCCAATACACCAAAAAAGCAATTTGACGTGAATTTCTATTCTTCATATCTGTAGTATTCCCTGAGAGCAGTCATGTTAAACTTGACCTTCTAATACAGGAGCGCAGAGGCAGAAAGGCCCCAATCCCAACATTACTACCAGCAGGAAACTTACACGGCAGGGAAGCTTTCTTTCCAAAGGAGTAATCATAGAGCAATGAGATCATTTACAGCTCTGACATCTTTGAAAACTGTCCCCACCCCACTTTCTGGAGAAAGTGGACCTTGGACAGAGAACAGACTGTCTTCTGTGTACAGCTCCTGGAAAACTTGGCGCCAAGTCTCCCAAAGAGAGAAATAACCTTTTTTTATGTCGACTTGCTGTATTTTTTTTTTTTAAACTTCTTGTGTGTTGGTCACCTTTTATCAAACTACCAACTGGACATGTGTTCACCACAACCATTGAAATCATGAATATAAATCCATATAAAAATATAATCAGCATCTACCTTTATCTCTCACAATGGTAAATAATATACAGGCTGGCGTTTTATAGTCGTATCTTTTTAAATTTTATTAAGATGTTATTTATTTATGCATACAAGAGCTGGGGTGTACGTCAGAGCTACAAGAGGGGAGAGGACTCACCAGAGACAGAGTGGGGAGCAGAACAGGTGGATCTACTGAAACACACTGCTGAGGGGAGCAGCGGGGAGGCAGGAGAGGTCTGCTGCGCCCTGTGGGTCCCCTCCCTGGCCAGGATCGAACTCGCGCAGCAGTGGCTGCGGAAGCCCCACAGTGCGGCGCTCAACCCGCTGTGCCACCAGGGAGAACCTTTTCTAAATTTTAAGAAACAAACATCGAGAGGGAACTAGGGTCCTTACCATCACTTGGTGACAGTACTCACTGTGAGACTTAAGTATTTTAGGAAGCATTCAATATTGTAATAGGATTATACTAGGATCTATCTAATCTTTCCCTTATTGCTGGGTATCCATGTGCTTTTGGTTTTGCTTTATGTCTAGACAAAAAAAAGAGTTACAATAAATATCCTTCTTCCTAACAGTCCCCTGGTTGCTGTTTCATTCAGACAGATTCCCGTAAGAGAGATTCCCGAGACAAAAGCTATGTATATTTTAAATTTAAGTTATACAGTCACATCAGAAAATAAAATCCAGAAGAATTAAAGATTTACATCTTAAACATAAAATAATAAAATCTTAGCCTCACAGAAGAGCTGCCACCACTTACTCAAAACCCCTAACAATAAGTCTTAAATAAATGTGAATTCATATCATAACCGAGATGAAAATTCTGCCTTTGAATTGAGCTTAAATCATACTTGTAGATAAATTCAGTTCAAGAGAAAGAGAAAAGGGGGGTGAAGGATGTCCCCAAATTCTGAGGCACTCTACTTTGATTCCACCCAGCTGTATATGAAGGTCCATTCAAATGCTGTTATCTTGGATAAAATTTTGATTCATTCTCAAATTCTGCTCTATTCCTAAAAATTCAGTCAGAGATCGCCCGCTGTGCATCCTGGGATGGCACCCTAGCAAGGGGGCTGTCTGGGAGAATACACGGCCTTGTCTGGTTCCTGGGAGGGCCTCTGTTATTTCGAATGAGATTTTTCACACAAAGCTAAATTGTTCAGTTGTTTATAGAGGAAAGTCTTGGTCGTTCTGTGGGAGTGGAGAAACAAGGGGAGGGGGGAAAGGCAGCCAGGCAGACAGAGGAAGCACTGGGAAAGAACTGAAAAATAGGGGGCCTCCCTGGTGGCCTAGGGGTTAAGTATCAGTGCTGTTACCACCACGGCCGGAGTTCAATCCCCGGCCAGGGAGGTGAACCACAGGGCGCAGCAGACCTCTCCGGAGTTCAATCCCCGGCCAGGGAGGTGAACCACAGGGCGCAGCAGACCTCTCCCGCCTCGCCCGCTGCTCCCCTCAGCAGTGTGTTTCAGTCCATCTGCCTGTTCTGCTCCCTGCTCTATCTCAGGAATCCTCTCACCACCCCCATACCTCTGGCCTGTACCGCAGCTCTTCTATGAAAAAAAAAAAAACAAAAAAAAAAAAAACCTGAAAAATACACCAGAGGGAAGGGGAGGCTCGGAACGGGGTACTTCTTGGGAATCCTCTCACCCCACCCCACCCCCGTACTTCTGGTCTGCACCGCAGTTGATCTATGAAAAATATACTAGAGAGGGGCCCAGTGCAGATGTTGGAGGACTATGGCGCCACGTGGCTGGTGTACAACATACTTCGGAAGAGACACCCCACACCCCTGAATCTCATACAGTGCTGTAAGCCAATGTCACTACCCAAGAAAAAACAAAGAAACATGTATTGAAATTTTGCTCTAGAGCCATGTGACTTCCTGGCCACAAAATCCTCAGAACAGTCACCTTTACTCGTGACACTTCTGGGTCTGACCTGGTCTGGCCTCAGGGGAGTGGGGGGGGCTTCCAAGGGAGACCCCTCCTTGGGCTAGTTTGAAGCGTTGCTCAAAAACTGGATTAAAAATGAAATCACATCCCAATCCTGCAACCCCAAACCTCTGGATCAATCCTGGCTTACAAAGCATCTGAGGAAAGGAAATTTCTTACCAGCTGATCAAAGCGGCGCTCGGAACGGGGCCACTGATTACGTATTGACCCCGGCAGGTGCTGTAATTGCGTCTTATTGGTAAATCATTACCAGTTTATCTTAGTGATAGAAGGCGCAGACTGGAATTACAGAGGCGCTGACGGCTCTAAATCACGTGACTATCTTGTGGGCAGAAATCTCTCAGCTCTCCAAACTTGGTGGGGGCCCAGGGGAAGTGGGCAGGGAGCCCTGGCGAGGCAGATGAGAGAGGGCTAGCCGGCCTTCCAGTGCCGGAGGGAGCTCCCGGCGCCCTCCTCGCTGCCCAACAACTGCAGGCGAACCGCCTGCAAGCGCCCTTCGCTCCCCAGCCTTCACTCGCCTCTGTCTCGTTCAGGTGCAGCGCAGTGCAGGGGCGGATTCAGACTCCAGCTGTGTGAGCTGTTTCACACACATCACCACTCTACTCCTTCCCACGACCCAGCAGGGGCCATTATTAATATCCCCACCCAGCAATCATGAACCAGCACTCAGAAATGGTCAAAAGTTCAAGACAATAGGGGCCTCCCTGGTGGCGCCGGGGCTGAGCGCTGCACTGTGAAGCATCTACAGCCACTGCAGAGGGAGTTCGATCCCCAGCCAGGGAGGGACCCACAGGGCGCAGCAGACCTCTTCTGCCTGGCCGCTGCTCCCCTCAGCAGTGTTTCAGTGGATCTGCCTGTTCTGCTCCCCACTCTGTCTCACCCCCTCTCCTGCCTCCCCTTCGGCCTGTTCCCCAGCTCTGGTATGCATAAAGAAATAAGTCTAAAAAAAGTTCAAGATCATATATGTGTTCAAGCATCCATCCCAACAAAAAGTTGCACTTCCTGAGAACCACACGCTCTACTTTCTATAGCTCCTGGGGGCTGGCAGGTTTTTGGTTTTGTTTTTTTGTGTAAAGGGCCAAAATGGTAAATATTTTCGGTCTTTGGGGTCAGATGATTTGTCATAACCGATCAACTCTGCTGCGGTAAAAAGAGCCGTAGAAAATCAACAAGTGAAATGGCGGAACCGAGTTCTAATAAAACTTGATTTGCAAAATCAGTAACAGCCCAAGATTTGGCCCAAGGCTGCGTGCAGGGAACATGGCGTCCCTCAGGCTCTTTCTGCCACCTGCCGCCTGGCTTTCCTCCCAGGTGTCTTTGCCACATGATAACGTCTCATTGCAAAAGGCACTTGGGCACACGAGCGCGCAGGGACATGCCGCCCAAGAGGCCAGAGAGGGCCAGGCCCTCACACTCTGAGTGCAGGCCCCCAAGGGAGATCAGCACAGCCCAGAGATGGGGGAGCCAGAGGGCGCCGAGCTGGCCGGGGCGGGGCGCTCCACCCTGCCCCACCCCTGCTCCCGCTGGCCTCCCTCGTCGGCTCCGCCTATTCTGGCCCTGCTTGAGCATCGGAGGTCCGCCCAGCCTGCCGAAGGCGCCAAGACCCTCCCTCCGCTCGCCTGGCCCACTGCCGGCCTGCGCACCGGGCGGGCTCCGGGGTGCTCTGGAGCACAGACCCCTGGAGCTCTGGGTGTCCCCCAGCGGACGCGCGGAGACGTGCAGCAGGGTTCAGGAGAGCCACCCTGAGGCCAGGCGGACGTCAGGAGGACCAGGAGGACGCCGGTGGAAAGCGGGACTGTTGGCTGGCTCCACCCCAGGACTGTCACCCCAGAGGATGCCCTCAGGGGCGCTGTTCGGCCATGGTCCCGCCACACCCCAAAGGCAAGCTCTTGGGGGCTTGCACCTCCATCCCGGGGCGACCTGAGACCTGGGCGTTTGTTTACTGACTGTGTGACTCGCAGACTTAAGCCCTGACGCTGCCAGTGCTGAAATCTGAACGCAGGAAGCGCCTTCTGTCCTGGGAGACCGGAAATTCCTTCTACCGACCGAGCGCGTGGTCCTTGGCACACACTCACAGCGATTACGTGAGCTTCACCTTGGAAACAGCACCTCCCCCAGCGTCCTGGCTGACCTCAGCACGAGGAGAGGCTGGGAGAGGGTGGGGCTGAACACTGCTGCTCCCTCAGGGACTGAGGTGGGCCACGCCGCCTCCTCTCGCGCTCTCCACAGCCAACGTAGTTCTGTTTTTTGGAAGATTTACTTATTTACACATATAAGAGCTGGGGTGCAGGCCAAAGGTGTAGTGGGTGAGAGGAGTCACCAGAGACAGAGTGGGGAGCAGAACAAGCAGACTGACTGAAACACACTGCTGAGGGGAGCAGCGGGAGGCAGGAGAGGTCTGCTGCGCCCTGTCGTTCCCTCCCTGGCTGGGGATCGAACTCCCTCTGCAGTGGCTATGCTTCACAGTGGGGTGCTTAACCCCTTCCACCACCAGGGAGGCCGCAAACAAAGTATTTCTCAAGCTGAGGGTCAAGCACACCGGTCACACCAGACTCACCGGTTCTTGGTGTTAGTCACACAACGACACTGTCCACCAAAATCACATCCACCTGAGAAAACAGGGACCGTCCAGCCTCCCACATCCACACACATTGGCGTCTTGGTGTGTTCAAGTCTCTTAGACAAAGTAGCATTGATTGGGTGGCTTGCAAAAAAACAAATAACCCAGCAATTTTAAATTTCAAAGTCCTGGAAGCTGGGAAGGGGGATCGAAGAGCTGGGAGATCCCGTGTTGGGCGAGAACACAGACTGGGCAGGAGGACTCATCTCATGGCCGTGTCTTCGCATGAAGAAGGGGCCAGGAAATCTGGGTGTCTTTTCTCCCAACAACATGTCATGACTTGCCGATCACATACCAAAAAGGGGGTCAGCGTCGCATCTCAACATGCACACACACTTTGTTCCCACTCTGCCAAAGCCCTCGGGTGTCTTTTTTAAGGGCGCTAATCCCATTCACGAACACGCCACCCTCATGTCCTAAGCATCGCCCAAGGGGCCCAGTTTCCAAATACCATCACTTTGGGAGTTCAGTTTCACAGAATGTGGGGAACACAAACATTCAGTCTGTAAGGGACAGATCGTTCGTTCTCTGCCACAACTGCAGTCACCCCGTTTCCCCATCATCTTCACTAGGGGCCAAAGACGAAGTGCCAGTCTCAGGGGCAGCTGCGGCCAGGCGCAGAGCTGGCAGATAACACAGGATGCTCGGTCACACAGCGCATGATTATTTAGTCTAGGAACGCCACCGATATCGTCTGCATTTTAATTTGCTAGTTCTATCCGTTCGCCCAGTGGAAGGCTGGCCTGCTTCCAGAGCTCTCTGGGGGGCGATGAAGCAGTCCTCCCAGAAGCAGGGGCTCCACAGCACTCGGGCTGAGACGCAGGGCAAGAACGAGGGAGGTGACAACAGCCTCACGCCAGGCTGCCTATGGCCCCTGAAACCGCTACAGCCACCCAGGAAGCTTGCGCTGCGCTGAGGAGCTCGGACAGCCTCAGACAGACACACCAAGATGATGTGCCACGAGGCCAGTGACCCAGACACAGAGGCTGACTGTCCGGGCCAGCCTAGAGAGATGTGTCCTCTCTGAACAGCACCTCCGTGGCCCCTCCGAGGTCTCTGAGGAATCCCCAGCAGCAAGCAGCTTGACAGTCACCTGACGCTTCCTCCTTCCACCCTCCTCTAACAACAACGACCTCACACTGGCCCCGAGGTCACTTTCCAAAATAAACGAACTCCGTGGGAAGCACTGTCCCAGACCCCAGGCGAGAGACCGAGACCCGACAGCCATCCGATTATGCTCCCTGCAAAGAGCCCCAAGAGTGCAGCAGGTAAGTTCTCAAGGTATTGGAAGAGGCGCCTTCTCCGAGTTAGCACTTCCGGAGTTCGAGGACAACATCGGCGGTCGATATTTAGAGGGTCGTGCAATTGACAGCATCAAACCGTCTAAGAGTAGAACCGATGGGAGGTAAATTCATTTAATGCCAGTTGCTTTACACACAGCACATCGTGGGCTCCTCTCTAAACCCTCCCAGAGGCATTTTTCATTAACCCCACATCAGAGACAAGGAAACTGCAGTCGGGAAGGATGCAGGGACAGGACGTGGGCATCTGGGGGGCGCACCCACCCATCTACCACCACCCTTACCGCGCTGAAGGAGAGAGGGGTGTCTGCGTCGAGTGCCCTGTCCCCTGTTGAGTACCCTTCCAGGGTAATGGGACTCCATTACCCTGGAATTTTAACACATGAGACATAAAATTAACAAGAGTGTTCTCTTGTCCAATATTTTGGGGGAAACTATTCTAAATCAGAAACAGGTTTCTTTACTGCAGGATTTCAGAAAATATTGATGTTGCTAGGCACGGTGAATTGCCAAGATTTGACTGGAATTCACCTTAATATCATCCCAATATGTGGATCCTTTCTGGAGCTTTTAGAATAAAATATCTAATGTTGTAATTTTTAAACTACGTGAACATATGCTTTGCTAATATGGTTAGATGGTTACATCTTCATTGAGATGAAATACTGGGTAACAGGGTTTTTTCCACTATGATTTTTATTTGGTTTGGGTAAGTTTTCAGAGGAAACAAAGACTGATCTTTTCCCCCTTTTCTAGCATAACTTAAGTAATTTAGGTTTATACTGTCCCAAACAGTTACCCAAAAAAAGTGCCCTATAAAACCATTCAACCCTGGCATCCTCTATCCTTTTTATTCTACAGGTTTTTTTTCATTAAGGACTTTATTTATAAATGCAGTGTTTGGTTTATATAAAAGTTAAGCAGTAAGTAAATATAAGTTAAGCAGAAGCTATAAAGTTAGCCACACACCCCTTCTCTCTCCCTGTTCCCCCGTATGATTATGCAGTTTCTCCTGTGATTAACATCATCCACTAGTGTTAACAAATGATGAACCAATGTTGATGCTTTTTTTTTTTTTTGCATATAACTGGGGTACAGGCCAGATGTGCCAGGAGTGAGAGGATTCACCAGAGACAGAGCGGGGAGCAGAACAGGCAGATGGACTGAAATATACTGCTGAGGGAAGCAGTGGGCAAGGCAGGAGAGGTCTGCTGAGGCAGGAGAGGTCTGCTGCGCCATGTGGGTCTCCTCCCTGCCTAGGGATTGAACTCAGGCTGCAGTGGCTGGTGAGAGCTTGATAGCACTGAGACTTACTTACCCCTAGGCCACCAGGGAGGCCCTTGTGGGTACATTATTAACTGATGTCCACCGTTCATACGAGGGCTCACTAAGTGCTGCATCTTCTGTGGCTTTTGCCAAATGTATAATGACATGTAGCCACCATGTAAGTGCTATACAGAATAGTCTCACCCCCCCACACCTCTGGTCTGTACCCCAGCTCTTGTATGCATAAATAAATCTTTAAAAAAAACCCAAAACGGCCAAATAGACTTCCAAAATTACTGTGACATTCTGTATTTCTATTCGGTTATTTTGTTTTTAATATACATTATTGAAAGATAGAATCAGTTTACTCATTTCAATGAAGAAATTATAACCCAACTTTTTAGATGTTAATTATTTTTCCCACCACCACGCCTCGTCCTCCTCATTTCCTTTTCCTGCCCTTTCTCTCCTAACCTCAGCAGTCTCACGTTACTAGTGTCTGCTAGTTTTCATGAGTATTTTGCCTTGTCAAGTCAACAACATAAACAACAGTATCTGTCTCGGCCACTTCCTTGCTTTACCACCCACACTCCCTGACATGCTTTCCAAGCTGCTATAAATAACATTTCCTCGTTCCCGTGGCCAGAAAGTCTCCTGGGGTGGGATCTGCTGGGGTCCGTGACCCAACCCTCTCTCAGGGTTCACTTAGGTTGTTTCATGCCCTGGCTAGTGTAAATACGCCGCCATGAACAACGAAAAGCACAGAGATATATGCTGAGTGCATGGTCTCACACTGTTCTGAGAGATGCCCAAGAGTGGGCTTGCTGGATCATAGTGCATTTCCACGTCTCATTTTTTTTTTAAGATTTATTTATGCATACAAGCACGGGGTACAGGCCAGAGGTGCGGGTGGTGAGAAATCCACCAGACAGAGAGGGGAACAGCACAGGCAGATCAACCGAAACACACTGCTTGGGGGAGCAGCGGGCGAGGCAGGAGAGGTCTGCTGCGCCACATGGGTCACCTCCCCAGCCGGCGGCAGGGATCGAACTCAAGCTGCAGTTTGCTTCATAGTGCATTGCTTAATCCACTGCGCCACCAGGGAGGGCCCTCCACGTCTCGTTTTGTAAGATAAACCTCAACTACTTTCCAAAGTGGTTGCACCAGTTCACACTCCCACCAACCAACAGTGCAGATGGGTTCGTTTTTTCCGTGTCACCCCCAGCACTTGTTGCAGGAAGTCTTTTTAACGCTCCCTTCTCATGGTAGGTGATAACTCACAGTAACGTCTTCAGCTTTATCGCCTTCATTAAATATGACGAGGAGGATTTCTTTGTGTGGACTGGCCTTCTAAGGACTACCATTTTGCGTTCCTTCTAGAAACGGATGAAAGTTCCTGTTGCTTCAGAGTCTCTCCAGTATTGGTGTTGCCAGTGCTTTGGAATTTGGCCGTCCCAACAAGTGTGTAGCACGATTTCACTGTTGTTTTAACTTGCAATTCCTTGACAGAAAAATGAAGTGGAGCATTTTCTTCTATGCTTATTTGCCACCTGCGTCTATTTTTTGGTGAGGCATCTGTACAAATCATGTGCCCATATTTGGTTGTGTTGCTTTTTTTATTATTGTGGAGTTTCCAGAGTTGTCTGTACATTTTGGATACCAGTCCATTATCAGAAGTATGTTTTGAAAATGCTTTCCCTGTTTTGATGTCTTTTTTTTTAAAGATTTATTTATTTATGCACACAAGCACTGGGGTACAGGCCAGAGGTATGGGGGAGGTGAGAGGATTCACCACAGAGAGCGGGGAGCAGAACAGGCAGATCAATGGAAGTACACTGCTGAGAGGAGCAGCGGGCACAGCAGGAGAGGTCTGCTGCGCCATGTGGGTCCCCTCCCTGGCCGGCAGCAGGGATCGAACTCGTGCTGCAGTAGCTGTGGTTTGCTTCATAGTGTGTTGCTTAACCCATTGCGCCACCAGGGAGGCCCTGTTTTGATGTCTTTTATCCTCTTCAGACTGCCTTTTGCACAGCACAACTTTTAATGACATCCAATTTGCCTTTATTTTCCTGTGGAACGTGATTATTCTACAAACTCACTGCCAAACCCAAGGTCACCTAGATTTTCTACGTTATCTTCTAGGAGCACAGTGTTTTGTAGGTTGCATTTAGGGCTAAAGCCTATTTTGAACTAATCTTGTGACTAGTGTAAGGTTTATATCTATATCAGTTTTTTTTTTGCAAGTAGATGACCTCTGTTCCAATAACATTTGTTGAGCAGATTATACTTTATCCATTCAGGTGCCTTCACCCCCTTGTCAAAGACCAAATGACCATATATTTGTGTATGGTTCCGGGGACTCTCGTCTATTGATGTAATTGTGTATTTTTTCACCAATACCTCTCTGCCAGTAAGTCTCTAAGTCAGACAGAGTCAGTTCTCCTCCAACTTAGATCTTTTTCAATATTATGTTTGCTCTTCTGGAGCTTTGCCTTGCTGCATTTATTCTGTTTGACACCTGCAAAATAACTCGCTGGAATTTTGGTTGGGATTGCACTGACGTCATAGTTCCTTTTTGGGGAAAAAAATGGTAACCTGATAAAACTGAGTTTCTCTGTTATGTACATGAACTATCTCTCCATTTATTTAGAGCACTATTAATTTATTTCATCAGAGTTTTGTAGTTTTCCTGCTGTAAATTTGGTAAATCTGGAAAATTTTGTCAGATTTATTCCTCAGTGTTTCTCTTTCTCTTTTGTCAGTGCTAAATAAATGGTATTGTGTGGTGTTTTACATTTCAAATCCCAAATGGTTATTGTTGGTATATAGAAAAGAAATTGACTTTTTTAAAAATAGAAACCTTGCACCCTGCAATCTTACTGAAATTGTTTGACTAGTTCTTAGAGGGGTTTTCTTTACAATATTCTACATAGACAATCATGGCATCTGTGACCAAAGGCAATTTTATTTCTTTTTCCCCCACCTGCCTACATTTTCTTTCTTTTTCCTGTCTAGTTGTGCCACATAGGACTCCAAGGGCAATGCTGGACTAGTGTGCTGGAGAGGGCACCCTTGACTGCCGACCTTAGTGGGGAGCACGTAGATCACGTCAACCCTGGTGTTCTTTCTCAAGTTCATGAAGTTCTCTTCAGTTCATGGTTTGCTGAATTTTTTTAAGATTCTATTTATTGGGTCTCCCTGGTGGCACAGTGGGTTAAGCAACACACTATGAAGCAAACCGCAGCCACTGCAGCACGAGTTCGATCCCTGCTGCTGGCCAGGTGGGGGGACCCACATGGTGTGGCAGACCTCTCCTGCTGTGCCCGCTGCTCCCCTCAGCAGTGTACTTCCCCGCTCTCTGTGGTGAATCCTCTCACCCTCCCCCCCCATACCTCTGGCCTGTACCCCAGAGCTTGTATGCATAAATAAATAAATCTTTAAAAAAAAGATTCTATTTATTTATGCATACAAGAGCTGGGGTACAGGCCAGAGGCATGGGGGAGTGGGGTGAGAGGACTCACTAGAGACAGAGCGGGGAGCAGAACAGGCAGATAGACTGAAACACACTGCTGAGCAGAGCAGCAGGCGAGGCAGGAGAGGTCTGCTGCGCCATGTGGGTCAGCTCCCTGGCTGGGGATCGAACTCAGCCTGTAGTGGTACAACTCAACCCCTTGGTCACCAGACAGGCCCAGCTGCTGAGAATTTCTTAAAAATTCATGAACAGGTGTTGGATGTGTCAAATCCCTTTTCTACATCAATTAATAATATCACCTGCTTTTTCTTCTTTAGCTTGTAAATATGATAAAGTATAGTCACTGATTTTTGAATGTTAAACTATCCTGTGTAACTGGAGTAAACCCTATTTGCCTGTGTGTATGTTTCTTTGTACACAATGCTGGATTGCATTTGCTAATGCTTTGTTAAGGATTATGTGTCCATGATCATGAGAGATATCAGTTTGATTCTCTTGTGAAGTTTGTTGTTAGAGCAATCCTGGCCTCACAGAATGAGTTAGAAAGTATTCCCTCTGCTTGTATTTTCTGGAAGAGAATTGGTATCATTTCTTCCTTAAATGTTTGTTTTAATTTTCTTGTGAATACACGTAGGCCTTGTTTTTCCTATTTTGGAAGGTTATTAATTATTGATTCAACTTCTATTTTAGTTTGAGCCTATTCAAATTATCTGTTTCTTCTTGTGTGGCTTTTGGTAGGTGTGTCTTTCAAGATACGGGTTCACTCCATCAAGGTTATCATAAAAGCTGGTAACTCTTTAAATGGTGGGTCTTGGGCAAATGTTTATTTTTCTTCACTGATCTACTGAAATAGTATGGATATTTCCTTTTGTTGCGCTAATTTTATTAATTCCTGTTGTTAAGGATATAACCTCTTGACTTAGACTCTGAAGTCTACTGGCCTGTCACTACAAAACAGTCCTTCTACTCCTCCCAAACTATTCACATCTATAGCTACACTGCGGTGTCATCGCACAGTTCTGACTGCCTCTCTTCTCCTTCCTGTCCTACCAGATTCCCAAGAAAAGGGAATCACTCTCATACTTTAAAAAAGCAGTTTCTCACCGATCCGAAAGAGCACCTGTACTCCTATGTTTATCGCAGCACTATTTGTAATTGGTCAGACCTGGAAACAACCCAAATGCCCAAAAGTAGAGGACTGGATCAAGAAGATGTGGCACATATACACGATGGAATATTACTCAGCAATCAAAAATGAGAAGCTAGGGACATTTATGGAAACACGGACGGAACTAGGAGGAATTATACTCAGTGAAACAAGTCAGAAGGCAAGAGAAAAATATCGACTTCACTACTAGGAGGAATATGAAAGAACAACAGCAACAACAAAGAATAAGCTCAAGGAATTGGGCAATTGTAACCAAAAGCAAACAGAAATCTCAACAAGACTGAAAAGCCAAGATAAACCAAAGGGACCATGGCGGGAGCGGGGAGGAAGGGAGGGCAAAGACGGGGATGAGGGCAGAAAGAGCACAGGGACTGAGGTGATGGTGCACGGGTAGAATGGTGGTGGGAACTCCCTGGGGAATACAAATGCTGTCGAATGTAATTAATAAAAAAGCAGTTTCTGGCTTATTAATTGCGTTTTGTTTTCTGCTGCACTCCATTCCATTTTCCTTGTCATCATGTCACACTTTCATTCGGATTGAGTGTTGACTGCATGCATGAGTCGCCGCAGCACTCTGGACTTTCTGGTGTAGACTGCGACCTCCACGAAACATGAACAGCAAACCACTACAAAGCAATGAAGGTCTGATAGGCGGAAACACAGGCATCCCATGAGAAGGCCAAAATCCATGGACAGATGACCTCTTCTCGCTCACTCTTCCCAGTGTCCTCCTGGACCTCCATGTCCACGTGTCCACCAGGTCCTCTGGTTGAGTCCATGCCTGACTGACCCTGAAAGGACCCCTGCAAAAGCTCCTCACTGAGGATTCTGCTTTCCATCCCTGACCCTTCTCATCACACAGCCCCAGTAACCTACCCCCTCAAGAATGACTCTGAGAACAGCACTGCCTCCCGACTTCACTACAGGATGAAGCTTTTTGAGATGAAGGTTCCTTGACAGCAGGGACCTCCCACTTCTCTAACCTCTTTAATCTACTCATTCCTGTTAACCCTCGTGTCTTCCCAGACTGATAAACTCACAAACACGTGCCCTTATTTTTTCCTTTCCTATCACTCAACATATTCAAGGTGAAAATTCTGGCTTCCTAAATTGATAGCATAAAACAGTTCTTGCCATGGTCAAGGTCATGGGTCATTGGTAACTTGTCGTGCGCTAGACACAGCAGTAAATGTGATGAGGATTTACTTAATGGCAACATCTTCATAGGACAGGCACTGCTATTGTCACTAGTTACATAACACACAAGGACCTGGACAGGTTTAGAGCAACGAAGTCTGAATCCAAGCACACTTGGTTAATAACTACTCTGCCTTCTCTTTCTTAAAGACCCTGTCAAGTGCAGGAGGCCCCCTCTAACCCAGACTGATGGCTCACACAGAGTCCACACTCAATAAATACTTCTTAAATGTCACACAAAGTCCGCACTCAATAAATACTTCTTAAATGTACGAATAAATGGCCGAAAGACAATGTGGAAGTATATGTCAAAATGCTTTCAAAATCATAAATCACTAGGCACATATTATTACTAATCTCTAAAGTCACCATTATTAAGTTGTTTTATGGGAATGTACCTTTTCCATTCTTATTTCTATGCTTTGTATTAGTAGGTATGCGGTGAAACTATCAATTTTTTGCCAGACATTTTCTCCCAAACCCAGGTAGAATTTTTCCTTTCATTGTGTGAGTCTCCTGGTCACCTATCAAATACTGACAATAGGAAAAGGTCAAATTAAAATTAGCCTGCTATCTGTGCATCTAAAGAAGTTCAAAACAAAAAGCTAGAGGTGCAGTGTATGTGAGGGGGTGTGCAGGCGTGCAGTGCACATTCACGAGTACACACACACACACACACACACACACACACACCACCCCACCCGGCATTGCCAACATTCAGTTGTAAAAAGGTAGTTTTGCTACCTTTTCCAAGGTGGCTTAGCCTCAAGCGCCTTCCGAACTCAAACCGTCTTACTGCACAAAGCCACCAGATGTCAGTATTGTGCAACTTTCTGGTGGCTGCCCTGGTGGCGCTAGGCTGGTCTTAGTCACTTAGAGACAGCATCAACAATCATCCATACACACAGGTACACAAACAGCCTGGGGAGCTGGACCAACCTCAACCTTAGAGGCTCCCGGCAGAGAAACTGATCTGTGCAACGGCATAGCATCTCCTGGAGATGCAGCTGTGCGTGGAGGGCCGGGCTGGACAGGGGAAGCCACACAGGCTGGTCCAGACTGGGACTTCCAGAAAGCACTGGTCTGATTTTGCTGCCACGACTCCTTTCGGTCACGCAGAGGAAGCTTAGATCAAGGCAGTCCTGCAGATGTCACAGAGAGCACTTCATATCTGCAAGTCACATGCTGGCCACATGCTCATTTCTTTGTAGTTAACGGTGCTTTACACTGCTGCATACAGCTTAGGGGAAGAGCTCTCACCTCTTCAGGTATGCTACCACCGCACACCCACCACCGAGGCATCCTCCATCCTCCCCCACAGTCCACTGGGCCCGTCCCGCTCTGCTCCCTGCCCACACACTCCCCTCAGCAGAGAGGGTCAAACTCTTAATGCGGCCGAGGCCCAACACAGCCTGGCCAACCTCTCCTCCTCCTCAGATTCTACTCCACGCACCATGCTGCCTCAGGACTAAGAGGCCGCTTAGGATGATGTTCCCGCCACAACCCCTTGGCTCCTGCTTCTTCAGATCTTGCCTTGAATGTCCCTTCCTCAGGAAAGGGACTCCATAAGTCAGGTGTCTACTTTTATGGTTTCATAGTCCCTTTCATGTCTCTTCATAGACATCATCATTTGCAGTTATATACATATATATGTATATATATATTTATATATTCACATATATTATATATCTATATGTTTATATAATTATATATAAAATGTTTATATACTTACTTATATATAAATACACACACACATACACACACCTTCTTTTTGCCTGCGTTTTGGATTAATGCCTATGTACCTAACTTAGACTAAGGTGTGAATGTGTGACATCAAGAGTGCCACTGTCTTGCCACCACTGTTTCCCTGGTATCTAAGACAGTGCTTGACACACACAAGATCTTCAGTAGGCAAACAACAAACAGATGAATGAATCAGGAGTAAACTGGTAAACAAATAAATGAATTCATTCCAGCCACTCTTTCCTTGGACAAACTTCCGCACACAAAGGTGTGCATGAAAGGTAGGGTAGAGGTAGCGAAACAATCTCAGCCAGCTGGAAGGTGCCGTCCCCAGGACGCTGGGGAGAAGTCGGCAGCCAGATGTGCAAAACAGCAGCTCTGACTTGATCCTCAATTAGGATCTGTCACGGATCATTTTAAGTGTACCCCTAAAAAGAATGTGCGGGAAACAGACTCAACAATGATCCAGATTGAATGAACACTCTTCCAAAAGATGGGATTGCACGATGTTTTGTTTTGTTTTATAGTATCACCCGAGTCTCCCACTGAGTCCACACAGCAACAGACTGTCCAGCACTCGATCACCATCATCCTGTGCCAGTCCCGTCCGTCGAGAGAGGTCACATTACAAGTGTATGAGCAATACGGGCCTTTCTTCAAATAAATGATTTGAAAAGCACTATGTGAAAGAGAAGAGATTACAGACCAAGATAGTGAAAGAGAGACGGGCTGGATTACTTCTGGCGCATATGCTCAAGAGAAAAAAAAAATGTATCTATTTTCCTTTCTTCCACAAGATGGGGCAGTCGGAATGAATTCAATTACCAAAAGGGAAGCCCTAGTGAACGCCTTTCCATGTTGAAGCAGCTCGATGTAGTGAGACCAGATAAAAGATGGAGCCGGCTTGAACTTGTTTATGCGACTGGATAACATTTCCTGGAAATACAGGACTGGGGCAGCCAACAGGCAGGACAGGGAGCTGCGGGCACATGCCGCTCTCTGCTGAGGTCACGAGGACACGACCCGCTTCCAGAACCCGAGCATCCAGCCCCAGGGAGCCACCAGGGTCTCCGGCACAGGAACAGCTGCTGCAAAATGGAGCACATTTACCATGCAGAAACATCTTCTCACATTAGGAGGAAATTCTAGATGAGCTATAATGATGCCTACTTTGAACGAAATTATTCTAATATGATCAATCACAATGTCCACATTCTGCTTGCTGCTTGGAGTGAGTCTGTGGTGATTTCATTCAATGGAATAGTCCATAATGCACAAAAGCCAGTCCCACATGAAATTATAATGACACCAGGAAACTAGTTTTATTTTTCTACCTGTGCCCTACTTACACATAACCCTTCCTGCTTCTACCTGGTTGCAGATCTGTAGCCAGATTGTTATAATATAAATGTACCCCTGAAAAGAATGTGAAGGAAAGACTCAACGAGGATCCAGATGAAATGAACTCACTTCCAAAAGATAGTATTGTGTGATGATTTTTGGTTTTTTATAATCCTTGTCTCACTTGAGTCTCCCAATAGCCCTGTAGGTCAAGTGCTATTTTTACCATCATGCTTCACAACTAAACAACACAGGGCATTAACTCTTCCAGTCATCACAGCAGGTAAGCACTGGAGGGAGGGGTGAACTGTGGTTTTGAATGCCAATTCTCAGGCTGCCGGGATTGGGAATGACGAAGGCAGAAAGAACTTACCTGAAGGGAGCCAGCATATGCATGTGTGAGGCCAGATACACACGTATAAGCTAAGAAGCCAGCCAGCTTAGATTAAATACTACAGAAAACATACTGGCTCACCTCCTAGGAAAATCCAGAAATCCCAGCTGCTTAGTGTTTACCACTGTGAGTCTAGTCCTGGAGCCGTAGACTCGGCCACCAGCTTCTCCCGGCAGTTTTGGGGGTTCTGGGTTTCTTCCTTGTGCTAGCAGTTCCCTAAGCCAAGTCTAGGTTTTATGCGGTACAAACCACGCGATTCAGGAGAAAAGAGGTGTCTCTCTTAGGTTCTTCTCGCCGATCATCCGACCTCTTATTGGCTCAGATAGGGCCCAGGGTTCAATCTCTTTAGGATGGGGGCAGCACTTTGGCTTAGTCCAATGAGGAACCGCTTCGCTGAAACCTGGGTGGCATCAACCTCACCCAAACCCTCGTTACTAGGCGTGAGTACGTGGCACAGTGTCAAAGCCAGGAGAAAATAGAGTCTGAGAAATCATAAAACTTACCTACTCTTGGGTGATTTAAGACCTCATCGACACTGCCTCTTTAGGTCAGACTCTGCGAGAGGGGGGAGGTCTATCGTGATTGCTGCACAATTAAAGAAAATCTATTGTCAAGCATCTCAAGGAAGACCTGAGGCATTCACTTTAGAACATTTAAAAACAAAATCCATAGACACTGCATCACAGAGCTCTGGTGTCCAGAAAGCAGGCGGTTGTCCAGCAGCCCAGGTGAGGCTTGAGGAGCAGGTAAGTATTATGAAGCTATAGGTGGGAAAAAATATAAGGCCAGAAGAGCTAATTGGTTGGAAACTTGCTACCTCTCCATGTGAACATCTGCAAGAAGTGCCGTCTAATGAAACCTCAGAATACATCCTGTCTCCCCCACTATTCCTCTCCCCCAGAATATGGTTTCATTAGTATTTGTGCTTGGGGTATTAAGAGCTGCCTCTCTCGCAGTGTCTCATGAGAATTAAAGATAATAGTGTACACTAAAGGCTTTGTTAACATAAATGCTAGGCAAATGTAAGAAGTGCTGGGAATTGTACTGATGGTTTTAAGCTGAGGTGACAGTGTCTGCAGGTAAATAGGCTCCACGCTGACCTTTCAAAAGGTGCAAGCTTCTTCCAGGTACTTCCTTTGCCCTGACCTCCCTTTCGCTCATTTTCATCTGTCGCAAATCTCAAATCCACAGCAAAAATTTTGTATATACTAAATAGTAAACAGGTCTGTGTCCAAAATCTACACTTCGTAAGGGGTAAACATTATGAAATGCAATGCCTGGCACTGCTTCATGGAGGTGAGTTTGAAAGAACACCCTTATAAAAGCAGACACTCTTTTGAATCAGTGTATTTGTGTCTTTTGGGAATATTCCTAGGAGTGGGATTGCTGGATCATATGGAAGTTCCATTCTTAGTAGACTGAGGAACCGCCATACTGCTTTCCATAAT
>JAGFMF010012032.1:2347281-2456317 GCA_019455555.1 Galemys pyrenaicus
ACTGGTGAGATGGTGATGGGGAATACATGGGGATTACAATTAATGGCAAGTATATGTAAATTTTAAAATATTTTAATAAAAAAATGGAAAAAAAATAAAAGCAGATACTCGTAATAATCTCTGGGAAACTACTTACGATGGTCCAAAAGACATTACTAAGTAACTCTGTTTTCCTGATAGAGCGTACACAAAAATTAGAAACATTTTCTCAAAGGCGGCTGGCTAGTTGAGTATCAGGGTCCAAACATTACTGTTTGTTTCTGCATAAAACAACAATTTCACGAAACTGATAGTTAACTACCCACTATAAATGCTGGACGTAAACAACAGAATTATGTCAGAAGCAAGAATTAAAAGAAATAGAATTCCTAGTATATTTGCACACTCCCGCTCAGTTTATCTCTCAGTGATCATCACTGACTCTTACAATTTCTAATGTAAAAGTAATCTACTCCGGCTCTGTTCTGCAAGAACCACTCTTGGCGTGCTAACTGAAATGAGTCAGAGGCAGAAAAATACCATATGATCTCTCTTATTGCAGAATTTAAACACACGCATACCAAGTTCATAGATACAGAGGCAGATGGCTGGGTACCAGAGGCAGGGGCTGGGGGTGGGAGAAATGAGTGGTGGGCACCAAGAGATAAAATTAATTTATGTCACATTTAGATACAGTAGTTTTCTATGCAGCTTTTCTCATCCATAGTTAAGATAAAAAAGAAAAACCAAAATAAATTACCCTTGAATACACATGAATACCCAAAATGCTTTTGGGCCTTGAAGAAAGAAACTTGGAAGAAAAGCTTCCCCTTTCTCTCTCTCAAAGAATGAAAGTCTCACTCACTGCATCAAGAGTTAGATCGTCACTTTAACCATGTCAGCCTCACTAGCCAGCTGTAGCACCAGAGTCCTATGATAGCAATGCAAAGTCACAAGAGGAAGTCCTTGTCATAGATAATAATAAATAAAGCCACTGTTGTTTTTCAGGCGTTCTGCCTGGTTCTTGGGATACAGAATGTGTTATGCTCGTTTTCCAAGCTGTTAGCCCTTTCTCTCAACATTGCTCAAACCAAAAAGAAATTGTCTCCAAATTTGAAATCACATAATTAATTCCTCCCCCTTAGAAATATCATTATCTTAAATATAGGTGTTTCAGAAAGTCTTCATCTAAATCTCTGTCCGTTCAACATTTGTTACTTATAGAATTATAAATTCTCTTTAAACAAAATGACTTCAAATTATCCACTATGCTCTTCAATGTCTTTTACTTAATTCCTAAGAGGTACGTTGAAATGTACTCTTAGAGGTCATGCTTTTAATCTTGCTATGTGAGAGCACAACATGCTCACTTGTAATAATGAATAATAATAATATTATCATGAATTTCAATAATGAATAACTGCAGGGAGGTTTTCACATGTGAAAGATATGACAAAACATATTTGCATCGAATAATAATAGATTATACTAATGTAGTGTGTAGCATAGAACATGCTCAAAACACTAAACACTCTAAAGATAGCGGCTCCTGTGGCTTCTACACAACCACAGACTCCACGGTCAACCCTCAGTTCACAGAGGATACAACCCAGGCCTGAAGAAACTTGCCCAAGGTTTCCAGAAAACAAATCCCAGAGCTGGGATTTTCACCTGCCACTCTGGCTCCGTATTCTGCAAAACAACCAATCAAAAATACTCCTCTGGCCTTAAGGATTTGAAACATTGATGTAAAGAGCGGAGAAATGAGATCCCATGAAAATCCGCTCAGGAATGTAACCATCTTGCTTATGTCAAGTTAGAGCTAATGCACCTCGTGGTTTTGAATGATACTGATTTGATAGGAGCGAAGGAAACACTTATCTGTATGGGAGCCAATTTATACAGTGTGAATTTAAATATGTATGTTCTGCTAAGCTAATTAACAACCTCATTCAAGTCTCTGTATCGTGTTTAATAATGTCCACGACTGTGTGGAGAAGTTGGAGATAAGAACGACTAAAGGAGGACAAACAGGAAAACCTGCTGCTTTTCTTGGACAAAAATCAAGATGATTTTTAGGGCTTGAGTCTGTCACTTATCTATTTAGAAATACGGGGGCATGTTACAGAAACTTAAGAGAAAACAGACTTTACGGAAAGATGATTTTTCTCAAGGCATGTGGACTTTGGAACCACGGGTCCAGGACCTGCAGTGCCACCAAGGTCCTCGCCTCTCCAGCTCTGCGTCTCTGTCAACGCCATTCCTTTCCTGCAAACCAGCTTTCTCAGCGTAGTAAAATGCACGCTCTCTGAGCTTTCTTCATTGGAAACTCGCCAACTCTACCTCCAATTTCCGGTTTGAAAAATCTTAGGCAAAGATTGGCCTGCAGTAGGTTGGATGGCCAAGCCCATATTAATCAATATGGCCAACACAGTAAGGTCTGATGATTACAGGGTGATCACATGTTTGGAGCTGGGTGCATTGGAGCTCCCCAAAATAAAAGGGGAGCTATTCTGAGAAAGTTGGTCCCGGCAGACAGCACTAGAGAGGCCTGAGTCTCCCTGTGACTAGCTGTTGTAGGACAGGACAAGTCCAAAGTCCCCAGTCTCGGGTCTGTTTATTCTAGGAAAAACAACTGTCCATTTCACCAAATTGTCAGAATTGCTTGAAACGTGCGCACATGTGCATAGTAACTTGACGAATATTACAAAATGTCCAGGTATGGCTGTTGCTATGACTATCCATCTAGGAAACTAAATTTCCCATTTTTCACACTGCAGTCAGACTGACACGGCGAGCGGCTCGAACAAATTGAAGCTCATCTAGCATCCAGGCTGAGTGTGCTTCTTCTCGGGCCAGGAGCGGTCCAGCTGTGCATGGGTAGGACTCCCAGCTCGAAGAGATGGAGAGTGCCCAGGCAGCCCGAGCCAGGGCAGAGAGGCTCGGGTGAAAGGGGCAACTAAACTGAGAGGCCCTGCTGGGCCACTTTATGGGGCTCTTCCTTGGACTAGCTTGGACTCCCGCTCACTGTTAGATGCTGGACACAGTTACTGGTTACTTCATTTCCATGCGAACAGAAAGACTTACTAGGTCAGCCGTGTGTCACTCCAGAGTAGAAACTGGCGAAGGAAAAAGGGCGAGCAATCAAAGAAATGACCAGTGCAAAGGTCCCCCCGGGTCAACACTGGACAGTGTGACTCCTGGGGAACAGACTTCCCGGCCAATCAGTGGTGCGCTCTTGACTGTGGTCACCAAGTCTTGTTGCTTCTGTGTTACTCTTCCCTTTACATGAAAAGGAGAAAGGCCAGATACTCCTGCAATGTGCCGTTTGCAGCGCACACTACAGTCTCTAAACACGCTCCACGTACCGCTTATCTAAGATAGTGCCTGTGGGCTATTAGGAACGTGCTGGACTGGGGACTTAAATACCGCTCGCTCTAACCATGATGCCCCCATGGCCTCCCTTTCTCGCAGGTAAGGAAGGGACAGTGATGGTCTGTTAGCGGGGGCTTTAGTACCATGATGTATAAGAAGCGCCCCATTGGGTGAGCGCTACATAGACGTGATGTTTTTTGCTAAGGTCCTAGGAGAACCCCATCACAGGCGGCCAGGGACACCGAGGACCCCACGTTAGCCCCTGCTGAAATGGCTCCAGAAGCTCTACGATCACTTCCAGTTCCTAACCCTCTGTACCATGCAGTCGTCTTGGCGATGGCCTGTCAGAGATGGATGTCAGCTTTTTTCCCTGAAAACATACTTTCTCATCTCCTAAAACTGAAGCGAGGGAGCGACAGTGGAGTTGGGGATGGGGAGGAGCCACTCCACAATGAGCGCGCCTACACAGTGACAACGGAGCCACAGGTGACAGCAGCAATACCTCCCTGCGGCGCCAGGGCCCGAGAGCAGCAACGGCCGTTCAGCACGTTATTCGCTGTCAGCAGAGACCCTGCTCGGGGGGTGTGACTAGTGTCTCCATTTTGCACATGAAGAAGGTGACACAAGGGATGGAGTCGCTGCTACCTCAAGCTGCCTCAGCACGTGGTGGGATGCACGCCGCTTGCTGGTGAGTACTCCGAGCCTGTGGTGCTGGCCGCTGTGATAATCCACGTGCCAAGGATGCTAGTTCAGGGCACCATCTGGTCACACCTGTTAAAAACTCCAACAAGATGGCCTCCCTCGTGGCTCAGCAGACCACCAGGAGTTGAGCGCCGCACTGTGGAGCTTCCACAGCCACTGTAATGTGAGTTCGATCCCTGGCCAGAGAGGGACCCACAGGGCACAGCAGACCTCTCCTGTCTCGCCCACTGCTCCCCTCAGCAGTGTGCTTCAGTGGATCTGCTTGTTCTGCTCCCCACTCTGTCTGGTGAATCCTCTCACCCCCTGCCTCTGGCCTATACCCCAGCTCTTGCACTCATAAACACATAAATATTTAAAAAACCAAAAAACTCCAACAGGAGAAAGATGTTTAGCAGCTAGAGTTTCGAGCTGCCTCTTACATGTTTCTAGAGCGTGTCCCTGGGCCCCTGACTTCATACTGCTGTTCTCCAACACCCGCCATTTCAGCCCTGACCTCAGCGGTGTCCGGAGGAGCTTTCTGGTCTCCTGGGGCAGTTCGGCCAGTGTCTTCTGAGATACCCCAGAGGCCCCAGTGGAGACTCCCCAGGCCCAGAGCCATCTCTGTCTCTCCCTTTCAAGACAATGCTTCTCCAGAACCAAAGATGGATCTGGAAGCTGATGGCTCCCCAAGTGACTGAAGGGGGTGGTGGGAGCAGGGAGTCACGCTGAAAGTTCATTTTAACGTATGCAAATCCGGCAAATAATGAGCAAGTTAAAAAAAAAACCCTTTCAGACAATGCTATTCAACCATGCTGTGCACCCGGCTCGCCTAGCCAGCCAAACCACACGACCATCCAGGTGCGCGGGACAGAAACGCCCGCGAGAGCGCCTGGCTCTGACTGCCGCGGGGATGCCCCACTCGCTGTGGCCGTGAGATGGGCACAGCTTTCCTGGTGCGTCGGTGCCCAGGCCTCCCTCTCAGAGAACATCCGCTGTGCCGACTTACGCAAATGCACCAGGAGCTAGACTGCGCGAGTCGCGACGGATGTCCGGTGTCATTAAGCACAGCACACGCCCGACGTCTACGGAGCAACCGCTTCCGGCACCGGCAGGCAGTGGGGACAGATCCAGACTGGAGAACAGGTGCGAACACGACCGGTGTGTGTCCCCTGCCGTCACATTCCCGCGGGTCACGCACCTCACCTCGCAGCGGTCCGAGCCAGCCCACAGCTTCGCTCCGCACCACCCAGGCCCGCGGGCCCTCGACGGCCTGACCTCGCTGGGTGGTCAGGGAGGGTGCATGGGCGACCACAGCCCAGCGGGGGTTACCACGTTCCCATCTGGACACGTGAGACACCCCAGCACCCCCCTCCAGGGGCAAACTCACAGACTAGGGCCTCAGGAGACATAAGGGGCCATGCCGGCCCCTGCACCCGACCCTGCTGCAGAAGGAGCTCGAGCAGTGGCAGAACCTCGCGCTCGACTCAGCCGTCCTTCCCAGCAGGCAGCGTGGACACCCCGGACCAGCCACGTTTTGAAGGAGCACACTGGCCACGCAAGCTTTTCCCCTCAGACATCTCCACCCACTGTCAAACCCGCTCCCTGACGAAGCCACGAGTTTGCCATCGAAGTGAGAACAGAGGCAGCTCGGTGTGCCGCCTGGTGGAGAGGCCATCTCACTGACCCGGCCAGAGCAGCTCCGTTCGGAAGCGGCCCGCCCCACTGCGTCTCCTGAGCACGTGCGGCTGCTTCTCTTGTGCCTACGACACAGCTGCAGGGAGACGCCACCGAGCGTGAGTATGGCAGAGCCACTGAGGGAAAAGCAATGCCTGAGCTGGGAGGTGTCTGCAGATGCTGCTTTTATGGAAACAACCCGAACGCCTGGGTTTCTGCAGCTCCCCAGCTGACAACAGCTTCTTGGGGCTCCTGGAGGGGGTGACAGTCCTGGCCCCAGTTCTTCCTTGTCAAGGGGGAGTATGAGGTCTCACTCCTTTGTGCCCCATGGCTGCTCCTGGGCCATGTTTTCAAGATGGCCCCTTGCCTCACGCTGGAGGCCCTTCATAAATTCTACCTGTCAACAAGAAATCAATTTCGCTCTGGGCGAAAGGGTGTTTCATTGTCCAATGTTTGCACTTGGCTAAACCCTAACCACAGCCCGAATGAGCACTCACTTATTTATCTTGCCGGAGATGAACACAACATGTCTGCTCCGAGAGTCCTAGGCAAAAATTTCATGAAAACTGTAAAATACAAAGGGTCCTCTTCTAAAAGAAGGGTTGCGGCTCCGTCTGTAGAACAAAGCCCCCTTTGAACACCAGCAATTCTCATTTGGAGCCATTTCCAGCTCCCAATTCCAAATCTGCATCATTAAGCCACGAACGAGTGAAGAGTAATAATTGTGAGCGAGCTCAGTATTTCTTAATGATTTTCTGTCTTAGACCCAAAGCAAATAAGCCAATGCTTACTCAAAGGCAAGGGGGGAGAAGGGTGGGACCTGGTTTTGCAATTTCTTTCTTTTTTTCCTACCGTCTTTCTTCTTCCACTGAAAGTGTCTATAAAATTTTTAAAGGAAAGTAGGTTGCTAAAATGTACTTAATTTGCCATGATAGATTGAGCCCATGCTTCAGTGACTGTAATTGAATCTGTGACCTATTTCTTTAGTAAAGTAGAAATAGTGTCTGGGGTTTTTGTCACTACCATCTTTTAATGAAATTCAAAAAGACTGTCAAAATGTCTACACTTTTTCTACTGGTTGTTAATGTTATTACTTTACAATTTGTTACTTTTTAATTAATCTTAATAAATGTGTACACTCTCTACCTGGCTGCCGCAAACCCAGACATTGATTCTTCACTGTCAGGAGGGGCAGAGTGGAATTAGCAGGCAGGAGGGGCGGCCGTGGCCAGGAAAGGTCTGGACACAGTTTGCTTCCACGTTTGAAAAGGACTTTGCGGCATCGGCTCAGACACGCTGCCCTGAGAAGGGGGTGTACAGGGGGGCAGCAGCAGAGGCAAAGGGGCGTCCGGGCCGGCTCCCGGATGTCCGAACGCTGCTTACGGGCTGCAAACACGGAGCAGCGACAGCCTCGGGGAGCAATATTTTATTGACAAAACGTAAGAGAAAATATGTTCGGCTGCCTTTAAGCAGCAGTGTAGGAGGGTGTTACAGAACCAGATGGCTCGAGTTAGTCTTTCAGTTACCAAGATGAGGAGCAAACTCCCGGGCCCTGCAACTTGCTGCCGGCTGCGGGTGGTGGGGTGCAGGGCGTGGCCCCTTGGGGCCCCAGGACGCGAGGCTGCAGGTGAGCGCTCCGCTCTGTGCCCTGCGGTGTTGTCATGCGTTGGGGTCAGGTCTTCGCATGGGTGTGTAAAGTCCAGGTGCCTCGACCCCCCGTGGCACCCGAGCTGAGTCCAACGCCCTGGCCGGAGTGGGGCCCAGCAAGCAGGGTCTTGCACCCCTGCAGCTGGCTCAGGGCTCACCCAGTGTGCACCCCCTGGAGCTCAGACAGGACTCGGGTGTCTGGAGCGCGGGCGGGGGATGAGTAGAGGGAAGCGGGCTGCCCCGTGCACACCTGCTGCAGGTGTTTCGGGGCTGTGGCGCCTTTTCGCTCCTTCACCTTGACGCTCCCGTGGCAAGCAGGTACCCCATGCTCTCCCCTTCTCTTTCGAGCCTCCATTTTCAAAATGTCAAGCACTTCCCGGGTGGTCAGCACTGAAAATGTCAAGCACTTCCCGGGTGGTCAGCACTGCCCTCACCGTACACGTCTTTCCTCCGTCGGGGCATGCGGGCTGTCGCGGTTTCTCCTGCAGCGGTTTCTCCTGCAGCGTGTGGGCATCGCAGGGCCCGTGGGAAGGCGGCCCGGACAGGGCCTTCTTGGCCACCACCAGGTCCCCACAACATGAGCTGAGGGGTGCAGGGAGAGGGGGACATGACGCTGAATGCACGGAGGTTCCCTCCGCAGAAGATGCAGATGGCGGCTGGCTGGCTGACCCTCACTGAGCTGCAAGCGTCCAGTTCTCCAGCTGTCCAGGAACGGAGGTAGAGGTCCACTCGTGGTCAGCAGTGGGCTCACACATGGTAAAGTTCTAGAAATGACCCATGAATCAATGGAACACACTCCCAAGTATGCTGCCAGGTCTCTCGCTAGATGCTTAAGGCTGAGAGGTAAAATGCACATCTAGTGAGTTAAAATCCGCGTGTGTGGGCCTCCCTGGTGGCACAGCAGGTTGAACACAGCACTGTGAAGCATCTGGGGCATAGCAGTGCGAGTTCTATCCCTGCCCAGGAAAGGACCCACATGGCGCAGCAGACCTCTCCTGCCACGCCTACTGCTCCCCTCAGCAGTGTGTTTCAGTCCATCTGCCTGTTCTGCTTCCCACTCTGTCTCTGTTGAGTCCTCTCACCCCCCGCACCTCTGGCCTATACCCCAGCTCTTGTGTGCATAAATAAATAAATCTTTTTAAATCCACCTGTGAGTGGGGAGAACGGCACGGGAACAGGTCACAGCCACGTGGGCACTGAGGACAGGGAAGCAGATCTGGGTCTCAGGGCACAGCAGGGCCGTCCCTGTGCCCCACTCTGCAGTTAAGGTTGTTGGGACAGATGGCCTGAGCTGTCCGACCTTGAGGAGTAGGAACAGCTGCCATGTGAGGCCGGGTAGGCTGGGAGTTCTGTACAGAACAACACAAAGGTAGGGAGGTGAAGACGGCACCCCGGCAGAGCACAAGGGCGTGGGAGTTACCCACACCCTGCATGATCAGGCCCTCAATTCCCGCTGGGCACTAGAGAAGGCGGAAACTCATGCTGCTGACCCCACAGCAGAGCACGGAGGCCTCTGCAGTGCGTGCTGAGTAGCCAAGGTTCGTTCTAGAAGACCTGGAGGCCAGGAAGAGTTAGAGTTGCATTCAGATCACGCTGGCTTCAGCGGGGAGGAGGCTTTAGCAGGGAGGAGGACAAGCTGAGCCGTGGGCAGTTAAAGACGTCCCCAGTTAAAGATGGGACACAGCGAGGGACACGGTGTCCAGCCAGTTAGAACACTGAGCTCTTTCTTGTCAGGAGCAAAAGTCACGACTTCCGAGTGAGGCACCGCAGGGCGGTAAGTGCACAGGTGGACCGCCTGGTCGGGTGGGAGCGGCTCACCTGAGAGAGTCGCCACGGGCGGCTCTCTGAGGGATGAAGGTGTCCAGGCCCTCACACGCGCAGGGAGAACCGTCGCTCACTCTCAGACCGTCCGCGAACCCCAGGCAGGCCTGGGGTCCTTCCCGCCCCGCCTCAGTCCACTCACGGACATTCTGATCATTTCCTAGCACACTCCACTGCGTCGGCCCAGTAACGCCCATCTGCAGAGACTTTGTGACAGCAAGTGCTAGGAGGACACATTCCAGCTCCCCGCTCCTCGTGCTGGGGTTTGAACCACACGAAATAGCAACCGCAGCCCCACGACGGCTGCTGAGTTACTCAGACTGCCAAAGAGCACTGGTTCCCAGAGTGAGGCCCCTGCGGGCCTCGGTTTGTGAAGAGCAAGTAGGCGTGTCACCGCTGCCTGGAAAGCTAAGCAACACAGACCTCACGGGGCCATGCTCCTGGCCGTGCCTCCTCAGCTGAACCTGGTGTCGCCGGGCCGGCGAGCGCTGCAGTGACCCCAGCAAGGAAGCCCCAGGCCTCGGCTCTTGCTGCCTGCGCCGCGCTCGCTGGGGCAGAATGACTCAGGACGGAAGCGCCTTCTCTGCCATCATGACCTGCTCTTGCAGACGCTCTGCTTCACGTGGGCCTCCGCAACCGCTTTCCAGAGTGAGTGGGAGAAAGGAAGAAAATCCTGACTTCGTATTTGATCAGAACAAAATCTCCCGATCTACTTATTTCTTTATGAAGATTTATTGATTATACAAGAACTGGGGTGCAGGCCAGAGGTATGTGTGTGAGAGGAGTCACCAGAGACAGAGTGGGGAGCAGAACAGGCAGCTGGACTGAAACACACTGCTGAGGGGAGCAGCAGGCGAGGCAGGAGAGGTCTGCTGCGCCCTGTGGGTCCCTCCCTGCCTGGGGGTCGAACTCCTGCTGCAGTGGCTGTGGATGCTTCATAGTGCAGGCTTAACCCCTTGTGCCACCAGGGAGGCCCCTCCCGACCTATTTAAACTCAATTCCAGCTCCAAGGCCAAGCACAAAGCCTTCGCTGTTCTTGCACTATGGGGGCTTGTGGTCCCCTCATTTCCCTTAGAACCCCCCACAGGAGCCGGCAGACAAGCTAGCAGTTAATGACATCCTATCACTGCTTACTGTGAACCCCACGGAACCCCACCTGCTTGGCAGTGCTCTCTCAGGGACCCAGAAAACAAGCAAAGTCAGAGCAGGTGAGTTATTGGATAACAGATTTTTCCACTAATTGAGATTTTTCTTCGGGAGGCCCAAGCTTTTTAAAAAGTATAAACACTTTAATAACACACCTATTTAGGGACCATCTCCTATGCCTGTCTTCTGAAACAATGTGTGTTTAAGTTCATCTTTGCCATCCCGTTGTCTCATGCCTGATGGCTTCCTCCTCCAGACTTCTGCCTTCAAGTGCTTGTTCTCTCCATTCAGCCTCTCTCACTTGTGCAGGATTTCAGTCACCACTGTGCCAGCTGTAAAAATCTCCCACCTCCCAGTTCACTGCTCCTGCAGGGCTATGAACTTGAAAACCAGAGAATCATCTTTGTGGGATTTACAAGCAAAACTGGAACAAACAGACCTCCAGTTAGACCCAGGGGTACTTTTTCATTATGTGTATTCATCAAAGATTTACTTTCTCTCTCGACTGTTTCCAGATACATTTTCCGGACCGTGAGTTCTGGATTCGGGAGATGTTCTTTCTCTCTTGGTCCTATTCTCTGTACCCATTGGATACTGTCTTCGCTAGGTCTCGCTGTGTCCAGCTCAACACTGAGCTCATAGCCGACACCGAACAAACTGCTGTTGACGCCAACCGTGAGGAGTCCAACCGTGAAGAGGCCAGCAATGACCAAAAGAGTCTTCACGTCATCTGCTGTTTCGATTGCCCTTGGGATTGTCTGGTGTGGTCAAGCATGAACATCTGGCATCTTTACAACCTGACTTAAACACTTTGGCACGTGGTTAGGTGAAAGCAAAGCAGCGCGATCCACATAACCTTGAGTAAAAACCACTACAACTGCCAAAGAGACCAAGACGGGTGAATGAAACACCCGTCTACATGAAAGTGAGGTTAACTGTAAATGGTTAACTGTAAATTTTTCAATCTTATCTAATAGTGTTCTCGCTGACACCATAGAAGAGAGAGAGAGAGAGAGAACACCAGCATCCAAATCTTGGTCAAGAGAAAGAAGACTAAGTGTTTCTAAGTGTTTTATTTCAACCCTTCGTGGAGACAATATTCGATAATATCAAGGAATGATCATAGAAAAAGAAAACAATCTGGAGCTGGATTTCACTTTATCAAATGTAGAACATCACGGATTTGGAGATTTACAGAAGCTGCAGACTCCTGCCCTGTGGTGGTGGCCTCTTGCTGGACGTGCCGAGCCGCTGCTGCACCTGCCTGTCAGCATTTCAGAACTGAGACAAGCCCTACAAACGACAGGCCGGCCCCTCCAGCGGCTAGAAGCTGGGAAGTCTCAATATCTGCACTTTCGATTATCATATTTTTGCCCCAAGGTACTGACTGAGTCTCAAAGGTGGCATTCAGCATTCTTACCTACTGAGATCTTATTATGCATGTGTAATTTAAGTAAACGATGTGACTCCACTGAATTAAATTCCTCCCTTTAAATTAGCCTTAGTACAGAGGAAGAGGATGAGTATTATTACAGAGGTAAGCAGTTCATTTTGTAAGTTCTATGAAATAGCAGAGGAAATCACGCAGATGGATTTATAAACAGTCAGAACAAGAGGCACCCAAATGTGGCTATGGATGGGGACGAAAGAGAAAATTAGTCCAGGTCAATGCACTGGTCTCGTGGAATTTCTCCATGCTGGTAAATGATGGACACGCAATTGAAGTGCTGAATAAAATTTCAGTCAGACCTTAAATAACTGGAACTCAATATGGCTAGATATTGACTTTTTGAAAAATCACTGCTAGAAAATACACTGTGTTCAGTATCATTTTAGCCACTCTCATACGTAGGAGAAGTTGTGTTAATAACCATAATGCTTCTCTCCTGTATTTATGTAGGGTTACAGGGTTTTCCACTTGCTTGATAACCTAGACACATAGCAGGAACCACAACCACAAAAAAGTCTTTTTGAAAGACAAGGTAGAAACAAAAATACTTTGAGGTTCTGTTTCCATGAATTAGAAAACCCCCACAAAATAATGCAAGCCCTTAGAATGTTCGACAACTAAGGTTTAATCAAGTTTTGTTGTAGTACCTATCTTTTAAATTTGTAAGCTAAATACGGAAGGACTTCTCCAGATTTGTGCTTCAAATATTCCTACAAATGCTCCCAAAGATTTCTAGTATTAGCATTATTATAAAAAATATTTTCTACAGACGAAAGATCTACATATGGCTCCTGCAGAAGTGCTGGTTTATTTCCACAATCATTTGAAATCACTGAAAATTGGAGACCTATCAAGACCCTCTCCTGGACACTTGTGACATGTGGAACTACATAATTTTTTGTTGTGACAGCAGCTGCCCTGTGCCTGTTGGGGTGCTAGCACCTCCCTGGCCTGCTACCCCTTTAGACGTCAGTGACTTGTCTTTAATATCTGACATTGCCAAGTGCTCCCTGGGGGACATGAATCCCTGACACGAATAGCGAATGTCGAACTGACAATGAAAAAGAGATTCGTAATGGAAAAGAGATTCGAGGTGTCGTGACAAAGACCTAGAATGTGCGGTAACTGCTGGCCCACAGAGTGGAGGGAAAAGATAGGAAAAGGGGAATTAAGAAATAACGAAACATTACTGACTTAAAGCACAAAGACCCAACTGAGACAAGACCCTGTGGAAACACCAAGGCGTTCTGGTAAGAAACTTCAACAGTTTACAAACTCTAGGTGAGTCACCAAAATTCATCCTTCTTTGCTTGGATGGAGTGTGGATGCTCCCTGCTATGTGGAGTGGGAGGAGGCGGGAGTGCCTGGGGGTGCCTCCATGGTACTCGCTGTCTCTCAAATTTTGAACCACAGACTCAGGCATTGCTGAAATCTGTGCCCCCGTCTGCTATTCTAGAGGATGTCCTCTGAAGGACACCCCAGAATGATGCCAGTTATCCATTGCCTTGCCAACCAAGTTTTTATTTATGACAGGAGGGACATTTTAACCTTTAATACATTTGACTCTCCGGGATTCCCTGGTGACACAGAGGGTTGAGCGCTGCACTGTGAAGCATCCAAGGCACAGCAGCACAAGTTTGATCCCCGGCCAGGGAGGGGCCCACATGGTGCAGCAGACCTCTCCCGCCTCGGCCGCTGCTCCCCTCAGCAGTGTGTTTCAGTCCTTCTGCCTGTTCTGCTCCCCACTCTGTCTCTGGTGAATCCTCTCACCTCCCACAACTATGGCCTGTACCCCAGCTCTTGTGTGCATAAATACATAAATCTTAAGAAAAAATACATTTGAATCTTCACTAAGCTTTTACCTTCGTTCTTGATTAACACTGAACAGACATGCCGGTTAACTTGGTGCCCCTTTTGCTTCCAATGTTGTCACTTCTCAGAGTGCTCCCCAAACTCCCACCACTTTGTGCATGTTTTAAGCCAGACTGCAGCTGCTCTGCTGATCTGTCAGCTGCAGTGAAAGAACGGGCCTCTCCTGTGTGTATTTTATCTTTTGAATTTGTTGCTGGTGCTTTGCTGAACCTAAGCTTTTCATTTTAACTTGGTCAGACCCTCAGCCTTCTCCTTTGCAGCCGCTGGGTATCTCATCTTCCATGGAAAGGTCTTTCTATCGCTCTGGGATTAGGATATTTTAACACTTCTGGGTGAGCGCGGCGGAAGAACCAATGAAGGTAAGAATTCGCATGCTTCTGACCCAGTGATCAGAAGAACCCTGGGAAAAGAATGACCTTTTTAAAGGGCTAAAAATGCAAAACACAAAGGTGATCCAGGCCAAACAGCCAAAATGCTGCAACTCCCCAGGTTTGTGAAGACGCCCTTGTTGAGATTACCTATCGTCTGAACAAACAGCACAGACACAGAAACGCACACTGAGGCTGGGATCAGCTAAGCTGCCCCTTTTCATGGTATATCATGCACCTGTGGGTGTACACACACACACACACACACAACTTAATGACTTAAGCTAAGTTCTTCTGAGTGACCAGCAAGAAATAAAAATGAATAGAAGCCGTAATTCTTTCTGAGCTGCATACTGTTAGATACCCACTACCCACACCCGCATTTTATTCAAAATCAGCAGTGACTCCGCTCTCTTGACTCTGCACCTTTATAACCAGCCACTCAGTTCTCTTCCCTTTCAGCGCCATCAGTCAAAACAAAGGACACCCCGGCACAAAACGGACCTTCTCAAGCGCCCCTGATGGTGTCGCCCCTGTACCCTACCGACCGACCTCCTCTTGCTGGTGCATCTTGGTTGTCTGGGCCAGCAAGCTCAGGGCCCCCAGCTAATAGTCTGACCCCAGGCCCTCCCCACTCCTGCCTGGCCAGGAGCTGCTGTGACGCTTAAGGGGAGCGTGAGCACAGCGACGTGGGCAGCTGGCACAGGAGGAGCTGTGCTTGCCCCCCCCCCCCCCGGGCACGCGGATGGCAGGGCACGTAGTAGATTTTTAATGACAGCTATATTAAGGCTAACATGTGCTAAGGGTCACGTAGTCTGAGAAGATCTCACGTATCTCCTCATTTAATCCAAACAAAAATCTTCTGAAGTAGGTATCATTTCTGTGTTATTATTGCCCATTTTATAAAGTCCCAAATAAAAATATAAGAATTTCCTGATTCAAAAGAATACCTGTACCCCTCTGTTCACTGCAGCACTATTTATAATTGGTAATACCTGGAAACAACCAAAATGCCAAAAAATAGATGATTGGGTCAAGAAGATGTGTTATATATATATACAATGGAATACTATTCAGCAATGAAAAAAGATAAACTAGAGTCATTTGTAGGAACGGATGGAGTTAGAAGGGATGATGCTCAGCTAAATAAGTCAGAAGGCAAAAGAAAAACAGTGGATAGTTTCGCTTTTAGGAGGAATATAAGGGAGCCAAATAAGGGATCAAGGAAAAGAATAATAACAAATAAAAAAAATTCAAATCACAACACAACAAAAAGACAAAAGGAAATCAGAGGCACTTTGTGGGTGGAGGGGAGGGAGAGGGACTGGGATGAGGGCAGAAAGAGCACTAGGGACTGAGGTGCACTAGTGAACTGGTGGTAGAATTCCATGGGGACTACAAATGATGTCAAATGTACATAAACAAAGGGGAAAAATCTTTCCAAAAGAGGGAAGGCATTCCTTTTCCTTGCTGAATACAACCCCCTGAAACACAGTTATTGGTGGTAACTTGCCACAGATAATGGAGGACTGAGTGCTGTTATCCGGAACTTTTCAAAATGTGCATGATGAATGCTCACTTCAGGCCGAATACCTTCAAGAAAGCAGCCCCTTGGTTCACGAGGTGGCTGAGGTGTCCACAGAGAAAAAATAACAGGAGGGAAGAGGAATAAAAGATAAATCATTCCAACACCTGCAAATCAGGGAGATCCTGGAGGAAGACCTGGGACGATAAGGATTCCTTCCAAGTCTGGACGCGACCGGCTTTATTGCTGGTGTTTTGTGCAGAGAAACCGGCCCCTCACCTTGGCACAGGGGCAGGGAGTGCGTGAGGCAGCGAGGAAGACGTGACTGTCCCTTTCAGTTTTCGCATGGGCTAAAACAGCCCGTGACACTTTCACGGTGTAGGCCACGCTCCTTTTCCTATAGGAAAAGCCAACGAGGGCCTCAAAACAAAACGCCTCACGTGCTGACTCTGAAAAGCAGCAGAGAGGACAAGTGGGCAGTCCGGTGCCCCGCCTTCCAGCTGGCCGGGCAGCCAGGTTTCTACTACTATGTGACAAGCCACCACAAACTGAACAGCTCAACTTAGCATGCATTCATTCTCTCACAGGACTCGTGGGTCAGGAGTCCAGCGTTTTCTAGCTGGGTCCTTACAAGACTGAACATAAGCTGTTGGCCATGTACGTGGTTGCCTGGAGCTCCACTGGAGAAACAGCTGCTCCCAAGGCCCTGTAGGTCATAGGAAGACTATTTTCCTGAGACTGTGTGACTGAGGGCCCACTTTTCTTACTGCTCATTAGCCAAGGACTGCTCTCAACAGCTAGGGCTGCTCTCGGTGTCTTACCATACAGCCCTATTCACAGACAGGTCACAACATGGCTCTTTAATTCTTCAAGGTCACCTGATGACCTTGAAGTCACCTTCATAAAAGTCCCAGCTTTTTTTTTTAAAAAGATTTATTTATTTATGCATACAAGCACTGGGGTACAGGCCAGAGGTGTGGGGGTGGAGAGAGAATCCACCAGACAGAGAAGGATGCAGAACAAGCAAATCGACAAAAACGCACTGCCGAGGGGAGCAGCAGGCGAGGCAGGAGAAGTCTGCTGCGCCATGTGTGTCCCCTCCCTGGCCGGTGGCAGGGATCGAACTTGTGCTGCAGTGGCTGCGGTTTGCTTCATAGTGTGTTGCTTAACCCACTGCACCCCCAGGGCAGGCCCAAAAGTCCCAGCTTTTTAAGAATCCACTGAATTAGACAATCCTTGATAATTTCCCTTTTGATTAATGATAACCCAACTGACTCAGGACCCTTTCCATGTGCAAAACCTCTTCATCGTTGTCATATTATTTGACCTAATCATGAGAATAAGGTGTGGGAATGCTGCAAGTAGGAATGTTAGGGATCATCTCAGAATTCTGCCTCCCAAACTACAGAACCAGGACTAGGTTAGGGACTGGAGGCTGGGCCATGACAGAACACGCCAAGCTCCAGATGAATACAAGAAGACACAGGAGCTTTCCTGGGAGATGTTCTGGAATGAAGCAGGGGTGCTGCGTCTGCATAACAAAAGGACCTCCTGCATTCGCAGTACTGCCCTACAAGAAGGCTGGGGTCTGCAGGGAGAGGGGACAACTCACAGCTCCCACATATATTTGGTCACTGATGCTGAAAAGACAAATCACATTACTGGCTAAGCCCAGACCAGGAGGTTTCATATTCACTGGCGATGCTTTCAAGGCAGCCTGCTCGTAGTGTGAGGAGGACTCTGAAACTACTGCAAAACAGACAACTGGGTCAAGAAGATGTGGCACACATACATGATGGAATACTGTACAGCCATCAAAAAGATAGTCATTAGTAGAAACATGGATGGAGCGAGAAGGGATGATGCTCAGAGAAACAAGTCAGAAGGAAAAGAAAAATACTAGATGGTTTCACTCCTAGGATGACTATAAGGGAACCAAATAAGGGACCAAGGAAAAAAACAATGACAAAAAAAACACAACAAAAACAAAAAGACAAGGACAAATCAGAAACACTTTGTATGTGTGGGAGGGAGGAAGGAATGGGATGAGGACAGGAAGAACACAAGGGACTGAGCTGACGGTGCATTGCTGAAACGGTGGTGGGAATTCCATGGGGACCACAATTGATGTCAAATTTATATAAATAAAGAAAAAGAGAAAAAAAAAACGACTCTGAGGCGCAGCAGGAAAAAGATGCGTGCTTGATAGGGGTATCTGTTGGAACCCTGGTGGAATCATGGTTAGATTTTGAATAAATACTGGCCATCTCTGCCTTGAACTATATACTATATCCTAAGAAGTCTCAACAAGCATTATGCAGAAGAGATCGTGCTTAGCACTGTGTACTTTCGAGGGAAGAGACCCCTTTTTAAGTCAGTGTCTTAGGCTTCCCATCCCTAAAACTGTCATCTTTCTACTTAAAAACCTCCCAGGAGAAAGGTGTTTTACTCGCAGACCCGATGCCTAAGTGGGCCCGTGGGGAGTTAGGCAAATGTAAGACTTCGCAGGCCTCAAGGAGAGATGATTCCTATTCGAAATCTCAAAATAGTGCTGTAGGAGCCCACTAATCCACCGTGAGCCCCACAGCGGTACACCCCCAACCTCCAAAGCTGCTCAGACTCAGAGCGAAGAGGGGCCCGCAAGAAGAGAAAGTGCAGCGATGGCACCTTCAGCAGGGACAAGTGCAGGTCACGTGTGCATCCCAGGCCTCCCCACGGCTCCTCCCCGGGGTTGCACGAGACTCCAGCACGTTGTGATCCTGGGCGCTCGTCATTCTTTGTCAGAAGAGGCCCCGCCCCAACCTCCCCTAGGCTTGACCAGCAGTCACCTCATTTCCACAACTTCAGAGCAGTTTTTCACGTCATAAAAATGCCCTCCTGTATGTCACTCCTCGTCCAATGAACAAGAGCGAGAAAGCCACCCCCTCTACAGACCTGCATCTGCACTGTACGAAACAAAATGAAAATGCTAATGGAGGAGCGAGAGACAGAGAAGCAGCTCTGGGAGGGAGGGAGGCGGACACCGCTGGCAGGCAAGAGGGCCCCGGGCCGGACCGCCCGCTGTGCCACCCACCCTAGCGGGAGAGGCCAGGACGGCAGAGGCAGCAAAGGGGAGCCAGACCTGCCGCCACCCAGCCCAGGACTGCTCCTTCCGACTCTCGGGCTTGGGCCCCTGGCAAGAGGTCACGTGGAGTCTGAAGGCACAGGCCCAGCCCCCTCGTCACAGACAAGAGGCCCTTCCCCCCCCGCCCCACCCCCCACCCCACAACCTCCCAGTGATGAGACTACACTGATCTAGACGACAAGACACTACCACCCTGGGGCTGAGCAAGGACAGGACGCACCCCAATGCAAACTGGAGCAAAACGAAGACACGCGCCCTTAAAATACGAGGCAGGATGGGTACCTCTGATACGCTCATCAATACTGCCCCAAGTTCTGGACTCACAGATGCCAGACTATCTGGTCAGGCCTTCCGATCAAAGGGCTCGCCCTGAGGATTGAATTTAGGAACAATACATTGGGCAAATCAAGCTCAAAGATCTTTGGGAGGCCACAGGAGGGAATCCAAGTGGGGATGAATAACATCACTGAAATTTGCAAAGGAAATGTGGTTCCTTTAAGAAGCTGCAACAGAGGGCCTCCTCCCTGGGGGCACAAGGGGTTAAGCACCACACTGTGGGGCTTCTGCAGCCACTGCACTGCAGTTTGAGTTCAACCCCTGGCCAGGGAGGGACCCACATGGCGCAGCAGACCTCTCCTGTCTCGCCTGCTGCTCCCCTCAGCAGTGTGTTTCTGTCGATCCGCCTGTTCTGCTCCCCACTCTGTCTCTGGTGAATCCTCTCACTCCCTGCAACTCTGGCCTGCACCCCAGTTCTTCTGTGTATGAATAAATAAATCTTAAAGAAAAAAAAAAAAGAAGCAGCAGCTGCAACAGAAATGATGGAGGATGAGTATGTATGAAATCCCAAGCCTCCTTCTCCATAGGAAGCCCTGAGAAGTGTATCTGAGGCAAAGGTCTGAATTCTCTGCTGCTATTCCAAATGCTCCTTGCTTGGAAAGGAAAGCGAAAACCTCCTGTATGTTGTACATTTATTGAGTTCAGACCGTAGGCGTGCACTGGTTCTTCGGTTGCCAGGGAATGGTTTAATGTTATGACGGCAGCTGCCATATGTTCAGCTTCACGTCAGTGATTCCACCACGAAAGGATGAGAGAGCAGAAGGGAGGCTTGCAGCCCCATCTCCCCCAAATTCCAGTTAGCACTGAGTTGTCTACAAGCCTGTCTTGGGCCCGGCATGGAATCTGAGGCTCAGCCATGGGCTCTACCCAAATATCCTTGCAAAGGACTCTTACACGCAAGCCGCTACCCGCGGAGCTGGACCATTACTGAGGCCAAGTATCATTCCCGACCGGTTGAAAACTGCCTGCGAGGTGATCTAGAAAAGATGAGTAGCCAACACGGGGAATCTGGAGTCACTGAACTCTTAGCTGGAAATGAAGACATGCCGAGAGAGAGAGTGAATTCTGGGGCCACCAGCAGAATCAAGGCTTAGTGAAAGCAGAGCGACCCCAAGCGAGGCCGAGGGCTTGAAGGCGGCTGGACCCTTAGAAGCAACATCCCAGAGGAGGAGTTGGGGACACCCTGGCCCACACCCTCTCCGTAACTGCCAGGCCGCTGCCTGGCCTGTCTCCACGCGACAGGCTGGGATGTGGTTCTGCTGCAGTCAGAACGTGACCACCTCTGCCATCCGTGTTGCTTTGAACGTCCCAGGGATGACTTCTTGGTGTTCTTCCAGGGTGCTGTGAGTACTTGGCTAGTCACTGAAAGAGGAATGTATTTTTCTCTGGAGCTCTCTGGATGCGGTATTAAGTCCCGGCCGCAGCACTCTAAATGGTGCTTGAAGGAGGCAGAGCCCTTCCAAGAGCCCCGACCAGAGGGAAGAACTGGGATGCTGAGATAAACGGCCCCAGTGGCCTTTTTTAATGCTTCACGTTTTCTTTTCTACAGAAATCCATCAAAATATCAGGAGTAGCGGACTTGATAGAGGGCGAGTTCCCCTAGCTTGTTGTCTTTATCATGGTTAAATGCTGTCAAAGCCCCAGACCATGGTGCTGGTACCTTCTACGTAGGTGCCATGATGGGGCCTTCATGTGTCCATCAGGGCTCGAAGTCCATAAGGAGAAGATACACAAGCCACTAAACCGATGTGTGAAGGACTTAAATGGGCATTTCACAGAAGAATTCCAAACAGCCAACTAAAGAATTAAAAAAATGTGCTTAATGGTATTCACGGTCCAATCAGAGAAGCGATTATTCAGCTATAGCAAGACACCACGACACACCTACCAGCTGGCCTCAAGTGTAAACGTTTGCAACACCTGCAACACTTGCAAGTATTGGTGAAGATGCAGCACACCCAGACTCCTCAGATGCTGCTGATAGGAATGCACACTGATAACTCACTGTGGTGGACTGAAAAAAAGCTGGGCAATAGCCAATAAAATTGAAGAAGGGCAAACACCATGCCTTCGCGATCACAAAATACATGTTCAAGAGATGCATTAGTTCACCAATGAGAACGCTCAGAGCCACACTGCTTGCAAAAGCCCCACCCAGAAATTTCTCGAATGTCTGCCAGTATGAGGATGGATGAGTGAACCTAGATGGTTAGAATGCCAGAGGGCACTGGCATGCAACAAACACCAACCTCCTGAGGACAAGATACATGTTACGAGGTAGGAAGTCTTCCCCAAGACATGAGGGAGCTTGGCCCAGATAGTGGCCCCACACACATGGCTTCTCATCTGCTACATGCATGCACACACACGCACACACACATGTGCACACACCTTCAACTAACAGTAAGTTATATTTCTTCAACCAAAAAAGGTTAAAGAAAAATCAGTACCCAACAGGTGTCTCCAGGAGAAAGTCATGCTTGTTTGGGGGAAGACTTGAGCCAAGAGGTTGGAATGTGACTCATACAATCACCCTAATGAAACCTACGAACGCACTTCCCATTCATCGACTTCAAAGTCTTTGGGGAAATGAGTGCACTGTCTACCCAACGGCTTTTTGGGATGATGAGCTTCATAGACGCACGTATAAAGGAAAATTGCAGGGGGGGCTCGAGGAGTGCAAGGAGCTGGGGTTCTTAAGGAAGGAATGAAAAAGGAGATCCAGATCCTTCTGCAGGGGGCAGGGACTCGGCACAGAGGCGCCTCATCAAACTGTGTGTTTCTTCTGATGAGCTCTTGTTATGATAATTATTATCACTCCAAAGATGTTGATAATTATATTTAGACAGTTTTTAAAGCAATATTGTATAATATTTTCCCCCATTTAACACCAGCATCGGAGCTGATGAATGCTCAGTCAGATGAAATTCCCGGCTGTGGGTCTGTCCAGCATTGCCATCAACCGTGTGAGTGAGTTTTATAATGTATACATTAGAGTGGGGCAGGCACACTCTTTGGGAAAGGACCGATTCTTGGCACGTAATCAGTTCCCATTGAATTTCAATGACTTTTGGTCCTACACCAATGCTGATAAAATACTTGCAAATGTACAGAATATTAAACAAATGTTTATATTAAACAACTCCTTTCAGGTGAAAATGTGCTCGCTCAAGCATAGCTCCCCGCGGCAAGTTCGTGAATATTAATAATGCTCAGCAGATCCTAAGGAGCCACAAGTCCTCTGAAGCAAGAGGCTGGGGTGGTGGAGGGCGATGAAGGAGCAAGGCTGGTGGAGGCCCGGCCAGGGAAGGCGCAGTCACACTGGACATGACCTTACTGAGGGGGAAGCGAGTCTGGAAGACATGCACTAGCAAGCACCAGCAGACAGGGGTGGAGGAGGAAGAGCATGGGGCCCAGCTCAACCCCTGCACCCCTAGGTGGGGCTCAGAGCATCGGGGGCATGGCCAACAGAGAGAGGCACTGGTCCTGCCTGATAACTGATGCCAGGTGATCGGGCTGGTCCTGGGGGAGTGAAGGCTGCTTAGCCCAAGAAGCATTCAGACACTTGAGTGTGGCACAACTTCAGATCTGCCGAAGCCCGCTGTGTGATGCTAATCATCACTATTTGTCTGCACTATTGTCAAGGATTCACTAGGTATCTTGTATGGGACACCAAGAATAGGCCATCTTCAGGAAACAGACACGTAGTTCAGAAGGAAGATTTTTTTTAATTAATTATATTTGACAACATTTGTATTCCCCTGGGAGTACCCACCACCATTCCAACGTGCACCATCACCTCCGTCCCTTGTGCACTTTCTGCCCTCATCCCGTTTTTGCCCTCCCCCTCTTCCCCTCCTCCCATTGTGTCTTTGGTTTATCTTGGCTTTTTGGTCTTGTTGAGTTTTTGTTTGCTTTTGGTTATAATCGCCCAATTCCTTGAGCTTATTCTTTGTTGCTGTTGTTCTTTCATATTTGTAATTGGTAAGACCTGGAAACAACCCAAATGCCCAAAAGTAGAGGACTGGATCAAGAAGATGTGGTACATATACACGATGGAATACTATTCAGCAATCAAAAATGAGAAACTAGGGACATTTATAGAAACACGGATGGAGCTAGAAGGAATTACACTCAGTGAAACAAGTCAGAAGGCAAGAGAAAAATATCGATGGCTTCACTATTAGGAAGATGTTTATCAATGGGTTGGAGATCAAAAGCACCTGTCCATCGGGAAAGACCATCCCGGGGAGAACGGGGGTTCGGGGGCGAAGCGAAGCTCCGGCCAGCAAGTGGGTGCAATTCTGGTCAGCCAGCTCCACTCTGGCTGATGCACGTCCCAAGAACATTAATCCTGCAAAATGGGCCCCACGGAAGTAAAGTTTCTACAAGCCCACCTGGAGACAGTAGTTTCCCACACAGCAGGTCTGCAGCAAAGACATGGTGACACCCCCCACATGCTCCGTGTGAACCCGTGCTGTCCCAGGGAGGCAGGGGCGCCTGCAAGCCAGGGCAGGTGCCCTGAAAAGCGGCGATTATTTTTGCCGTAGATCAAGAACACGGTGAGGGCGGACGTGCTTTATTCCGCCTGGGCAGCCGAGGGGTCCCGTTAATGTCTCGGGACGGGTTGTCTGAAATAAGCTTTGAAGAGTGAGCGGCACTTCCGCGCGCACAGCGAGGCAGGACACGTGCAGGACCCGGGCGGCAGAAGGGCACACGCCCCAGCCCGTGCGGGGAGCACCGAGCAGCAGCCCCCAGTACTCGCGGCCCGGGAGGAGCGGTGGGACGAAGAGCCGGTCTAGCGAGGTATCGCGCAGTTCTGCAAAAGCTCAGCATTACAGAAGTCCAAACAGGAATTCAGAACCGGTAACAGGAAGGAAGGCAGTCTCATAGATGGGGGGGTGGAGGTCTTCGCGCTGCCTCTGGCTGACCCCGAGGCCCACCCGGACCCAGCCCCAGCCCTGCTTTCCAGTTTTAATGGCATGTTAGGTTTTCAAAATCCCTTGATCGATAAGGCATAATCGGTCCCTTCACCGGCTGGAGATTAGGCTGTTTTTTCAAAAAGCACTCAGCATTCCAAGGGTTTCTTACAGGCAGCGCCACAAATCCATCAAGCTAGGAACTTTACTTAGCAGTGTACACAGACTACTGCTGCTTCCGGCGCTGTGTTCTTCCCGTTCTGTCTCAGATGTCGGTCCAGCTGTGCCGGGATCTTTTTTATTTTAGAGGCTGGAAAACCAGGGCTATTAATAGAGCGAGGAAGCTAATTTAAATCTGAAATGTGCTGACACTTGGCTGTATGCTTCGGCACAGATGCCCGTGTGTACGATGTGTATTTATTTCTGTACCAATGTGTACGCGCATATGTATAAATAACGGCAAATACCGGGAACCGACACTTAATATTTCATAGGGCCACCGGGGAGCTTGCCCCGCCTCATAAGTAGGGTGCTCCTTGACACGGAAAACTCATTTAGAAGGTGACCGAGGCCCAGAGGCTCAGGGGTTAGAGGGAATAGGAGAGTGGCGGGTAACAAGTACACAGACGCTTCTAGAAGGCAGAGCAATGCAGAGGACCACAGGATTCAAGCTAAACTTCCACTTCCTTCCCCTCAAGCTTCCTCCATGAAGGACTCACACCCGCCCGCACGATCCCGTGATGTCCTTCCGCTAGGCCACGCGGCTGCTCGGGGCAGCTGACCAGAGCCGTGCTGAGCAACCACTCTCGCTGCAGGTGCGGTCATGTTCTAGTTACGTGGCCTCGAGCCCAAGACTCTCTAAGCCACGCCGCTCCCTCACGCGTGGGAGGTGACAGTCACCGTGCCTAGGTCAGTGGAAAGTGACCAGGCTCCTCGGCCCTCCGGCCACTGGTGTGATGACAGACACCTGCGGTGCTACACGCGTGCCTGGTGGCGGCGCCACAGACAGGGTGTGGGCATGCGCAGGTGGGCGCACCTGAGCTGAGGCAGGCGGCGTATAATGGCTGTGTCACGAGGATGCCACGTGGAAAGAGGAAAAGGGAGACCAGAGAGAGAGCAGAAAGAGAAAGCAGAGGCACGAGAGGCCAGAATGCCCAGAGAGTGAAGATGCGTAGTGGGCTGGAGCCTGCCAGCCTCCTGGCCCTCCCGCCCCCTGCCTGCGGGTACCTGGTCACCTCTGATATAATGATGCAGTAAAAGCCTGGAAAAGCCTCCAAGAGCTCCAGGACTCCTCCTTGATCCATCTGCCTGAATCATAGCGAACCTGCTCTGTGCCTTCCTGCCGCTACACCGTGTAAGGAACTGGAAATCGCTGCATCGTCCCACCCGTCTGTGCGGCCAGCAGAGTGAGAGAGAAGCCATAGTGATTATTTGTAGCTTGTAAGACAGAGATTCCCTCCTAAGACATAAGCAAAAGACTTAAGAAGACAGTGTGTGTTTGACAGGAAGGATTTGTCTGGAACAGGAGTGGGAGCAGGCGGAGATCATCTAGTCACATGGAGAAAACCTGTAGCTGAACACTGTGGCGGGTACAAAGGAAGACGAGCTGGAGGCCTCTGCTCCCCCCAGGAACTGAGAATGGCGGCCAGCCCCTGCGGATCAGCTGCGGCCAGACGGACCGGACCTGCTGCAAACGGGCCACGGCACGTCGATCGATGCTCACTTCCTTTAATTAGTTCTTCTGCTCACTGTGTCATGTTGAACACATGCCAGAAAGTGAAGAAACCTTAAGACCAGAGGTTCTCAGCCTTGGCCTCACATTACACGCTCCCAGGAAGCTTTCAGACCCTTAACTCCCAAGTCACACTCACATCACGTGATCAGGCGTGGGGCGTGTTACCGAGCCATCAGCAGATTAAACATGACCCAGAATTACAGGGAAATGCTAAAACTTAGAAATAAGCTAAGCATAACTTTTTATTCTGCATAGAGGAACTAGGGTGCAGGCCGGAGGTGGGGGGTGAGAGGAGTCACCAGAGACAGAGTGGGGAGCAGAACAGGCAGATCTACTGAAACACACTGCTGAGGGGAGCAGCAGGGAGGCAGGAGAGGTCTGCTGTGCCCTGTGGGTCCCCTCCCTGGCTGGGGATCAAACTAGGTCACAGCCATGATAGTGCTGAGACTTAACCCCTAGGCCGCTGGAGGACTGTCAAACAGGGCCACCAAAGACGATCTACTTCCTTAGGGCAACACACCTTCAGTGAACTCACTGTTTACTAGGATGTTTATGTGGGATATCTCATACAAGCTGTAAGAGTGGATATACAGCCTTGTATGGGACAGCGGACCTCAAACTTCAGCAGAGTACCTAGAAGACGAATGAAGAATGCAGAAGTCCAAGTCCACCGGCGTAGACCAGAGCTTGGGCTTCGGTCACTTTTAGCAGATTCCCAGGTGATTTCCACATATACCCAAGCCTGACAACCATGGTTGTGTAAGTCTGATAGAGAGGATACAGCTTCTGATCCACAAATAAAGTGAGTCCTTTTCCCAGTAGAGATGTTAATCCTATCTGTCCAATTTTAAGATGACAGGAATTTTTTGTGCCCTATAGAATGTCAGCCAATTTTGTATCTAACCTAATAATCTTATCACTTTTTTCAAGACCTATATCTACTTGTTCATTCTAATTCTCTTTTAATTGGATTTATTGAAAGAGGGAAACGACTGGTTCCTTCATTAAATGAATCAAATACATATTTGTCCAAAACACACTGTACATCTGTGTGAGAGGCAAGATTTCAATTTTTGAAAATTCTACACGGATACCAGGTGGCACCAATGTGCAGACTAGCACACTGCCACAGAGAGCAGCAAAATGCAGGCAGGCATCCCCAGAAAGCCACTGTTTCCCCAACCAACCACAATGTCTAATGATGCCTGGAAGTCTTCTAGGAGTCACAGCTCATTATCATAACAAAGATGTATTGTCTACTAGTGTCAAGCATTATCCTAAGAGTTTTACATGCATTTATTAACTTTTCATCATTTTGCAACCCTAAAAGAGATGTGCTCTCATTTTCAACCCTATTATACTGATGAGAGAATTGAGGCACAAAAGTTTCAGTAACTTGTGCACAGTCACCGGGTTGATAAGTGACAGCTTGGGGTCCGACTTAGGGGGGGGGCATTGCATACGCCCTCTCTGGCTAAATTACGTCATTCTTCAAGAAGGAACCAGAAAAGTCCTCCGTGAGAGTCGTCTGTTCAGATTGACGAAGCCCACATCTGAACACCTGAGTTATTCTGAACAACCAAGACAGGCTGAAAATTCCTGTCTTACAGCTACTTTCCTGGGCAAGGCCAAAACATGCCCTTCCCTGTCCCCCCAAACCCCACACTGGGAATCGTCTTCATGGGCCAGGTGTCTTAGATCTCTACATGACGGTCTTGCAAACAAATCAGAGTACAGACCCATGAGAAACCCTGATTGGGGTCCAGAAGGAGACATTTAACACGGTGTGGAGACAGGAAATTCCTGTCATGAAATTCCGTGGATTCCTGAGGTGCAATGCAACACATCAAAATAAAAGGGAGAAATATTTTAAATTTCCTCCTAATTTAAACTCATACCCAAATCGACATGTGGGCAGGTCCATCAAAAAGCACTTGGTGAGAAATCATCTGTGCACTAAGTGCTTTTTATATCATGAGCAAAGGTCTGAATTGTAAGTAATATTGGCAAGAACAAGCTATAAGTTAAGATGCAAATCCAAATCGAGTGTGTGGTGTTCTGGCTTGAAGCCTGGTAATTGAATTTCCAGTTTATTATCCTTAATGTTTTTTAATGTGAGTTTGCAATTCAAGTCAAAATGGAAAGCTGCTCCTCCAAATCTTTCCCCTGAAGCACTTCCAGGAACAATTTCTTTTCAGAATCAAGAAATGGCTTTGGGTCAGGAGTACACTTTGACTTTGTCAAACTCCAGAGAAGTCCGTAGCAGGTACGTCCTCCAGCGTGGGCCCACCAGAGGACAGTGTGCTGGAGACCGGGGATGCCGAGCATGAGCCTGGCCTTGGAGATGCTTGTGGGAACAGGAAAGCTGAACGCTGTGAGCTGTAAAGAAGCCGTGTCTCACTGGGAAGTCCAAGGGATGTGACACTGACCATGAATATTGAGGGCCACACATGGACAGGCTGAGGACTGAATTACTTTGAACTGTTCTTCTCAAAAGAGAAAGAAATCGGGCCTCCCTGTTGGCACAGAGGTTAAAGTCTCAGTGCTACTAAGTTCTCTGCAGCCACTGTAGCACAAGTTTGATCCCCGTCCAGGGAGGGGACCCACATGGTGCAGCAGACCTCTCCTGCCTCACCTGCTGCTCCCCTCAGCCGTGTGTTTTACTAGATCTGCCTGTTCTGCTCCCCACTGTGTCTCTGGTGAGTCCTCTCACCCCCTGCACCTCTGGCCTACATATGCAAAAATAAATCTTTAAAAAAAAAAGGAGAAAGAAGCTTAAAGGCTTTTGCTACGTTGACCACAGACCTGAGAGCATACAGCAGGGGCGAGGAAGGAGGAAGGGGGAAGGGTCAGAGGGGGGCAGGGAAGAGCACAAGGGACGCCGGTGATGCTCACGGGGCTATGGTGGTGGGAGTGGACCATACTTATGGAGCTGGGAGATTACACTCAAGCAAAGAAATCAAATAAACTAACAAAGATCTAAGAAAATAAACATTAGCAATAAGGTGTGAGTTACCCTACTCTGATGATCACAAAAACAACCCCTGTAACCACAAGGAGGCTTTACCATGAGCAAGGATACTCACGTGTATGCATTGTCTGCTCTGTAATTGCAACTTAAAGTCAGCATAGACTTTAAAAGGAGGTCGCTGTTCCCCAATCTTGCACAGGAGAGCTGAGGTGAGTCACAAACTAGAAGGGGGCTTAGCTAGGAGGCACACAAGTCTGTCCCCTCGGGAGCGCGTGCTGGGAGGCACACACAAACCTGCCTTCGAATGGACGTACGTTTGTTTTCCTTTAGGTATGACTTAAACACACCGTGTGTATGTGAGTTCGTGTGAGAATGTGTGCGCAGTGTGTGGGGAGTGTGAAGAAGAGCAAAAATGTCCCACAAGCCCTGTCCTTGCCCGTGTACATGGCACAGAAATCCAGTGTGATCTCAGCCTGAGACGAAAATCAAGAGCTCCCCCAAGTCCTGTCCCCAAAGGCAGCTGCTTATGTATGTCCTTATATATCCTACCAAGGGAAAGTATTCTGAGTTAGCTTGTGAGTTACGCTTCCTCCTCCATTCCCTTGGTTTCCTCCTCCATATTGTTCTACATTTGTGGGGCAATCTGTTGACAGAATCTTCTTTTTTTTTTTTTTTTACAAATTATCATTTTTTTTACAAATTATAAATATCTTGATTTTGTTTTACAAATTACCTCTTGCTGTTCTTTCCATATCAGTATGGGATGTGTGTGTGTTCAACGATCATTGAATAATCAATCCAGTTAACCGATTCCCCAGGATGCTAATTTAGGTTATATCCTCTTAGCAATTATGAATTTACCACAAGGAATAGTTTTGTTCATGTATTTTGACAGTCTGGTGAATACATCCATAGGCTAAATAAATAGCAGTTTGGTGTTGTCAATGAACATGTGCACTCTGTTTTAATTGCTGCGGATATTGATAAATCTCCTGCCAAAGAGACGACATCACCTCGCCCACCGCTAACAGCCCGTGAGCAGTGCCACCACGAAGGAGACAGGACAGAAGTGAGGCTTGCGTCCAGTGTGACTGAAGCCTAGAACCCAGACATTCTGAGTCTAGGTGCAGAAGCCTTTCCACAAACACATTAGACTTTAAAGATGCAAAGATAAATAAAAGGTCGGAACCCTCTGTTTCTCCTTTGTCAAATGAAGAGAACAACTGAGACTTTATGGCTCAGGGCTGTAGCATAAGGAGTTTAACCAAGTTTGGAACCTACGAAAGTATCACTCAGCTCGAGGCTGCCGTGATCTCCTACTGCTCAAAGGCATTTTCCTTTGTATTAATTTTATGGAAAGAAAAATGACTTGAAAGTTGTATTTCTTGGGGCCTCCCCATGGCGCAGTGGGTTAAGCAATGCACTATGAAGCAAACCACAGCCATTGTGGCACAAGTTCAATCCCTGCCGCTGGCTGGGGAAGGGATCCACATGGCGCAGTCTTGTCTCGCCTGTCTCCCTGCTGCTCCCCTCAGCAGTGTATTTCAGTGGATCCTCCTGTTCTGCTCCCCACTCTGTCTCTGGGGAATCCTCTCACCCCCTGCAACTCTGGCCTATACCCCAGTTCTTCCATGCAAAAATAAATATATTTTTAAATGACAAGTGATAACACAGTCTCACATTCCAAGAAATATTCTCGAATTCTGAGTGGACTTGGGTAGCACCTGAGCAGCTGTCCTCGCACCAGCTGATCTTATTCCAGTGACACGTAGGCTGCATCATATCTCTGAGCAGAGTCTCCATGAGAACCAGAAATTAAGTTTCCCTTCGATCAGGTCCGCTCCCCTTCGCAAGCCAGCATGGGTTTAGACTGTAGAGTCGGTACTGAAAACGCGGGTGTGAATCATGGTCAGCCACGTGCCTGCTCACTACTGGCGCGGCCATCTACAGAACGGCCACAAGAGTGAGGCACAGAGAATACTTTCCTTCAAAGCCCCCACAAAACCTGGACTCGAAGGGAGTCTCAGCCCAGTCACAAGGAATCACTGTGATCTGGTTAAGCGGAAATGGAGAGGCTGGAGGTGTGTGCACAAGAGCATCTGCGAACGCCAGGCAACAGGGCGACAGGGAGGAGGAGGAGGAGTCTGGCTGATGTGGCCCACCAGAAGCCAGAGGCCGCCTGCTACTCACCAGTGACGAGCCTGTCGGTCGTCAGGGAGTTATCGCGGTAACTGGCTGGAGGGAGAAAGAGTGTTTGCATCCAGAAAGAAGCAAGGGCTCTGGCGTGCTGGTGGGTACACACACGTCAGGTCACATGGCTGCCCCATCCGACTCCGCAGGCCGCCTCGGACTTGCCCTGTCCACTGACAGCGAACTGACCGCCACCGCTGCTTTGTGTCCCATCGGGATCCCCAAGGACATACGGCCCTCATCACCTCCACTCACAGTTCCCAAGAGCCGCCTTGCCCTCTGCACAGATTCAGCTCACGGGAACTAGCGGTTTCCAGAGTCCATCTCCAGAAATGCACAGAATCACAGCAGGTGCCGGAGAAGGGCGGGTGAGGAGAGGGGTCTGCACTGCTGCTAAGTAAGCATATCCCCTGGGTGTCACCTGGGCCGCGCACGCCTTTAATCTGCTTTTAGGAGTATCGGAACTCACAGAACATACTTCTAAAACTGGACAAGGCAACAGAAAAGGAATACGTTAACGACTAGTCACATGACCTGTTAAAATTTTAACCCAGTTTATTATTTAGTGTATGTAAATCACATTACAAATATTGGTACCGACAATGGATGCACAACTCGTTGTAATCTTTACTGTTTTAACACAGTTGTGGGGAAAAGAAAGACTTGTAAGTGTATCTGACTATTTCAATAGACTGCTTAGAGGTAAACTGTTGTAATGCACACACACACTTCATTTCCACATAACTCTGTGATAGCTGCTTATTTAATAAATATTTAATGATTATTTAATAATCATTAAATATTATTTAATAATCCAGTACCGGCATAGATTAAAATGATTTAGCAAGCACTTACCAGAAATGAAAATTTGTATCCACCAAGACATGACATGCTTTAATAGTTCAATTTATTTATTTATTTTTAAATTTATAAATTTTTTTAATTTACATATATTTGACATCAATTGTAATCCCCATGTATTCCCCATCACCATATCACCAGTGCACCATCACCTCAACCCTCCTCCTCCCCCCTCCCCACCAAGTGTCCCCAATTTGTCCTTGTCTTTTCATTTTTGGTTTTTGTGTCTTTATTGTTGTTATTATTATTATTATTATTATTGTTCTTATTCATTTCCTTGATCCTTATTTGGTTCCCTTATATTCCTCCTAGGGAAGGAACCATCTGGTACCTGCACCCCTATGTTTATAGCAGCACTCTTTACCATAGGGAAGACCTGGCAACAACCTAAATGCCCAAAAACAGATGAGTGGATCGGGAAGCTGCGATACATATACACGATGGAATACTACTCAGCAATAAAAAATGAAAAACTAGACACATTCACAGGAACATGGATGGAACCGGAGGGATTATGCTCAGCAAAGTAAGTCAGAAAGCATGACATGCTTTTTATTTTTTTTATGTTTTAAAAGATTTATTTATTTATGCATACAAGAGCTGGGGTACAGGCCAGAGTTGCTGGAGGTGAGAGACAGAGTCGGGAGCAGAACAGGCAGAGCGACTGAAACACACTGTGGGCAGCAGTGGGCAAGGAAGGAGAGGTCTGCCACGCCATGTGGGTCCCTTCCTTGGCCGGCAGCAGGGGTCAAACTTGTGCTGCAGTGGCCGTGGTCTGCTTCATAGTGCTTTGCTTAACCCACTGCGCCACCAGGGGGGCCCCACGACAAGCTTTTTAAAGAAAGGTGATTTTCCAAGTTCCTACTGCATAAGACACAATTTTCCAAGGGTAAATTCCCCCAAACAAACAAAAGCAGTGTCTCCTGGGATTGACCTGGTGATGGATGAAATTCTGGAACCCGTATATCCAAGTGAGTGAGTGATTTAGATGTAGTCATCACCAGGACACCCAGCTCTACCTTCCCACCGGAAAGCACCTTTGAGATTACGCTGAAGCCTTTCACTTCACACATGAGGGACTGCCTGAGACGCCGGCCCTGACTCAGGTCCCCCCAACAGTACAGTTTGCCAGTTCTAGTCCAGTCTCTGCTCCCCTGCGCCTTCGTGCCTCCTACCAGTCACCCTGGGAGGAGAGCTGAAATCGTCAACCAGCTGTGCTGAGACAAAGAAAGAAGCAGCTCCAAGATGGAACTGCAGGGTAAGGAACAGGCGCCGCTTCATAGCCAGGCCTGGAATTCCGTCATTATCAATTACTCGTTGGCGACCTTACAAGATTTGACATGTCACTTTTTTCTAAACGTTCCTGTTGGTAGCACAATCCTGGGAGGAGAGCCGAAATCATCAATTAGCACTGTGGCCGAAATGCTGTCAGAGTAAGGTGGGAACGGTCCAAGACCCGTGGACAGAGTGCAGGATGTTGGACGGCTCAGGAGCGGAAACAACTTGGGCCAATGTCAGGAAGAATGAGGAGGAGGCAGCGCGCTCCGGGCAGTGGGTGGTCGGGGTGAGGGACTAGCCCCTGAGGCTGCTGCTCGGAGGAGGTGAGAACAGCCCCACAGCAAGGGTCCTCGTGATGCCAACTCCTGAGACCTCACCGAACAAAGTCAGTCAGAGTGCTGGGGAGCGCGGGGCTTCAGACAAGAAGTGCCAGATAATACCAAAGGCAAATGCTACCTACTTTGTTCTTTTTATAAAGTAAAACTACCTTGAGAGCAACTGAATTAAAATAGAGCAGACTTCCCGGACACCTCTGATCTCTTACCACATCCTATCAGCGGCACCCAGAAAGGAGGGCTGTGGGGACCTTGTGCACAAGGGACTGAGGTGATGGTGCACGGGTGAAATGGTGGTGGGTACCTCCTGGGGACTACAAATGATGTCAAATATAACTAATAATAATAATAAAAAAAAGATTTGAAATGCTACTTCTTCTAAATGTTCCTGTCGATAGCATAATGCTGGGGGGAGAGCTGAACTCATCAATTATGGACGAGGCGGGAATGCAGTCAGAGTAAGGCAGGAACGGCCAAAGACCAGGGGACAGAGTGCAGGATGTTGAAAGGCTCAGGGAGTGGAAGCGATTTGAGCCAGATGTAAGGGAGAACGAGGGAGGCAGCGGCGCTCCCGGCAGTGGGTGCGTCTGGGGTGAGGCACCTCGCCACCGTCACCAAGACCATCAGGCTGCCCATCAACAGCTGGATGTGGGACATGCAGAGCCGAGGCCCGGAAGCCCCGAATGGTTGCCAGAGTCACAGATGAAGAGCCTGCCTCGGTGTCCTCCTCTGCGAAAGCAGAAGCTAAAACACAGGACTGATTACTGGGCCTCGTGTTAGACGGCAGGTTTATTCTGGGGCACTGAAAACTAATATTGTCATCACGTATGTCACAGGTGACTTACATAAGTATCTGTTTCTCTGACCCTTGCTTCAAAGGATTCTCAGCTCAGCATTTTAGAGCTCTACACCGACACGCTTAATGCTCGGTTCAGCACACAGCGACCGATATGTGTGCGTGGATATTTTAAGACGCCAAGGACTGACACTCCACGTGGAGACGCCCATCACCATCAGCCCAGGCCCTCCTAGTGTGTAGTCAGTGCGCTGCCCTGCAGAGTCACATGAAGCAGCCACAGGCCGGGCTTGCGGGAAGCAACCATGGCGTGAGTTCTAAGCAGTGTCGTGGAGCCTAAAGCTCACACAATTTGGGAAACCCTTCAAGTCCTAGGGCGTGGTACTGGACCTTCCACGAAGTCCATGAAGCCAAGTGCTCCTGAGGTAGAAGCTCCATTCACACACCAGTGAGGGCACCAGTGAGGTGTGCTGAGAACCGGCTAGCTCACTGCTCACAGCGGTGAGGCCTGACAGACCTGCTTCCCTCAGCTGAGGGTTCACGACACCATTTGGTCAACAAGCATCACTTGCGTTGAGTAAAATAATGAACCAAGGTTTGGGGAGCCCCGAACCTCATCACCTGGAGAACTTCACTCCCATGACTGTAAATACATCACCTAAGTAACTTTAAGCTAGAATTGGAAGAGATGCCAGAAACACACCTCAAGTCTTGGAACCTTTGAAAGAAGCTGACATCATTTATCACACTAGGATCTCAACACAATTCTATAAGGCAAAACAGGCTTTCCTCTTCCTCTTTGGCGAGAGAATAAACTAAGAAAAGATTCCTTTTTGGCTTTTAACATGAAAGTACTTTACGTGTGCTTTTCTTTCCCTTTTGCCATGTCTTGTCTCAAATCTATACTTTGACCCGAAAATGTCAAATACAACTTTTCCCACTTCACAGGGCCATGTCCTGTACAGGTGCCAGCCTGTGAGTGAGGGCTAACAGAGCATGCACTTCCTCGGGACAGATGCCAATTCAATCTGCAAGTCAAGATTCTGTAAGCACTAAGTCTCTAAAACAAAAAAACACCTAAAATATTTGGTGTAGACTGTTTTTATGAACGTGCCATTTCTAAAACACTCATTTATCAGGAGAGCTGCGTAATAATAGGAGCTAAATGAGGGCTGCAAAGTATGTCCTATCTGCTTTGTGGCAATTCTTCAATTCTTCCCCATGAAGGCTACAAAAGATGCTGATTTTTTAGGTTAAAAAGTTCCCTGTGCCCCGACTGGGCACCAAGGATATGGTGTTTCTAGCTTATTCTCTTCTTTTCAGGAAATCTGTAAGTAAGGTGAGTTTAGGATCAGCGCAGAGAGCTTTTTGCCCTATTCGCAAAAAAATTATATGCTAATTGGTGCTAGAGTTTCAGAACCTGTGAAGCACAGTGACCCAGAACAGTGCAAATCCTGGGAGTGTACACCCCGACAAGACACTCCTCAAAAGCACAGACCCAGCAGGTGTGCCTTGGCTGAGTCACAGAATAATGAGAGGACAAATAAAAAGGAAAGGTCCTGTCAGGGGGAGAAAATGACCTCTGGCCATTAGTGACCAGCAGTTAGTTCTGTGTACAAAGGTCATACGGTCACCTGGGGTGACCCTTCCCTGCTCTGTCTGGTGCTTCCCCATCTCAAACTCTCACCAACATGATTCTGCTCCTTCCTTAGAAGGTAAATGTTATCCGTAATTTACAGGGAAGTAAATAAGTCCACCTAGTGAGACTAAGCTACCTATTATCACAGATAATTTGGTTCCCCCAAATCCCTATGTTGAAACCTCAGCCGCTAGTGGGGTGGTAACAGGAGGTGGAGGCTTTGGAAGTGCAGCTCGGACTGGGGCCCCGGTGGGACGAGCGTCTGCTGGGAAGACACTCTCCTCCGTGGCCTCCTGACCACACCTGCTGCAAAAGTGACCTCGGGCCTGACACACTCCCTGAGCAGACGTCCTCGGCGCCTTTGCTGCGCCGCTGCCTCAGCTGGCATGCCCTTCCCATTGCAGACTCACTGGGTGCTCCTTGCAGGTTTACCTGTGTCCTTTAAATGGCACCTGCCAGCCTGGCCTCTCACGGAGGGAATGGGGCCCTTCAGCTGCAGCAACTGCCTACAGCGGCATCTGGAAGGGCCTGAAGACCACAGGGGAGCTTGCTCTGCAGCTTCTCTTAGCTCAAGAGCGCTGTGGTCCACTCAGAACTCGCCTGCCTGCCGATGTCCACCATGGTGACCCCAACACCAAGATGCGGTGGGCAGCAGTGTGTGGCCACCAGGCCTGGCAGCAGGCAGCAAGTCAGCTTGCAGGACAGCGCCCTCCATGAGTGAGGGGCAAGGCGACGACGGAGGTCACCTGCATGCCAGGGAGCAGCAGGTGCTCTCCAGACACCGGATCTGCTGGCCTGATCTTGGGCTTTCCAGAACTCTGATGAGTAAGTCATGGCTCTTTAGGACACCGGCCTATGCTATTTTTAGGGTGGTCAGGACACCTCCCGAGGTGAGAGCAGGAGAGCAAGTGCGCTTACTGAAAACGTCATCTTCAGTGCATCAGTGGTGGCTGCTTGGGTGTGATGCTCAGAAGAGAAGCTGCGTCCAGTGTCGACAGGAAAGGGGACCCTGAGAGGTCAGTGGGGTCCACACAGTCACTGGAGGGGGAGGGACCTGAGAGGTCAGCGGGGTCCGCCATGGTCACTGGAGGGGGAGGACCTGAGTGGTCAGCGGGGCCCTCGGTGTGGCTCTCTCAGGACCGTCACTGGACGAAATGGCCGTCCCTTCAGCTCAGTGCCAAAGAGCCTGACCTCTGAGCAGACGAGAGCAACAGTGACAAGACAAACAAAAGCAACTGAAACTGTTCCCATTTTATGACCAAGGGTTAAGTCAAAGTCACATAAATCCTCCGGGATGCGCAGCCTCACCTCCCAGGAGGAGCCAGAGGAATTTAATTCAACAGCAGTTTCCCCTACAGGGTGAGCTCACCCTCCTGCCCCATCCTCTCCTCCCCTCTCTCCCTCTTTCTTTCCCCCTTCTCTACTTTTAGTTGAAAATCAAATCTGAATGCGTCTTCTCATGCATCTTCAAGATTTATTCATGAGTCACAGCTGAATGCTTTATGTGTTGTATTTATGTGAACAAACACACATTAAAAAAAAAAAAAAGAATCAGTTCCATTATCTAGATGGATGTGTGTTTGTCAGCATCTGAGAGAAGATCCATCCTGGCTGGTAAAAGTATTCAGCCACTCCTCTGAAAACATCAGCCAGGCATTGTAAGACATGTAACTACAGCGTAAGCGGTGACCTTTAGACTCGCCCCACTCCGATTAGCTACACACTGTGAAACAGAAACAAGTTGCTATTGCAAATCCCTGTAATACCAGTTTAGCAGCTATTTATTTCAAATGTATTCTGCTTGGTGCACCAACCATAATTTTATTAACAATAGCAATGTATTGAGACATTATTCAATGGAATTCTAACAGGTATTCATTCACTTCACCCTACTTCCCTCAAAACACACACACGCACGTGCACACACGCTCCGTTTGAAATAAATCAGAGGCTCTTTTTTTTTCTCCTTCCAACAGAAGATCCTATAGCTATTTTCAAATATTATTACAGGGGCCTTCCTGGTGGTGCAAGGGGTTAAGCACCACACTGTGGAGCTTTCGCAGCCCCTGCAGCACGAGTTCAATCCCCGGCCAGGGAGGGGACCCACAGGGCGCAGCAGACCTCTCCTGCCTTGCCCGCTGCTCCCCTCAGCAGTGTGTTTCAGTCCATCTGCCTGTTCTGCTCCACACGCTGTCTCTGGTGACTCCTCTCACCTCCGTGACTCTGGCCTGCACCCCAGTTCTTGTATGCATAAATAAATAAAATCTTAAAAAAATTATAACTTTTTTTTCAAATTAATTTTAAATCTTGATCAGGGTATTAGGGGGAAAGGTAGTCCTGAATGGATTACACAGATGGGTGTGTGGACTCCAACCCCTACTCCAGACCAACGGTATTCTAGAACCACAAATCCGATAATGTGATTATCGAAGAGTGGGTCACAGGGACCTGAGTTAAGCAGCCAGGCTGGCTCTAAAACCAGAGAGGTGAGCCTTGGGCTCTCTTCCTTTGGAGGCATCTCACCTGACTCAGAGCCAGCTTTCAACGCGCCACTGCATTCCAGCTCAGATGATCTGGTAGGATATTTACAGATTTGGCTCCCTCTCTTCCCTTGGTGTTATTTCTACTTTACCCCCCTTCTTTTGTAAAATAAAGCCCTTTAATAACTTTTGTTGCATGTGAGGACCCAGTCAGGGAAACCCATTTTATATTCGGGTTGTCCTGTAACGAGGTGTGTGGCAACTTCAGGGGGAACCATTTTCACAGGAGCAAGTTCGCGATCTTGCAAATAACTCAGCCAGCGACGCCTCATCCCTTCTCTAAAGGGCAAACAACATTTAGAACAAAAAAGAACTTTATTTTGGGCAGACATTTTCCCTAGAAGTTTTCTTTAGATGTCGGTGACATTAACTGGCGAGCCAGCCAAACAGAACTCCTGCTCCCATGGAGCAACACTCAATGATTCCCAGGGTTACAAAAACTGGTGGCAGAGACACTGCTTCGTGACACTTCAGGGGGAGAGAAAAATCCAGAAGATAACTTGGGATATAAACTTATACAATCAATCAAACTTGTGCCAGCTGGTCTTTCTCTATCATTCACATTAAAAAAAAAAAAATCCACTGACCATAAAGTGCACTGACTTCTCCACAGCAGAAATCAGAGTGCAATTCTCCTACTGACCCCTGAATACTTTACAGCACACAGAGTATGTGGGGGTATGTCATCGATCTTCCCCAGGCCAAAACCAACCAGGGCAATTGTTCTCTTCTCCAAAGCAAGCACAGACCTACAAAGGAATCTCTCCCTCGGCCAACAATTAACTTCCTATCCCTGCAATGACAAGGGACACAATCTTAGTGGTTGCAAGACATATTATCTTATCGTTCTGAGATCAGAAGTCTGACTTGACTCTTGGAGTGGAGCACTGATGCAGCCGATTCTCCTTGGAAGCTGGGAGGGGAGAAGCCACTTTCTTGCTCTCTTCAGTTAGAGGTCACCCATCATCCTTGGTGTGTGGCCTGTCCTCCTCCTTGAAAGCACATTGCCCAAATCTCTGTGAGCACACCGCCTTCTCCTCTTCCAAAGCAACCCCTCTATAAGGTATTAGTGAAAGGACTATATAAGAATCACAAAGGAACTTTCTGTTTCTTACACAGACACCTATGATGACCCTGAGCCCCACGTAATCCAGGCCCACATAATCCAGGATAATCTCCCCATCTCAAGAACTTTAACTTAATGATATCTGCTGAAGCCCTTTGGCATATAAATGAACACTCCCTCCACCCCCCACCACCCCCAGCTCTGAGCATCAAGACCTAAATATCTTTGAGGTCATTATAACAGCAAACACATCAAATACCTAAGGTGTTTTTGTTTTGTTCTGCTTCGTTGCAGAGTAAGAAAGAAATTGAATGAATTTCTCTTTTCAAATTAGGCATCAGGCAGAAAGACTATATAGAACAGAAGTAATAATGTGCCAAGAGTGGATCAGAACCCTGAGACACCAGGCTCGGTACTGAATCTGTTACTTTCAGCAGCTGCTTGGAAGCGAATGAGGATCAATGTCACATAATCAGGAACTTGGACGCAGAACCCATGGACCAATCAGAGGCTTTGTAGTTGCAAGCACCGAAACCCAGCCTCAGCTACTCAAGGAAAAAGGAGATGTGCTAAAGGGTAGGTGACTCAAAGGGAGGCTGGAGGGCACGGCTTTGACTGTGGACAGGAAGCAAAAGTGACCGGACATACTTAAGAAGCTCTGACTTAGGTGACCACAGGCTCAGTGGGGCGCAGATGACATTTCTGAACTGCTGCTGGACATACTTGAGGTGTCAGCCCCAATGCCCGGGGCTCCACGCAGCAATGTTTACCAGCAAAAGCTACCTTAAACCGCAGCCTCAGTTTCCCCAAATGCAAAGTGAATAACCTAAGAGTACTCAGTGCAAAATGTTATCATGAGGACTGAATTAGATATTGCACATAAATTACTTACAACAGATAGTGCCTACCACATGCTGGAAAGATAAACCGGAGAAACCATCATCTTTAAGTATTTTCACAATCCAATTATGAATGAGTTCTCCACTGTCTCTGAGTCTCACCCTTCCAAGACCCAGCCTCCTGGCCAGGAGCGTTTGAACCCATCATTCCCTACTACTCAGTGCATGAAAGCAAAGGCATCCTCCTCTACCCCGACGCGAGCCCCGTCTCACACCAAGAGGAATTCCCCTGAATCACAAGACTGTCCGGACACCGAGCTGGAGATAAAGGGAAGAAGAATGGCCCCGCAGCCCTCACTGACAGGTACAAGGCAAAATCCAATCTAGAATAGGAGCGGCCAATTAAAAGTAAGACAGGGTCGGCCGGCCCACCTAGCGCATCGGTCCGCGGCCACCTTCTCCTCTTCCCTCCTTGGCTTTAATTTATTTTCTTGATCCTTGATCGCTTAGTTCCCCTTCATGAAAGTTTTATTCTCAATTTTATTTCTTGGTAGACATTTTAAAATATTTAACACACACAGACACAAAAATACTAAGATATTTATGTATCTGTACCTTAGATATTTTTAATTGGTTTAATATTGTTAAGTGGATGATTTTTGGATTTGGAGATGGGACACATGAGAAGGGCTTAAACGAAGGGGTTTTGGTGATAATGAGAGGAAATTCTGCATTCGTCTACAATGATTTTGCGATTGTATTAAGCCTGAAGCCCAAACAGAAAATGCTTAGTAGCAGTTAGTATCGGTGAATATACAGGTGTCATTTATAATTTTTCAAGTTTCTTGACTTTTTAATTTCTCAAAACTATTAAGACTAAAGCAAGGTATCACAAAATAGAACACAGCCATGAGTACTTAGCAATATGTGCAAATGCAGAGCCTCCCTGGTGGCACAGTAGGTTGAGCGTCGCACTGTGAAGCATCCACAGCACAGCAGCGCGAGTTCGATCCCGGCCAGGGAGGGGACCCACAGGGCGCAGCAGACCTCTCCTGCCTCCCCGCTGCTCCCCTCAGCAGTGTATCTCCGTCCATCTGCCTGTTCTGCTCCCCACTCTGTCTCTGGTGACTCCTCTCACCTCCGTGACTCTGGCCTGCACCCCAGCTCTTGTGTGCATGAATAAATAAATCTTTTTAAAAAAAAATGTGCAAATGCATGAAGCAGAGAGGAGAGAGAATTCTTTTCACTTTTAGGAGATGGAATTTATAAAGGATGCATTCAAGTCACTGCATTTGGTCCAACAAAAACAGAAAAGTCATAAGAATATGGAAAAGACCACACGGCACAAAAAAGAGAGAAGTCTGAGTCATAAGGACTCCCATCCCAGCGCACAGCACTCTCCTTCATGGGCACGGGCCAGGTCGGGGCTCTGAGGGATAGTGGCTTTCCCTAACTCTGATGTAGAAATCTCCCCTGGATCACGGTGAGCCACTAACCCACTCGGGAAGCGCTTCCTGACAAAGGCAGACCAGGGAGGGAGCGAGGCAAGACCGACCTCATTCCGTACTCACTCCACCACCACGCAGGTGGTAGACGCTTCAGCACCAGCATGCCTCTCCAAGTACAGATGAGAAAACTGACGGAAAGAGAGCGGTGCCCAGCACTCCATCACCACCGCCCGCAGACAGGCCTGTAGTGCAGGCTTTCTGGCCCCTGACCTTGGCTCAGCACACAAAGGGCTTGGCGCCCAGCCTCTGCCTCCTCCCAGTCGCTCCCCAGCAGGCGACCGTTCCTTTTCCTCGCTACTTTGCACAGGCCTTCTTGCGCTAGCAGGGTTCTCCTCGCCTGGTCCTAATGCCCCTAACTCCCAGCATGAGTGGGGTGCCTTCCTCCGTGCTCCCGTGTTCATTATCTGCTGCTGTCATGGCACTTCCTGTTAGACTGACCTTCTAGAAGACAACGCACATCTGCTCACCTGCAAAGCCGAGACCTCTGCGGGTGGCGTCCTGCGCCTCGAGGGCTGAGCGACCCCCTGGGAACAGGAGGCTGGTGAGGCACAACCACAGCATGACCCCCGGAACCTGCCAGCTCCGACACTGCTTTAGGAATGTCCTTTCCAGCTGCGGCCCCCCCCCCGTCCACCTTGAAGTGTCTCCTCAACTCAATCTGGGACGCTAGTCTGAGAACTAAACACACCGACAAGCTGGTCGGGACTTCCCTTTCCAAGGTGCTGTCTCTGCGATCAGACTGTTAATCCCCCGAGGGCAGGTGCCACCGTGGGCGTAACCGGAGCCTTTCAGGCGCCTTGCACGCCTGCACACGTGAACCCTGCCGTGATGCTCCTGGCGCGCCAGCAGTGCCCTGCGGTGACCCTGGTGTTGTCAATACCTGACTAAGGACAATGAAGAACAGAAAGCGGAGGTGTAAGCTGAAAGCAAAAAGCATCCCCAATAGAAGCTTCATGTTGCTCCCGGTTAGCTGGGCCTGCTGGGGCCCCAGGGGGTACCGGACAGAGAGCTGGACAGAGTGGAGATCTGGGCAGAGCAAGGGCTGCGGGTGCCTTTTTTTAAAGATTGATTTATTTATGCACACAAGAGCTGGGGTACAGGCCAGAGGCATGGGGGTGAGAGGACTCATCAGAGACAGAGTGGGGAGCAGAAGAGACAGATCGACTGAAACACTGCTGAGGGGAGCAGCGGGCGAGGCGGGAGAGGTCTGCTGTGCCATGTGGGTCTGCTCACTGGCCGGGAATCGAACTCGTGCTGCAGTGGCTGTGGATGCTTCCTAGTGCAGTGGTTAACCCCTTGCACCACCAGGAAGGCCCCTGTGGTTGCTTTCTATGGATGCACAGATGTCACACGTATGACAGCTTCTCATGCGTGACAGATCCTCCCTCTTTCCCGCTGGCTCTGGTCAGGTCAAGGATGATAATAAATCAAGGAGGTGCGTGTCTGCCTTGCCCCGTCTCTTGGTAGTAGAGCTACGGTGAAGAAGCCACGGCTGGGACAATTAGCTACTGCTCTCCTGGCGCCCCGCATCAAGTGTGTCAGCATCAGACACCACACTGGCTGTGCCCGTCTCTGTCAGGACTTAGTAGTGCTGACCCGCCAGTGAAATAGATCACAAATCACAGTGACTCCAGGGAGGGACTGGGCAGAAATCTGAAACAATTAAAGGTACGCTTATGAAGTTAAGTAAAGTTAATAGAATATGAAAGGCCGGCAGAAAGGCTTTCATCCCTTGGTAAAGCTGTTATTCTTTGTTTGTTTTGTTTGACCACATTCGTACTGTATGATCTACCGCTGGAGAAGTTGTTGTAGACAAGGGAAATGTATCCCCGTGGAAGCATTTCACCTGATAACATCTCTGTTGACTTCTGCCCCCGGGGTTTCTCCCTTGGAGAGAATCCACATGCTCTAGACTAACTGCTAATCTGATCATCAGCCAATAGAGGATTCTGGGGTTCTGCTAGAGATCATTCAGCTCTTGAAAGGAAGCCTGTGATGTGTGTTATGGGTATGTGGTGAGTGACTGAATGGGTGGGGAACACCTTTCCGCATGCAAACCCTAACCAATGTTGCTAATGATAAACCCTCTTCACTGGGCCCATCAGGTCCTCTCTCTCCATTTAGAAAACACACTGGTGTTACCTTACACAGACACTTCATGAAGGGGTTATACTGAAAACAAAACATGATGATTCTGAAAAGTTCACCAGGATCATTGACTTTGTCCCTGAAAGTTAAACCCCGAATGATCAAGTGAACACAACGCTCAAGTCTTTGACCTAAATCCCCTGAAGGTCCACAGCTGAGTGACTCTAATGCCTGGCAGATGGAGGTGTGTGAAGGAGCACCTGCAGTGACAGGCGCCTGGAAACCACACCAGCTCCTCCCCAAACCGATGACGTCTCATGGAAACAGACCACCTGTCGTGAAGTACATCACCTAGTGCAAATATGTCTTGTTAAGTAATAGAAGCTGAAAAGTTGTCAGCAGTACGTCTTTGAGCTTGGGAGTCTGTGTCAGCCTCGACCGCCATCCACTATCAGCCCAGGGTTTGTGTGGGCCCCACCCACTGGACGTGAGTGCCTTTCACTGTTTGAATTTTTTGTACCTATCCTCACTATGAACATGTCCGAGTTTAGAGAAATTTTCTTGTCTGATCAAGGAGAAAACTACAAGCATGAGAGGGGTTGGCTGCAAATCTTGCATAATGGCAAAAACAAATGCAATTCTGAAGGAACAGAGATAAAGAAAAAATGGAAAACAAACTTCCAACGTGTCACAGGGAATAGATTCCAACCGAGAAATATGCTCTCTTCTGGACTCCGTATTTATAACTTTGGAAACCCATTTTAAGCTGAAGCTATAGAGCACTGCATTTTACAAGAAAACACATAAACTTAAACACCCCAACTTTTAAACTTTATGGGAACAGTTTTAGAAGTCTGGTATAAAGATGCTATCTGGCAAAAAAAATAAAGGCTTGGGAGATATTAATTGGCGCCAGTGGGTCTTCCTTCTGGGGCAAAGACAAACTGAAAACGAGGGATGAGTCTTCCCCAGGTTCTTTATGTGATTTCTGCTCCTGAGTTTCAGTGGCCAGTATTATTTTCCCATCTTCATAAAATGCTTAGGAAGTTCACTACAATCATGCGAGGGCACTAACCCTGCCTGCGTGCACTGAAACACCTGCCTCAGTCCAGCATCCAAGACCCTCCAGAATTTGCTCTCGCCTTGAAAAATCAACCTTCAGCTCTCATCATCCCCTCCTCCCATGACCCCAAACCTCCTCCCCTGGGGCCAAGTGCCCCCAGCAGCTGCACGGAGCACACTTCAATCAGCTGTCTGGGTTTGTAAGTTTTTAGTTTTTAGGTTTTTTAGATATTTCTTTTTGCACACAAGAGCTGGGGTGCAGGCCAGAGGTGTGGGAGGTTGAGACAGAGACAGAGTGGGGAGAAGAACAGGCAGATGGACTGAAGCACACTGATGAGGGGAGCAGCAGGCGGGGCAGGAGAGGTCTGCTGTGCCATGTGGGTCCCCTCCCTAGCTGGGGATTGAATTCACACTGCAGTGGCTGCAGAAGCTCCATAGTGCTCAACCCCTTGTGTCACCAGGGAGGCCCGACCACGAGTTTAGATGTGGAGCAGAATTACAAGCTGATCACAGCTTTAGATGTGGCTCGATCCAGGGATCCTATCTGCCGTGCTGCCCAGCTTCCTCTACTGTATACTGCCCGGGCAGCTTGGCCTCACCTTGCCTACTCTACTCCCTAGAGAGACTTTTATCCCAGCATTTAAAGCAAAGTCCTCCCTAAATTATCACAGAGGCCAGCGATGAACGGTTGGAGCCAGGGGTGCAGACAGAGTGATCATGTGATCTCTCCGAAGAACAAGATAAGGGTACACTTCTCCAGATCCACCTGGACTCAAAAGCAGAGGTCAGAGGTGCTGAGTCGGGGGAAGAGGAGAAGGACATTCAAAGAAGCAATCTGCTGTGACACACTTCTCCCTTCTCTTTACACTACGCCTTCATCCTCTTGTCAATTAAACTCCCGGCCATCCCTCCTTGGAGACTCGACTCATGTGTCCATTCCACAGAGCCTTTCCCGAGCCACCAGTAGTTCCTTCTTCCATGCACTCCCACCACATTTCACGGTCCACACTGCGTCACCGGGAGTATTTGAGTTTCTGTTCTTTATGGATAAATGTGCCACCTTCCTGAGTTTATAAGCACTTAGAAAATAAGGTTGGTGCCTCTTATTTTATACGCCCCACCTAACCCCTTGCACAAAGTTAGGAGGAGAGCCGATTCAGGTGGAGGATGGGTTCATGAAGAATTCCAAACAGTTATGCCAATCACAAAGGTCAACTTCAAGCATTTTGCTACTCCGCTCAAAATTCTGCGGCTTTCCATCCCCTACGGGATGAAATCTAGGACTCACAGCATAGCAAATTTGGCAAGATGGTACTTTCCAAATCGAAATTCCTGCTTTTCTGCCAGTTTTCCATACCCCACCATCACCTGTCCCCATTGCCAGTGGGCCAGCTAGGCCTCAGGTCAGGGAGGACAAAAAGAAGAAAACAGTGGCCGAATAGGAAACACTCCTCGCAGGTTTTCCAAAGGGACAATCCTCGGACAAGAAGATGTCACCTTCCTGCCCTTAAACGCTGAAGACACCAGACGGCATGGAAAATTACTTTGGGGAGAATTATGAGAGCAAGACCTTGTTTCCATGTCAGCAACTGAAAGACTTCCTGCACTGATGAGAGCGCGTCCACAGGAGAAGAAGAGGTGAGGAAAGAGCCGTCAGGGTGGGCCGGAGGAGGAGGACAGGCACGGCATGGCCGCGCAAACACGGACTGTTTCAGCAGGGCCCCGCCAGGACACTCACTGTGGCAGCTGAGGAACCAGTCTAGAAGTTCCTGATCAGTGCAGTGGGCACCTCCCAAAAGCGTCTTCCTGACCTCCAGCTTCCAGGAAGGCCCTCCCTGTGCCAGCAGCTGGCTGTCTCTACCTGAGCACAGATGGCAGAGACCTGAAATAGCGTTCTGTCCTCTCCCACATGCACACTGCCCCCAGGGGCGCCTCCTGAGGGCAAAGGTGAAGCCTGGGCGTTCGAAGGTGGGATTGATGGTGAAGGTGCCACCCCTTGCACCGTGGCCTTTGCCCTGGGTGAGAATGAGGTAAGTGAGGGTAAGATTTTCCCCAGACGGTGGTTCAAAGAAAACACGGTGGTGGTGGTGTCTTGTTTATAAGTCACTTCATGCATTGGACCCGGTTTCATTACCTTCCTCTCCCCCCGCCCGCTTCCCGGTGTCAAATCTGAGTCAAAGAATTGGAATTTGGACGAATTTTTTCATGCCCATGATTTCTTCCTCCTTAACCAAACTTTCCTATTTTGGGAACACATGTGAATAGGGGGAAAGGTGGGCCATGCCTTTGGCTGCATCCAGATGCCTACACCTCCATTCCGGCTCTCTCAACGCGGCATTGGTTTGCCCCCTGCAAAGTACTTGCCCACTGGGCCAAGTGCCAAGAATAAAAAGATGAGTGACAAGTGACACTTGTCTTGAGGAAATTCACAGGCAATCCCGACACAAACAGACAATACAGAGAAGTGTATTACAAAGGTCTTCAGCTGTGTGAAGGGATTCCGTCGAGGATGTGATCGCTGCAGGCGAGATGGGCTTTGCCGTGTGGTGAGGAGCATACCAGGAGCACACAGACAAGAGAAACGGACTCCATCACCCTACAGAGCACACAGTGCGGCACCCGCTGGAGTGTGGTGCCCAGAGGTCACGGACTCAGCCCTCCAGAGAGGCGGCCGAGCTCATCTTAGCATCCATCGGGGAAAGCCTGGGGGTAATCACACACAGTACTCTCTCGACACCCTGGCAAAATGAAGGGGCAAGACAAGTCCAAGCCTCAGATACCCATGAAAACAAAACCAAGTAAGTCTGACTTTATCAGGAAGCCTTTCCGTGGGATTTAAGGAAAAGACAAAATAATGTTTGCCCCGAAATTTCGATTCTCCCCCCAATTATCACACCAGTGAGCCAACAGCTTCGTTATTCAAGTCCCAGGTGTTCTGCTATAGGGACGCCAGGTACCTTGGTTGTTCTGACACCACAGACGGCGTCACCTTTACCCCAGTACGTTATCCAGCTTCTACAGTCATATTTAGCACCAACAAAACCCAGCACAAACAGGTCTTCCTGCAATGCTTCTGGAGATGCCCCGGAACATGCTCCCAACTGAAGGCAATTACAATTAGATGGTTTCCCAAATTCTATTAAATAAAATTCTGGAAGGAAATCAGTTTATTTCTTGTTTCACTGGCAAGATTTCTCTCTAATGATTAAAATAATAAATCCACTGAGCTTGAAAAGGAAAGGACGGCTCTTCTTTGGGAAGTGTGGACTTCCCAGCGCTTCTGGAGGCGATTCACAGGAGGAACAAAGGAAATGATGAAGATGAAGGGGAAGAGGGAATGGAGACAGCCAGGGGAAGTTACACGTATTGCCGTACTGCATCAGGCCAGCTCTATGAAAAGGGGTGTGCAGGGAAACTGAGGTTGAGGCATAATGCTATCTGTGCCAGAACACACAGCCAGCAAACAGAGGTGCTAAAAGCAGAACCCCAGTCTCTCTGCCTCTCTCCCCTCCATCAGCCTTCCTCTGCTTAACTTGTACTCAAAGGGTCCGCGCAGAAAACACTTATCTCCATCAGAAGCCTTATAAACAAAAGGCACTTTTAAAGAATGAGAGTCACAGTTGTGAGCCGCGTTTTTCGGATTCCTTTTAACGCCATCCTGTTCTCAGCATCCCTGTGTGTGCCCTCTGGTAGGCTGGGAGTTGATAAAGAGCTGTGTGAGTAAAGATGGCAATTTTCAAACCATCCTACTGGGGCTCTAATAAAATGCAAATCAACACATGGGGAGAATAGAAGTTCTCCGTCCCTCTCTTTGCAGATACCGTGTTATGGAGCCGCTAGCAGGGATCAGGCGTTCCATGCTGCGCTGCATCTGCTCCTTCTGACAGCTCCCCAAAGAGCCCGGCTTCTTCTTTTTTTGCAAGCCAGCAAGCTGTTCTTAGAGAATACAAAGAGAAACATGCTGCGGGGGGGTGGGGGGGAGAAGAAGCTTCTCTGACAAGCTAGAGGAAATTCAAACTCTCCCGAAAAAAATAAAAAGTTGTCATCCATGGTAATAAAACCCAAACTTGGGTTCTCCGTTAAGAAAACCCCTTTCCAGTTAGGAAGAGGAAAAACTGCTGCTGGACACCCTGACAGATGTGCAGGTGGTGTGGGGAGGGGAGCTGGCTGGAGAAGGAAATGGGCAGAGCAGGGCCAGTGCGGAGCCACTTCTCAGTTCTAGGGTGTGGTGCCTCCCCCTCCCCCCAAGAAAGCACAGGGAGATTCCTGCAGTTTGGGAAAAGACACAAGAATTATAGATTTCATGTGAAGCCTCCCATGTTGAAGTTGTCCAAATCATCACTTTGACAGCCACACTAAATAAGGTTCTGGGATCAAAGTTCCTCTTTCAACTTCCAGGATGGAGGGATGCCGGGGCCATTTCACGCATCTGAGCTCAGTCTGCAAAGGGGTTAGTCCTTGAGAAGAAAAGAAACCCCAAGTATGAGCACAGCTGGCAGGCTCACGGACTGAAATCCTTGAGCATTAGGGGCAATTACAGCAAAGCTAGCTTGCATTCACCAACTGTTCGCCAAGTTCCAGGGGCAGAGTAAGTTCTCCAAAAGCATCATCACATCCCCATGAAGTACAGTCATCACCACCAAGTTACAGATGAGTCGTGTCTTTTGAACCTGCAAATATTGTCTTTCACTGTGTAAAAACTTTCTAATTTATGGTAGTCCCAATTGTTCGTTCTTGCTTTTATTTCCCTTGCCACAGGGTCAAGACCCAAAAGACATCTCTTTCGTGGGTGCCGTGAAATGTATTCCCAATGCTTTCTGCCTTGTAATTTATTGTTGCAAGCCTTATATCTTCTAACCCATTTTTAAATGCTCTGTGTATGTGAATGACGTTAGAGAGTGAACAAACTTCATTCTTTTACATCTGTTTACATGTGTCTGTCCATTTCTCAGAACCGATTTTTAAAAAGACACTTTTCCGATTATATGGTTGTGGTTCCTTTTTCAGAAATTAATATTGATATATACAGATATATATGGATTGATTTGGGGGCTTTCATTTCTCTTCCATTGATCCATGTGTCTATTTTTATTCCAGTCCCTGTTGTTTCAATTAGTGGTGCTTTATAACATAGTTTAAAATCAAGTAACCTCCATTTTCTTTCTTTATTCACAGAATTCCTTTAGTTATTTTGGGTCCTCTATGGTTTCATATACATTTTAGTATTTTTGTTCTATTGCCTTGAATAATATCATTAGAATTTTAATATGGATTAAACATATATTACTTTTGGTAGAACAGTCATATTAACTCTCCCCATCATGAATATGGACTATCTTTCCATCTCTTTATGTCTTGTTCTTTATCTTTAAATAGCGTCTTACAGATTTTTGTTGTATAAGTCCTTTACTGCCTTAGTAAGTTCCTAGGTATTTAATTCTTTGTAATGTAACTGTAACACAATTGCAGTCTTCGTTCCTTTATCTTCTCACTCACTATTTGTATATAAAAATGCAATGCACTTCTATATGTTACTGTTGAATCTGCCATTTTACAGCATTTGTTTATTATTTCAGTTTTTGGTGGGGTTTTCTATATTTATTATCTTCAAACAATGATAGTTTACTTCCTTTCCAATATGGATTTCTTCTATTTCTTACTGCCTTCTTACTTCTCTAGCCAAAGCTCTTAATGCTAGATTAAACAGACAAGGTGAGGAACTTGCCTTGTTCCTGATCTTTTTTTTTTTTATAAAGATTTATTTATTTATGCATACAAGAGCTGGGGTACAAGCCAGAGTCGTGGGAGGTGAGAGGAATCACCAGACAGAGTGGGGAGCAGAACAGGCAGACAGACCGAAACATACTGCTGAGAGGAGCAGCAGATGAGGCAGGAGAGGTCCGCCTCACCATGTGGGTCCCCTCCCTGGCCGGCAGCAGGGATCCAACTTGTGCTGCAGTGGCTGTGGTTTGCTCCATTGTGCGTTGCTTAATCCACTGGGCCACCAGGGAGGCCTTTTGTTCCTGATCTTAAGGGTAAAGTTTTCAGTTTTTTTACCACTAGGTGTTTGTCGATGAAAGATATTCATGGATTTGTGTATGTTAAACCACCCTGAATACCTAGAATAAATTCCATTTTGTCGTGGTATATGCTCCTTCTAATGTATTGTTTAATTCAAGAATTGTGAATTCTACTATCTTGTTGAAAATGCTTGCATATATATTCATCAGGGATGGCCTGTGGTTTTCTTTATGGTGTGGTGCCTTGATATGCCTTTGGTTTTGTTATCAGAATAATAATGGCACCCAAGAATGTATTAGGAATTATCCTGCTTGGACTTCTTGGGAACAATCTGAGAAAACAGGCAAAAGCTCTTCTTTAAAGGTCTGATAATATTCACTTGTTAGGCCATCTGGTTCTGATCTTTTGATTTTAGGGCGTTTTCTTTTCTTAGGTAACACTGTTATACTGTTTGTGTTTTAGAAGCAGCGGATCTCCTCCTTCAGGCGCTGTTGCCAAACTGCATCCATCCCCAGAACACCTAGTCCATCGCCACAGTGCGCTGTGCTCCTTACCCTCTGGTCTCACCCCTCCCGCCCTCTGGTGGCCACTGTTCTATCATCAGCTTTCTAGGATTGGTTCTTGGTTTGACTCTTTCTGACCCTCCCTTTGGTTTCTCTACAATACACATAAGTGATACCATCCGGTATTTCGCCTTCTGACTTATTTTCTATAGCATAATCCCCTCTCTCCATCCACTTGTCATAAGTTGCGAGCATTTATTTTTCATGATATTTGAGTAGTATTGCATTGTGTGTGTCATATCTTCCTGATCCATTCATCTGTGATTGGGCATTTCAACTGTTTCCATAAGCTGGCTATTGTAAAAAGTGCTGCAATGAATATGGGTACATGTTTCTCTTCAAATTAGTGTCTTTGCATACTTAAGATAGGAGTGGAACTGCTGAGTTATATGGCAGATACATTTTTAAGCTTTGAAGAGACCTCTGTACTGTTTTCCACAGGGGCTACATCTGTCTGCACCCCCATCAGCAGTGCCAGGGGGTTCCTTTTTCTCCGCAATCTCATCAGCACTTGGTTTTGGTCTTTTTATGGGCCATTCTCACAGTTATAAGATGGTATCTCATTGTGATTAGGATTTGGATTTCCCTGAGAAATGATAATGAACATTTTTTCATGTGCTTGTTGGTCATTTGTATGTTTTCTTTGGAGAAGTGTCTATTTAGTTGTTCTGCCCACATTTTTATTGGGTTGTTTTCTTTTTGAGATGAGTTTTTTTGTAGATTCTTGATATCAGCCCCTGACTGGTTACATGGTGTGCAATTATGTTCTCGGATTCATCAGGGTGTCTTTTTGTTTCTGTGACGGTTTCTTTTGCTGTGTAGAAGATTTTTAGTTTGATGTAGTCCCAATTGTTTATATTCTTTCTTGTTTTCCATTCTGCTTTGATGAATTCACAAAACCATCTCTCAAGCCTATATCATGTAGCACTTTGTGTTTTCTTCTCTGCATTTTATGGTTTCAGGTCTTACAACAAAGTCTTTTACCAATTTTGCATTGATATTTTTGTGCATGGCGAGAAAGTGTGATCTAGTTCCATTTGTCTTTCATGTGACTGTCCAGTTCTCCCAGTAACACTTAGTGAAGGGCTTCCCTTGTGCCAGTGGATTCTTGGCTTCATTGTGCTGATTAACTGTCCATATAGATATGGGTTAACTGTGGCCTCTCAATTCTAGCCCACTGGTTGTATGTCTGTTGTTACTCCAGTATTGTGCTGTTTTGATTATAATAGTTTTGTAGTATAGTGAGAAGTCTGAAAGTGTGATGTCACCATCATTTCTCCTTTTTTGTCAGAATTGCTTTGGCTATTTAGGATCTTTTACGGTTCCATATGAATTTCATTAACGTTTGTTCTATTTCTTTGAAGAATTCCACTGAAATCATGACAGGGAAACGTTGCTTTGGGTAGGATAGCCATTTTTCACAATGTTGACTTTTCCAATCCATGAATAGGGAATTTCTTTATATTACTTTGAGTCTTCTTTAATATTTTTAAACAATGTTGTATAGCTTTCTTTGTATAGATCCTTCACTTCTTTTGGTAAGTTTACTCCTACGTATATAATTTTTTTGGTGTCATAAATGTGATCACTTTCTTAAATTCTTCTTCTAGTTCATCACTTGCATGTAGGAAGGCAACTGATTTTTGTGTATTTATTTCATAACCTCTCACTATGCTGAACTGAGTTATTTCAATTTGCTTTTCAGTGGCATCTTTAAGGTTCTCTATGCATACTATCATGCCATCTGCAAATAATGATAGCTGCTTGTTGGCACTTCAGACAGGCTACAGTCTTGGTTCTGATTACAGGTAAATGAGAAGTGTTTGGTTCTCAAGGTTTGCATATGCCTTCCACAAAGGACTGCCTTCCACAAAGGACTGCCTCTCTTACAGACCTCTCTCAGCTCTCTTAGTTGTAGCAACCGAAGGAGGCTATAGAATTCTAGCTGGGATTTTGACTTCAAGTAGAGAGACTTATCCAGAGGAACTTGCTTCTGTTGCCACTCTGGGTTGGGGTGAGGCAAGTGTTTTGGGTTAGCACCACTGCCATTAGTAGAGAGAAGCCTCTTTATGGAGGTACAGGTAAGTCAGTTTAGCTTTCCTCACCCCGTAGCGGTCCAGTGATATACATCCAGAAGAGATATCTCAGGGCGCCATGTCAGGCATGGGTAGGGAGGGGCACAAGAGAGGCACGGAAGCCCCACTTCCAGAGGTCACTTCGCTATGACTTACCTCCAGTTGCCCACCCCTCCATGGTGCCTTTCCTAGTGTCCTATCCTGTAACGTGAGTTTCCTTCCTGTGCTCTTAACACATTCACACCCTTGCCCACTCTCCTTGGCCCACAGAGACAGATGACCTGATGTCGGTCACTGCTTCTGCTTATACAAACCTCATTGCCCTGCAAAAATTAAGTGATCCCTTCTGAGGACAAACGCGACTTTTCACCATCCAAACTCTCCCCCAGCAACAACCAAAGAGCAGAGGAAAAGAGAGCAGGCCCTCCATGAACATTCACCGATCGACTCTGATGAGGTGGACAGGACTTGGATGAGCAGGGAGAGACCTTTCGGGAAGAATTGAATTTCACATTTGCATTCTAATAAATGGGGCGGATCCTAACTCATATTGCATTCTGAGGGGGAAAAAAATCAATATCCTGAACAAGTAAAATAGGGCAATTGTCATCGTGACTATTAGAACACCATAGGCATCCATCGATTGTCTGCATGCTTGTTATCCACTCTGTGGCACACTGACATGCATGCCCTCCCTCTGGCCTGAAGCCTTCCACTTGGCTGCAGCCCTGGTGGGTACCCAGGGAACACTGACTAGTTTAAACATCAGCTCAGAGCAAAATGTAATTAGGAAGACAAATCTGCTGCAATGCTACCGCACAACGTCTGTTCAAACCAAGTGACAACAGCGACAGCATCCATTGTTTTAGGTGCTCTGCGACCCCACTCACCTGAATAACCATGAGTAGGCATCATTTTATTTTAAGAAATACGTGTTTTTATGAGAATATGGGCCCATCCTTGAACACGTAACCATGCCATAACCTAAAGGAATGTATGACCTTAAGACCCTGCTCAATTCCACTCATTCATCTACGTGAGATGAAAACTTACGTCCACACAAAGACCTGCACAAGGGCGCGCAGTGGCTGTCTCTGATCACCTACCACTAAATGCAAATGTCCTTCAACTGGCCAACAGAGAAACAAGCCAAGGTAGGGCCTATACAATGACACACCACTCAACATCATGGAGAACAAACGGCTACCACCTGTTTCAAGGTATGTGAAATTCAACGCTTCGTGCTAAGTGAAAGTAGTCAAGCACAGAAGTTTCTGTATGATTTCATGAAAAGGTTAGAACATGAAGACTTACTAGACATAGAAAGATGGATAAATGAGTGACCAGAGGAAGGGTTAGGAACCAAGTAACAAGAAGGGGTGGTTTTAGGTGATGGAACGGCTCCATTTCTTGACTATGAGGTGTGGGATCCCTGGCTCTCCTTGTTCTCAGGGCTACTGTCCCTGGGCCCAGAGTTCCTGCTGGTCAACTAGACACACAATCACACAGGGGCCTCTCACCAGGGTAGAAAGTCTTAGTATGAGGAATATATGGGAAGCCAGTACCTTGCTGAGAACAGCAGGCAGATGATATGGCCAGGTTAGCAAGCTCAGTTACAATACCTTACTTGTGAAGATTAACGCAAAGCTAGGTAAGCACAGAGAACACAGATAACATACTTTGACTGGTGGGAGAACGGAGCCCCCCTAGCAACAGCCCCTGGACACTCCACCCCTGCTCGTACCAGAGAATAACACAGCCCGACAATGCATGCCCATGCATGCGCATTTCCTAGATGCTTGCCCACCTTCTTTGAGTCTGCCTTTGGATGGGGGCTGCACCTCCTCGGTGTAGCTCCTCTAGGCTTCTCATTGCTCCAAACCATCTTGGACATTGAGCAATCGCTCTCATCCCACTCTGCTCTCCTCGCGCACTCTACATGGCAGTAAGAATGCACAACACATAATTGGTGTGTATCGCCATATTACGGTAGTTCCCAACCATGAATGCTTGTCAAAAATCATATGTGGAAAAGGATGAGTTTTACCATGTAAATTAAACCTCAAAAAACCTGACTTAAAACAAGCGTATTGCTCTCTAAATCTGTTGTTCCTTCCTTCCAAGGAGTCCCTGACATAGCAGTCCAAAGTAAGGCACTCTCCTCACCGTTGTGTTTGATAAGTACTCTTTAGAATCATGGCAGGACAAATCCCTAACTTCCAACAATGCTGTTCAAGTCACTCACTGAGAGTCGTCATTTAGCCTTTAGGAAGAGTAATCCAGATAGACTTCATTTTAATGCATTTTTATTTTCACGACTTGAAAAAAATTTAATTCAGGATTTTTCATTTGCATCAGCATTGAATTTAATACAGTAGCTTAAATTAGCAGAAGAATCACACACCTGTGCCAAATTTTCACATCAGCCACCTCAAAGACGGCATCAGGCAAGAATTCACATCCAAAAACGCTCTCTCATCTCATCATGCATAAAGGAAACATACCAAGTTAAAGGAAACAAAAAATAAAATAAAATCAAAGGGGTAGCATTTATGGTTCTCCACTTACATCTGATTATGCAGCAACTCTCAGAAGACAAATGTATGTTGGGTTAGTGATGAATATGTATCAAACCCATTCCTAATTTTCCTTTGTTATGTTTAACCAATGGAAGATCAGGCTGTTGTGGGCATTCAGCAATATGTCCCAGGCTCTGTGAATCAGAACGCAGTGTGGGTGCAATGCCGCCCATCCATGAGATGCTAAGACCTACGCTAGACATGACACAATACACAGAAGTGAAGACAGATGTGACCCCTAGGTTAATGGAATTGAATCTTAGCCAGAAAAACAGCCTGGACATGACCCCATGTGACACACAGGGAGATGTGCTCAATGCTGCAACAACACGAGCTCACAAGAGACGGTTAGATTGATACTGCCGGGAGAACCAAGAAGGCTTCGTGAAGGAAGTGGCACTTGGTCTAGGTCAGGATTCACAGAAGCAGTGGAGACGAGTGTTTCTCTGAGAGTGGGGAACAACTAAACAGCAGAGGGAGGCGTGTAATGAAAACGTCAGTGGGTTGGGTGTACCTAAAGGTGAGGGTAGAAGGGCAGTTCATTTCTTCTAGAAATAAACTGTTAAGAACACTAAGACAGCATTTACCTTTCTCACTGTGGTGCAAAGGCAGCGGCGGGTAGAAAGGAGGGAGCCTCAGAACAAATCAAGGTGGGCACCAAATTACATCAGGGTCATATGCTTCAGTAGATCCACCAGAAGGCCAGCTTCTGGGCCTCCTGGTGGCGCAAGGTTGTCCAAGTCTCAGCGCAATGAAGTTTGTGCCACAGCAGCACGAGTTCGATCCCCGGCCAGGGAGCGGACCCACATAGGGAGCAGCAGACCCCTCCTGCCTCGCCCGCTGCTACCCTCAGCAGTGTGTTTCAGTCCATCTGCCTGTTCTGCTCTCCCCTCTGTCTCTGGTGACTCCTCTCGCTCCCTGTATCTCTCACCTGGACCCTAATATTTTTATGCATTAATAAATAAAGTAAATCTTTGGGGGAGGGGGGATGCCAGTTTCACTTAAAAGTGTGATTGGTGGAGCAATAAAGGGCATAAAAAATTACTGATTCTATTAAATCTTGATATTTGATGCACACCTTTTGAATATTCAAGTATGATGCAGCAGGAATGCATATGGAACATTCGGGGCATGGCCAAGGGTTCTGTCTCAGGAGAGGCACCATGTGCAATTGCTTAGCTGTGAGCTGAACTCACAGAACATCATGAAACATATTTTACTCAAAAGAAGAACTGAGAAGCCATGGTTATGGAGACTTAGGTATTTGGCAGATGATATGAACTCACACTTCAAGAAAAACAACTGATAGCAGTTGTTGCCAATGATAAACTATGGGCTTTCAAGTGAAAAATAGGATTTTGGAAAAACTTTTATTCACCACTGAGATTTGACAACTTACCAATATGTAAAGGCTGCGATGAGAGCAGAGCTGATACCAATAAAGACAGTTTTCTGTATATAATGATATGTAACAACACTTAGAAGATCTGATCCACAAAGTGAACTGGTATCTATCTTCCAAATGGCCAATGCATCCTGCCACAAAGTCATATCTGGATAGGAAAGACGCTTCAAATTGCAAAAGAAACTGATGGATTTTAATGACATGGTTTCAGATTTCATGTTGCAATGAGTTTTAAAAACTGCCACTTGGGTAGAAGGTCAAAAAAGGAATATCCACAATTATTTGAAAATGGTATTAGAAGAAAACATCTTGCTTTTGCAATTGTAAATCTTTTGAGGCTGGGTTTTCTTCAAGTATTTCAACAAAAAGCATCATCTCATAACAGACTGAATAGAAGCAGAGAGGCAAATCCAGATGTCTTCTAACAAACTAGAAACATTAGAGATTTATATAAAACAGAAAACAATACCGCTCTTCCTGCCAATCCTTTTTGTTTTGAAAAAGCTATGTTAATATTAATATGTATTTGAGTTCTTACTCAGAACAAATTAATATTTTAAATGAATCCATTTCAACTTCTAATTTGGTAAACATCAACAAATGCATTGTGTATAAGCAAAGCTTTCTACATGAACATTTCCAATTTTTTTGAATATTTTACTTACTTATTTTTGTGTAGAAGAGCTGGGCTGTAGGTCAGAGGTGCAAGGGGTGTGAAGACTCAGCAGAGACAGCAGGGAGCAGAACAGGCAGCTCAACTGAAGTCCACTGCTGAGGGGAGCAGCGGGGAGACAGGAGAGGTCTGCTGCGTCCTGTGGGTCTCTCCCTGGCCGGGGATCGAACTCAGGCAATACAAGTGATAGCGCTGAGACTTAACCGCTAGGCCACCAGGGAGGCCCCTACATGAATAGTTTCAGAGTTTTTAAGAGTAAAAACAAAGCCCTGTGATCAAAAATTTTGAGCCCAGTCTTCCTAGTGACCCCATTGTCTTTGCCACATTTTTCCAGGCCCCCTGGAAGCTGAAGATAATGGCAAAACTTAGTTCTCACTTAGGTTGAAAAATGGGAGTCCTCTGGGTTTTCTAAGACTGGTTTTCCTTCCTGAAAATGAGAGAACTGTCTGGAAAAAAAGGCCCTTTGCTGTGTCTTCTTCTGTTTCCCGCTTTGGGTGTCTGTGCATGCGGCGTGACTTTGGGGTTACTGCAGCCCACTTGCAATAGCTGATGACTCACGGAAGCTGCAGCGAGAAAGCATCAAAGAAGACCGAGTCCTCTGGGACATATACACGATGGAATACTACTCAGCAGTCAAAAAAGATAAACTACGGTCATTTGTAGAAACATGGATGGAGCTAGAAGGGATGATGCCCAGTGAAATAAGTCAGAAGGCAAGAGAAAAATGTCAGATGGTTTCACTTTTAGGAGGACTATAAAGGAACAAAAAAAGGGCTCAAGAAAGAGAACAATAACAATCAAAATACAAAATCACAACACAACAAAAGCAAAAAGACAAAGACAAATCAGAGGCACTTTGCGAGGGTGGGGGAGAGGGGCCGGGATGAGGGCAGAAAGCGCAAGGGGCTGAGGTGACAGTGCACTGGTGAAATAGTGGTGGGAACTCCATGGGGACCACAATGGATGCCAAATATATATAAATTAAATAATATTAAAAAAAAGAAGAAGAAGATAGAGTCCTCTGGGACACCCATGAGTTCTGATAAGCCTGCTGTGCAAATCTTACAAAGTAAGCTGTAACGACTCTTACGAGTCTTAGCCATTTTCAGCCAGGTCACAAAAGCATCTCCTCCTAGGGACACCGGGACAATGCAGTGAGCTAATACAAACAAGGAATTTAAAACAGTACTTGACTCATAGTAAACGCTCAGCGGTGATCTTGTCCCAGGTTTGTTGTAAAGACCAAATAAGACCGTGTTTCGTCAAGGATGTCCTGGCATAGACAACCGTCTGCGAAGAGTGGTGTTTAGAGGGGAGGCTCCCCACAGCACACGAGTTCACATCGTCTTGTTATTTTCTGGGGGGATGACTAGATAGCCTAACTGTTGTAATGACAGCAAGAAAGAAATCAATGTCTCCTGATGGCCAGGCGGAACTTCTAAGGAACCGCCATGGCATTTCAGTTGCAGTTTTCATATTCCGAACGGCAACAAGAACCTGGATCTATAACTTCAGCGCCCGTATCACTGCTTTCCCTCGGCGACACTGTCATTTTGAGGACCCAGGGCACGAAGCTGACACCCATAGACAGATGCTAATCACAGGAAAATCTGGAGTACGCACATTCTGAAAGTCAGAAATTATGATCAAGGTATTTTTAAGCACCACGGAAGAATAGAGGTGGGAGAAAAATAGAAATGGCAGTACCCAGATTAATGTTAGTTAAGTGGAGAAAGAGGTGTCAACTCATCTCAGTCCCCAGAGTCAAGAGCGATAGCTACATCCCAAGAGCTGAGACTGTGGGCTAAGTGCATGGTGATGAAGTATTGAGAAAAACGGAGTTAGAACTGTTAATCCACATTAGTCAGACCACGGCTAAAATGCTGCACTCAGGGAATCTCTTCTTCCAAAGGAATTTTACCAACGCAAGATTTAGATCCACAGTACTTTCACTTTCTCTTTCTGAGGTCCCAGATTTTCCTGCAGATCTGCCAACCCCTTCCGTCCCTTCAGGGTCTTCTCCGGGGCCGGCAGCTGAAGGTCTGACTCTACCTGACCGTGACTTTGCCTGGCATGGCTGGGAGCTGGCTGGCAGCAAGACCAGACCCCCTCTTTAATCCATACACGACTTCGGGCTCAATTTTAGGGGGTTCATTAGCACTCCCCTCCTGCCAAAAGCTCGTCCAAAGACCCTCTAAGAGCCTGTGCACTTACCGCCGGGGCAGGGTGCCCAGCTGCCTGGTGGGCCACATCCCAGGCTATGGGTCTTTCAGTGAGAAAACTGGGCAAGTCCCAGGTAAACTGGGGTGAGCTGGACATCACACCTCTAGGGAAGGACAAGAAACACTAGTCCATCTGTTTGATAGAAAAACCCACCGGCGGAAGATGAATGGGGTGGTGACCCAGATAAGAAGTAGGACTGAGACTCTGAGACCAAGAGCAAGGACGGGAGAGTCACAGGGGCCACCAGGGCTACGCCTGATGGTGGGCGGTGGGGCTGAGAGGGCAGCGCCAGCCCTGCAGGGCTGCAGCGATGACTGGGAGCTGGATGTAGGCAGGTGAGACTCCCACCTACCACCCCCAGTCCTGGCTCGTGCCTCACTGATCTGAGCTGCAGTTAGCCCATCTGTACAACGGAAATAAGATGACAGGGTTTTCCTAAGGACTTGGCAGATGCACACTGCGTAGGTGCTTGGTGCACTGTATGAATCACTAGGTATTATACTGTATTATTATTATTATTGCTCTTATAATTATCATTCCTGTTCTCATTATTAGTATTTTCTGTGACAGAAAGGGACTAATGATCTTCAACCTGGAAAAGCAGTGGCTGAGGCTGCTTCGTGGTGCTGTCCTTTACATACATGTTGTCAGGACTCCCTTTCTTGATCAAAATAAAAGCGCTCATACCCATGTAAAGCTCTCCAGTTCCCAATGTGCTGTCCCGAGCGTATGAACTCCAGGACAAACCCAAAAGCAGAGGGTGAAAGAAGGGAGACTTACATAACCAAGAACAACGACTTTGCATAACAAAGGACTTTCTTGAAACCCAGAGAATTTTCCATTCTGGTATGATGCAGCCAAAGCTTGTCTATACCTGGGAGCACCAGGAACACCAGGGAGCGGTCAGACCAGCCCCAGGGAGCGGGTGGCATTATTCGGCAGTGAGGTTAGAGTAAGAGCCAACGGCACAGGCAGTCGACCTAGTTTCAAGCCTTGGACCTCTCACTGAATAGCTGTGTAACAGCGGACGGAAGGACTTAACCTCTCTGAATCTCAACCAGTAAAAGCTGAAGTCAGGTTCGGCACCAGCCTCACAGAACAACGTAGAACAACTGGCAAGATAAAAGCACCTAAAGCAGTTATTAGCAGGGTATCCGGCCCCTACTGAGCATCAGTAAATATGATCTCATTTTAGGTAGCAGCAACCGGTGAAACGTGTAATACTTTAAAAGCCTAAAATACTTCATTGATCGCTACTCTTCGAAAATTACTAAAATTACAAATACATTTGTAAAGAGTTAAGCAAACATCAGCCCCCGAAAGTTTAGCTGCATGGCTCCTCTCATTTCCTGCCCATTGGTCAAAAAAAGAAATATGAAGAGGAGCAGAGAAGTGTGCCGAGTGTCGTCAACCCACAAAATATTGTCCGTCTCTACATGCTGTCACTGCTTCCCCAAAGATAGTCACCGATGATGTACAGTAACACACAGTACTTAGTGGATCAAGAGATCTGATATGGGCTTTTAGTAATAAATCCATAGTCCAAGAAGGGGGAATTTTCTCCTAACCTTTTCTCCCCAAAGAGCTATTAATAAAAAATAACTCAGAGGATATATTTCTACTAAACCAAGATTCCTGGGATGTAAACCCTTCCTCGCGTCCTGCTGAGCCCTTTATCCCCACTGAAAAAAGGCCGAGATGATTGATGAATCCTGCCAGAAGGCTGTCACACATTTTGCCTTGCGCCATTATGTACATTTTATCCGCAGTAAACTTTAATGTGGATATCTTTCAAGTTCTACCTCGAGATGGGCAGGTAGAAAGGCAGCCTTTCAATTTAATAGCCATGCAAGTTGAGGCCCCCTTCCATATCAACCATCAGGTCATTTAGGGTAATGGTGAGAGACCTCCAGCTCTCATCACGGCTCATCCACCCACCAAACCCAGAGAAAGGAGACCCATAAACCCAGGCTGCAGTGTCGAAAGTCTAGAGAGCTTGTATCAACAGACATTTCCCCTGATTGATGGTTAATTTGGAAGCAGAGCCTTACATAACGAGGCGGATAGTCAAAGGAAGAGGTGAACTCCACTGAACCAAAGTTACAGCTAGTAATTACTTCACAGCTTGCACTGAATATAATTGGACAGGTGAGGCTTAATATATCTATCGGTAGCCAGCTCTTCCAATAGGAACGGCATCTCATTCTGTATCTGGAGGACTTTTGAGTTTATTTCAAATGACTCACGCAGATCAAAAAATGTCTTTAAAGAAGGGGGAAAATGGGTACTACAGGAGCGTGAATTTAGACCTCTCAGATCTTGACAGCCAAGATTAATGGAGTTTTGGTGGGCTGGACGATTTATATATTTTTTAAAAGATTAATCTATCTTTGCTACAAGAACTGTGGTACAGGCCAGAGATGGGGTGGGGTGAGAGGAGTCACCAGAGACAGAGTGGGGAGCAGAACAGGCAGATGGACTGAAACACACTGCTGAGGGGAGCAGCAGGCGAGGCAGGAGAGGTCTGCTGTGCCCTGTGGGTCCCCTCCCTGGCCGGGAATCGAACTCGCACTGCAGTAGCTGTGGCGGCTTCACAGTGTGGCGCTCAACCCCTTGCGCCACCAGGCACCAGGGGTTTTTTTCTGTAGAGGAATATTCACATCCACATTTAAAGTTTATTCAGATTAGCTGTAAAAACTAAAAGCATGCTTGTGACAGCTACCGAGAAGTCGAATCTTAGCAGGAAGCTTGTCCCAGCTCACCTTGACACATTTCTAAGAAGCAGGTCAAGTACTGCTACCCTTACTACTTAAAGAGCTGATCCCGCTTAGGGTACTGGACAGATGCAGGAGTTGTTAATTGAGTTCACCTTGAGTGATTCGCTGCCTGATTTGGGAGGTAGAGAAGGGGCAACTTCTATTTCTTCTATCAAGCCTGCTGAGATGCAGCCTCAGCCACAGAGGAGGATACAACCTGCATTTCCAGAAGCAAGATCTGGTCACTATGGTGGCCTCTCTTTTTCCTAGATTGGAATGTACAGTTTTCTCCTGGGCCAAAAATAGATCGCTCCCTAGCCAGACAAGACACCCTGGGAAAAGCATTTGGAAATTATTTTCACTCTTTCAGAATCTACACATAACCAAGGGAAAAACTTCCTTCACAGGGTCAAGACCTAGAAAGATCAGAAGAAGGGCATGGGCTATATTTTGCCACTTTTTAAAAATATCACTGAATAAAACCAGTTTAAGAACTTGCCCAGGGTTAAAATTATCCTCCTTGTGTACATCAACTACTCTCTTTGCACCTATTACTGAACCAAGGGAAACTTATCTTTTCTTCTTTCCATGGAAAAGTCTCCTTAAGAGCAATAAAAAGCCTGTCCTCTGTGAATTAGGACAGACTGGAGGCTTTGGGGAGGAGGGAAGCAGCTGTGAAGTCAGAAATGTCATTTGGAGAACGAGTCATTCGTTCTGCCCAACCCTGTAATCTCCACAGTTAAAGGGGCAAGGCACGCTTTGCCCCATGATAAAACGTGAAATGAATTCTTACATTTATAAATAAATGATCTGACTCTAATTGGCATTTCTATGCCCTCTCTGGGTAGTAGCTTTCTTGTTAACAAGCTACAGAACTTGACTCTGGTGATATAGGAGCCTCAGAAGAGAAATTGCAAGTCTATTTCTAAGCTCTTTATTTAGTAATAGAATCTGAAAACTTTCTTCTCATAGCTGCACCACTGGACTGACTGCCAGAGAAGTTAGCGATCAAAGTTTCCAAGCATGGTGGCAGCTAAAAATAAGAACCAACACATTCTCGAGCAAAAAGAAGAGTAGACTTTCAAAGGATGCACGTCTTTGGAGCAGCGGCATCTTGGAGTGGGACAGGAACTACACAAGATGAGCCTGGAGCATTTGCTAAGTACTAAAACCCAAAAACCTGCTCAAAACAAACCCCAGTGACAGGGACATTCCAAAGGGTCATGCACCAACTCGAAGAGCTCCCTGTGGCCACTGCTCTTTACTGTTGCCCCAGTAAATGTGGCCAACAACATAAATTAAATACCACCGATTTAACTGAAAACTTAAAATGATCCATGTGTCCACGATGATATGACTGCTTGGGCAAATCGATGGAGAAGAGACTCTTATTCAGAAGAATTCCAAATAATTTAGACACTTACTGGCTCTCAAGAAGATGGGCCATAACTACCTCCTCTTCGAGTGCTGGCTGTGCACATTAACTTCCTTCTGAAGACTAAAGAAAGGAGGAGAAAGAGAATGACCTCATGGTGGAGACGTGTGACAGAACGTACTTCAGCGAGGTGACCGGGGCATCAGGTGAGTCGTTGGTGTAAAGCCGTGGCACTACATGGTGAAATGGCGCTAACATCTGCGGCCTTCCTCCCCTCCTCCCCCTGGTCTAATCACAGAGAAAACATCAGACGAACTGCAACAGTGGGAAAGTCTACAAAATGTTTGAGCTGTGCTCCCCAATTTAAAACAAGGAAAGGGGCCTCCCTGGTGGCGCAGCGAGTTGAGCACCACACTGTGAAGGATCCACAGCACTGCAACATCTGTAGCCACTGCAGAGCAAGTTCAATCTCCGGCAATGGAGGGGACCCATATGGCTCAGCAGACCTCTCCTGCCTCCCGCTGCTCCTCTCAGCAGTGTGTTTCAGTGGATCTGCCTGTTCTGCTCCCCACTCTGTCTCTGGTGAATCTTCTTGCCTCCGCGCCTCTGGCCTGTACCCCAGCTCTTGTATGCATAAATAAATTAGTCTTTAAAAGATAAATAACTAAAACAAGGAAAGTCTGAAACCGTGTCACAGTCATAAGTACCGTAAGGAGACATGAAAAGTAAATGCAAAGCAGTATCCTAAATGAAAGCTGGAACAGCAAAAAGACATTAGAAAAAAATATGAACATGTAGATAAATTATGAGCTTTAGTTAATAATAGTGTACCAATACTGGCTCATTATTTTTAACAAATGCACCATAATAATGTGAGACATTCAGGGATCCTGGATACTAGAGTATTGTCTTCTCAATTGTGTATAAATCTCAAACTGTTCTAAAACATAAAGGCAATCGTAAAACATAATGCATAGAGCGAGATACGTAAATAATAGTAGTTAAGACTAATTTAGGTGACCACCCACAAAATGGGGAGTAAAACCAGTCAAGTGTTTCCACTCCTTTTGATGCCCGAACTGCATCCTTGAAAGTCAACGCAGTTTCTGTAAAAGAAAATAATTTTACAACGGCATAAAAAAAGAGTAAAATACTGAGGCGGAAATTCAACCATGGAGGCAAAAGACCTGTACACTTGGCAGTGGTTTTCTGTCTCTGACAGCAAGAGCAAAGGCAACAAAAGTGAACCTTCATAACTAAACAAGCAGGAGGACATCACATTGAAAATGAACGAAGTCATGGAATGTGATATACAGCACGGCAACTCTGGTTAATGACACTGTATTGCATATATGAAAGTCGCTAAGAATAAATCATAAACGTTCTCATCAAAGAAAAAATATCGCCTAACTCTGTATGATGACATATTAACTAAATTTATTGTGATCATTTCACAGCACACAAAAGACCAAATCAAAATCTTCTACACCTAAAACTGGCATGATATTATGACTTCAGTAAGTAATTTTTTTTTTTAGAGAAAAGAGCTCTGGTTGATAATATTCTTTCACACATGTCCACCACCATCTCAGGCCTTGGGCATGCAGACACGGCCGATAATGGCCTTCCCTTCCACAGACAGTAACTAGATAGACCTGCTCTCTTAGTACAAATTTCTGCTACTAAGCAGCGTATTGATTATTCAGCTCCTCAACAGTCTCCATTACTCAAAGGTAATACTGACACTTTCATGTTCCAGGAACGTATCAAGACAGTGAAGCTACAGTTGAAGCAACAGCAACTCCATTATGTCCACACAGTCCAACCAGTCGACACCAAACGTTTCATTTTTATTTTTAAATTTTATTATTTATATAATTTTACATCATTGTTCCTTTTGTGCACTATTTTCTCCTCTCAGGTGTAGTCCCCGTGAGATTCCCACCACCAATTCACCCATGCGCCATCACCACAGCCCCCTGTGCTCTTCCCTCCCCTGCTTTGATCTCTCTCGCTCCCCTACCCCTGCAGAATGTCTGTTATTTAGTTACCCATTAAAAATAAATGAAAAGTCAAAATTATTACTTTTCCTGATCCCTTATGTGGCTCCCCCATAGTCTTCCCATAAATGAAACCATCCAATTTTTTTTTTTTCCCTTCTGGTTTATTTCACTTTGCGCCATTCATGTTACTGCAAATGGCATGAGTTTATCTTTTTTGATCACTGAGTAGTCTTCCACTGTGTATACAGGCCACATCGTCTTGATCCAGTTGTTTATTTTTGGGCATTTAGGTTGTTTCCCTATCTTGCCTATCGTAAATAGTGTTGCCATAAACACAGGGGTGTAGGTATCTTTTTTAGTTAATATTTTTATATTTGAGGGGTAGATTCCTAGGAGTGGAATTGTTGGGTCATATTTTTTATTATTATTATTTTAATAGTTTGAGGATCCTCCACACAGCCTTCCATAGGGGTTGGACCAGTTTGCATTCCCACAAACGGTATAGGAGAGTTCCTTTTTCTCTACATCCTCGCCGACAGTTGCTGCTGCTTTCATTAGGCCACTGTACCTCTGGTACTGGTGGGCATCTCTTCGGGGTGCTTCTCCTGGGATGTCAGGACCTGGTGGCCAGACCGAGTCTGGCACTGCCACACCAGACTTCACAAGCACAGTGGTGACCTGGATGGGATGAATGGGCTATCCTGGATACCACCGAGTGTCTGTATGCTACTGGTCTCTTCCCCGACCTGTGCGTCTTAACCTTTGTTCCAGAGGCCTCCCTCTGTCTTCACTCGGTTCTGGAAGGGGGGCGTGGGGTCTCCAGCCTCCAACAGGCTTGCAGGCAGACCCACACTTTCCTGGGACCCACTGTTCACCTTCATCAACCCCGAACTGTTTTATGCACACCTCCCCAGATTCCAAGTTCTCTTGATTTCTTTTCCCCTTCACCTCTGGGCAACTGTGCGTGTCCTGTGATAGTGTTTCTTGGATGCAATGTGTGAGATCTTTTGCTCTCTCTGTTGGCAACCTGTGGAGAGAAATTTTCTCTGCAGCCAACTGTGAGTAGAAAGAAGGGCTTTTAAATTCAAAATTCAATTTCTTTATTTGTACAGATAAAGTAAGGGAAGCTCTGTGGAGTTAGATGGGCAACGTGGCCAGCAAATGGGACCCAGACACAAAGTTTTTCCAATTCAAGGTCCCTTCTATCATCTCCACAGCAGCCACTGTAACGCTGTAAAACCTACAGATTTTAAAGAAAGCTTCCTCAGATACTCCACATAAATATCTATCTCTGGGCCATTTAGGGAGTCCATCTCCTAGGAAGACCTCCAGGGAAACATCACTTTACCTAGAGATTCAAGAATGACTCAGTTGATGGCCTAGAGAAATCAGACTCTCGTCTGCCTTTGGCAAAGCAGAAAGGAGTTACAGGGAGAACAAAAGATTAAAGGAAGACAGAATATCTGCAGTCTATGAAAGCGGTATCTTGGATTTTTTTTTTTCCTTTAAAATGTTGTAACATCTTATTCACGGTGAGAGTTCTTTTCCCTGTGATCACCCGTAATCCAATTATTTCAGCATGTTTTACAGCAGTAAGCAAATGCATCACCTAACGAGAAGAAACGCTGTGACACACTTAGAAAAATATTACCCTGCGATGCTTTAATCCATTACAGCGTTGACGGCTGGTACAGTTGGCAGGGGCCTGGCACCACAGACCTCCTGGCCCCTGTTAATACCTGATGCTATTTTATCTGGGAATCTAATTTGGGTTTGTCAGCAATTAAAATGCATGAAACGTGGCTGACGATTAACCCCAGGTCTCCCCTTCTGGATCTCAAATCTCTTGTGAAAAGCTCTCCATCGCAACCACATGTCAATAACCACTTGGGACAGTCAGGTGCAGGTGAACTCGCTAAGAGGTAAAGAGCTGTGAGACTTCACAATCCACTTCAGAGATGGGGTGCAGAAAACTTGGACGCCAACAGCTCTTTGATGAACACCCCAGCAAAACCTCCCTTACCGCTTTCTCAAAGAGAATGGACGTGGCGAAGGAAATGAGAAATTACTGCAGGCCTGATCTAAATTTCCTGTTTGACACTGATAGTTGTGAATATCGTGGAGTAAAACTAAAGATACTAATTATAAAGGATAAGCATTAAGCATGTCAAAAGGCGAAAGGAAGACAGAGAGAAAATACATATTTTCTGTTTTCAACTTTTCTACAATGAGAAAAAAAACAAAATCTTTAAGGTATTTTTTAAACCCCAAATCATATCCAGTGTTGTAAACCAATTAGCTCATTAAAAGAATGTCTCAGGGAAACCATACATTGTACATATATGAAAGATGATGTCCTAAGTATATATTTTTTACAAAATTTAAAAATAATACAATTTAAAAACTGGAAAAGATAAAAATTTTGAAAAGCTAGACAAAGACTGGGAACAGCTGAGTTTTAGGTGGTCCCACCCTCCAGTGTCCATTTCTTTTTACTATGAACTGGAAGGACCCGGTCTCTGGCCTTCCTGCCTCCTCCCCTACATCACTCGGTTGGTTACGAGGAAATAATCAGTCATGAAACTGGCCCACTTGAGACCATCTCCATCTATTCTCTGTGTGCACCAGGAGCCTCACGTGGAAAACACAGCGGCAGCTTCCTCCTGCCTGCGCCAGGCTGCCCTGTGGCTTTGCTTCGACTCTTGCCTCCGCACACACTTACTGCACGAGTGATGCCCACGATGGAGACTATAAATTTAAACAACAAATCAAGCAAATGTTTCCTCAAAAAGCTTTAAGAGGCAATATTAATTAAATACATGTTTTCACATGGGATCATATACTATCTATTGCTGAAGTAATTAAAATGAAGACATAAACTCATTAGATGTGTACTGTAAAGACAAAAATGCTCAGAAATTATTGACTGTCCACATATTATTATCTCCAGCCATTTAGAGAAAATGCAATCAGCTCCGATGTAATGTGGCAGAGGTCTGAGAGATGACAAAAATACGTCCCTCTGGCCTGTGAGGAAATTCATGAAGTAGCCCGCTCAGGAAGTTCTCTAATTTAAGAAGCCATTTCATTTCTAAACTAAATGACTGTGTCTGACTTCTCTGCTTCTCACTCAGTTTTTCACAAACCTTCAAATCCATTTTTTCTTCTTCATCACTTTTAGTTTCAAGGACGAAACTACCAAGGCATTTACATTTCAGGCAGATCTACAATGGATAGCCCCGAACCTACTTATCAAAGTCATCTTAGATGACTTTTGTAGGAAGATACTCAGAAGCCGAGACGAACCTATATTGGGTCTGCAACGAAGATGCATTTCCTTGTCGTGTCTGAGCAGTGGAAACACCCTGTGGAGCACATCACTAAGTTCACCTTTGACTCGAAGTCTTCAGAAAGTAGAGATGTCACCTTCAATATTCTTAGAGAGGCCCAAATACTTTTGAATTATGAGAGTCAAGAGTCTTAAGGCTCTCATCTACTATGTTTTTAATTCTTTTCACCTGAGGAAAAGGCACCACTGCTTTTGTTAGAACAGTAATGATAATAACACTGGATTGCTAGAAGAGTCTACAGAGCTTTCAGAGCGATGAAATTGAGACGCTTTTAGGCTCGTGGGTTGGTGTACAAACTGCAGGGCCTCAGTCTGGAACCCCTGGGGGGGAGGGGTATCAGCAGTGCTCCAAACACAAGCCAGCAAACCTCCCCCCCAGTTCTCACCAGTGAGTGAGTCCCTCCTCACCCCTTCAAACCCCCCACTCAGCAGTTGTAGATGAGCTTTCTCTGATGTATGATGTATTTGAGCCCCAGAAAGAACAGAAATCTAAATGATAAAAAGCCAGGAAAAGCTAAAAACAAAACAAACAAAAAAATACAGTGCCACCTGCTGGAAAAACTAGAAGTTCTGCAAACCTCTAAGTTACTCTTAAGGATACTTGAAATAGCAAACTCTAGCAAATAGGCAGCCATCAAGGAAATTTGTCACCACAGGGAGAGAACAACCTTCCAGAATCCAGCCACAAAGACAAGAAAGATCTTTAATTACTGCCAGATACAGCGTTCAAATCTGCCATGATGAAGAAATAAAAAGACTTGGAAGAAAATGCAGAAAAGCCAATCAAAGCTATACAAAAGAAAACTCGGAAAAACAAATGACTACCCTGAGAAATAATGAAGCAAAGGTAAAAATTGAAACTTGAAAGAAGAAGGTAATGGAGATACAAAATGTTGAAGGATCACTAGAGGAGATAAAAGAAAAAATTCTGGAGAAAGCTATGCAAGCAGAATAGATCAAATAGATGATGAAATTGGTGACCTCAAAGATAATAATTTACAAACAATCCAGGGGGGAGAACAAAACTATTAAGAAAAAAAAATTAAAGACATAGAGAATTGTTTGATTCCATTAGGAAAGGCAACATAAGAATAATGGGTATTCCATACCTGCACCCCTATGTTTATAGCAGCACTCTTTACAATAGGTAAGACCTGGAAACAACCTAAATGCCCAAAAACAGATGAGTGGATCGGGAAGCTGTGGTACATATACACGATGGCACGATGGAATACTACTCAGCAATCAAAAAAGAAAAACTAGACACATTCATAGGAACATGGATGGAACTGGAAGGGATGATGCTCAGCGAAGTAAGTCAGAGGGCAAAAGAAAAATACCAGATGGTTCCTCCCCTAGGAGGAATATAAGGGAACGAAATAAAGATCAAGGAAAGGAATAAGAACAATAATAATAATACTAACAACAAGAAAGAAACAAAAACCAAAAATGAAAAGACAAAGACAAACTGGGGAGACACTTGGTGGGGAGGGAAGAGGGGAAGGGTGGAGGACAGACGGGAGCACGAGGGACTGAGGTGATGGTGCACTGGTGTTACGGTGATGGGGAATACATGGGGATTACAATTGATGCCAAATATATGTAAATTTAAAAATTATTTTAAAAAATAATAATAATAAAAGAATAATGGGTATTCCAGAAGTGAAGGAAAGAGAGTAGAAAACAGAGAAATTATTCAAAGAAATAATAGAAGTAAACTTCCCAAACCTAGGGAAGGAACTAGATATAAAAGGCCATGAAGCTAAAAAATACCTGGTTATCTAAATATAATGAGTCTCACATCAAGACACACAGGCATGAAAATCCCAAGAGTTCAATACAAAGAACATTGAAGATGGTAGGGGGAGGGGTAGAAGGGGAAATCAGATATCAGTAAAGCTACCCACCGCAGGCTTACATGTGACTTCTCAACGGAAACCAGACAAGCAGAGAGACTGGAATGAGGTATTCAAACTACTGAAGCAAAAAACTGTCAGTCAAGAATACAAAGATCATAATAAAAGACCACAAAGTTCTTGGCATACAGGAGAAACTCAATATAGTAAGGTCATCATTATAATTATCCTGATTTTTGTCCTTATTAACATGACTGGAAAAAAAAGCACATTCCTTATACCAAAACCAACACTAACATGTATATTCTATTCAATACTCTATCAGCCGCGTTAAAGAACCATTTATAAAAACGTGCCCTCAACACTGGTTACCACCCTACGATGTTTCACACGGACACGTGACAATAATCTCTCCCCAGTGGAAACTTCCATCTCCCAGCTTAGGCTCCAGTCTAGCCTAGTAAGGAATTTAATGTCCAGTTGGCAACGGGTCCTAATAAACACAGAACTTTTATGGGGTCCAGCTGCCTAAACTCAACGGCAGAAGTGGAATGTGACCCAAGTCAGAGTTACCAAGCTACGAGAGGTTTATTTCAGCCTGTTTCATAAAACATCAATAAGCCTTGAATTTCAACTTGAGTCTCGACTTTGCACCAATCATCCTCTGATTACTGACAGTCCTCCTAACCCAGCAATTGTCTAGTGGTAATTACCCCCTTTTCTTAGGCAACAGATCCGATTCCTAAGTCCAGATTCACTAAGAAACCTAAAGAGACAGCAGAACAGTCACACGGAAGACGAAAACTCTCACCTATCGCCAACATCCTGTCAATTAAACCCTCCTCTTCCTCAGAAGGTATACATGTCAATTTAACAAGAATTAACCTCTGAATTCCAGTTTCCTTTTGAAGCTTAAGGTTAACAATGTACTGGAAACTGAGAAGTGAAGTTTCACTGCATGTAGGTCATGGAAAGCTTCAAAACACCCCCAGAAATGCACAGATAAGTCTTCTGATGAAATACTTCCAAGTCTTCAAGGACATTTTTACACACATGAGTGTTTGTCCCGAAGAGCGCTCAGCGCTGTCGGCACAAGCTTGGCATGTTTGTAATTCAGTTTGTATCACGCTCAAGTCCAAAATCTGGGCCGTTTCAGGGCACACATCCAGGAAGCGCATTGTCTGCATGACGCACTGCACTGGAAGCACAATCAATAACTGCTGTTCCCCAGCCAAGCCCCAGAGCCCAGCAAGGAGCCGTTTCTGACACAGGGAACTTATGGATGTGCTCCTGTGCAGAACCCAGCGGCTGGCACCCTTAGGCGAGGAGAGACAACAATGAAGTAGCAGCTTAGGGCCAGGTACCACCTGGGAGCTGTCTCCCTGGGCAAGAGTTCTGCACAGAGACAGCATTCAATAGGAGAGAAATCACAAGGAGCCTCCACAGGATGGCCATGACAGAAAAGCATTCATGACGATGCCTCTGACCTCGGGCCTCGGGCAGGGCCCACCCTCTACAGCCATTCCCATCTGCCGGCCCCCACAATCGCCGGGCGTCACACTAACTGAAGCCCTGGTCTGCAGGGAAGGTGCACCTGCAGCGTTCTTGGGGACAAGAACATGTAAGGGCCATGGCGGACTGGTCAAACAGGACCAGGCGGGCTGTGTTCAAGGTCACTTGTTAACAACTGGGTTCGTACCCAGAGGAGCTAGAAAACCCAAGCGAGGCTGCTCACTGGACACAGAGGACGTGGTGAATCCTGCAGACCGGTGATGCCCCATTTTAACCACCCAGTGATGCCCCATTTTAACCACATGCGGGAGCGTTTAAGTAGCATGGCACCGAGTGGGAACAACCTCCGCTTCCTAGAGATGATGCTCAGAGCAGGGACGGCTGATGAGTCGAGGACGAAGTAGCGGAGAAGGCGGACCCAGCCTGGAACAAAGCAGGAAGCGTAATTTTGAATTGTTTTAACTGTATGTACAAGAAGGAAGGAAGGAAGGAGGCAGGGAGAAAAGAAAAAGACATAAGCAAACAAAAAGCATTCAAAGTCATCGCTTTGAATTTCAGAGCCAAGACTCCGAGAGCAGCAAATTCATTCTCTGAATAATAGACTGTAGCTATTCTCTCCTCCAAAGGAAATAAGAATCTGCTAGCAGAATGAGCAATAAATACAATACAATACAATGTAACAGTGAAAAATGGATAACAGAGCTACAGAACGCCAGCTGGATGAATTTAACAACCACAGTGTGGAGAAGAGAGAAAACTGCAAAATATAGATAGTATAAAAGTGTTAAATATGCAAACTAATATCATCTATTGTTTAGGAATCCATGTTTGACATTAGAAAATAAATACATAAAAATGACAAATTCTAAATTCTGGAAAGTTGCTGCCTCCTGAAAAGGGGGAGGGGCAGAGAGGGAACTTAAGTGCTACTAAAATTCTATTTCTTAAGAAGAAGTAGGTATAAGGATGGTTATTACAGCATTGTTCGAACGTTTTTGTTATGTCCAAAACATGTAGTTATTTCTTTTAGGAAGGAAAGCAAAACCAAGTTCTCTTCTTCTACTATTTGTATTGGGGATTGCAATTCCCAGGCTTAACTAAGAAGCCACAAGGCTGATATTCGAGTCGCTATATTCCTAGGAAAAAGGCCCGCTTCGGCATTCTGAACTCTTTATTAATTTCTGTCTGTGCCGAATGCTATTGAGTAGCTCAAACTACCAAGATTTATATCAACATTCGCTGGCAACGGGGCAGTATACTGGGAAGAATAATTTCTAAGTTGGGTCTTAGAGGTGCTTTGTGGGTTGCTACTTGGCACGCTAATGACGAGACGAGACAATGAAAGAGAAGTGTGTCACCGTGATTTTGCGGGCAGAGCGGCAGCACCGATAACGAAATGCGTCCAGGCGATGCGTCAACGCCAACACTGTCCGAACCCACTGGACTCCACGAGGGCCAGCAGCTCGACTAAGATCTCACAGTCAGCCTGTAAGTGCTACCGCCACCCACCTCACCGGCACAGGAAGACACAGACAGCTGATGTTCCCGGACTACCCCTTCCTCTTCCAGGGGAGCCTCAGGTGCATGTGGGCCAGGGGGCAGGTTCCCAGCCACCTGCTGCTGCGTGGGGCCACGGCCACCACCCAGCACACCCGTCGGGTCTGAAATGAGCATGTGCCATGAGTGCCCAGGAAGCCCGCTGGCCCAACCTTGGCAGGGCGCGGGGCATGGAACCAAGGCCTTTGTCTAGCACCAAAGTCTAGCACCAAAGGCGACACACACCCCTGAGCAGCTCTCTCTGTGCAGGCCGGGAAAAGAGCCCCAGCAAGAGGGACGCACCAGGGCGTCGTGCGGGCTCAGAGGTTTCCACCTCCACCTGCTCCCTGAGCTGCAGAGAAGCTGCCTACAAACCACAGGCGGGACCAGCCGCTGGAGCAAGGGCTAAGTCTCAGCGCTATCAACTATAGGCAGCCACTGCAGCACGAGCTCGATCCTCTGCCAGGGAGGGGACCCACATGGCGCAGCAGACCTCTCCTGTCCCACCCACTGCTCTGCTCAGCAGTGTGTTTCAGTCGATCTGCCTGTTCTGCTCCCCACACACACCTCCACTTCTTGCCTGTACCCCAGCTCTTGTATGCATAAATGAAAATGCTTAAAAACACACACACACACAGACAAAGAAGGGCCTGTGACGCCACTGTCCAAATTCTATTCTACCCCCAACTCCCGTTCCACCAACCCCAGGATGAGGGTAAGGGTCGCTGTCTCTGTCCTGCTCTGATTCCCAGTAGAGGGTCAAACCACCCGTCTGTCAGATGTTTGCACTGGAAACTGCATTTTCAAAAAATAATCAGTGGCCTCCCTGGTGGCGCAGCAGGTCGAGTGCTGCACTGTGAAGCATCTGCGGCACAGCACGAGTTCGATCCTCAGCCAGGGAGGGACCCACATGGCACAGCAGACCTCTCCTGCCCCGCCCGCTGCTCCCCTCAGCAGTGTGTTTCGGTCGATCTGCCTGTTCCGCTCCCCACTTTGTCTCTGGTGAATCTTCTCACACCCTCACCTCTAGCCTGTACCCCAGTTCTTGTCTGCATAAATAGATCTTTTAAAAAGGGGGGGTGGTATCTGCTCACAGGCCAGGACTACACAAAGGACCAAAACGCTGCCTGATTTTTCTGTCTTTAGCTGGTTCATGCTGTCTTCAGGCAACGGTAAATGCCCTAAGATTCCAGGAAGCTTGCAGACCCCTGGGTCAGACCCCCGGGGTGGCGTGAGGGGGTGGGTGGGGCACTGTGACACTGTCCTGGCTGCTCTTCGAGGGTGGCACCCCTTCCCCGCTATAGAAAATGCTGGGCAACTGGACCTCCCCTCACCGAGTCGTAACTTCTTCACAGAAGTCGTCCCCACCTAATGTAGCGTCCGGGTCCAGAAGCCATGATGGATGTGAAGAAGAAGGCGTTTGCTGGGCAAACCTAACTGGAGAATGAGTGAGCTTTCAAAGGTCAGCCATCCCCAGGATATAATGAAGTGGAATCAATTTTCTAACCATACTCAAATAAATTCAGCAAAGTATCTCCACAGATGCAGTGTCTCCCATCAGGAAATCATCTCAAGCAATGGGGAAAAAAAAAAAAAAGATTAATTCTATTGTCAAGGGAAATATCCTCAAATTCCAGCATGACAACTATATTTTCAACAGGGGACACATATTTTTTTTTCTATTAGCTGAAGCTCTTCCAACGCAATTCTACGGTTGCCTTTGAAGAGAAATGAATATATTCTCATTAAGTTTCTGTTTATTTGAACCGTCAGATGTGGGCAGAAAGAAAGGATTTTCAGACAGGGGTTCACTGTAAGAAAATCTCACTCTTATCCCCTAACGACCAGCCCAAGCTCTCGTGGCCAATAGTGACTTTCGTTAAATCCATCATTGTTCTAGAAAATGGCTATCGAAACACAGCAGCAGAGTGAGTGGTTGGCTGCCTCACCGCCATTTTGAAGGAACTATATGGGATCGTATGTGCTCCCCCAAATTGCTCCTACCTTCCTTCCATCACGCAGCGAGACCCAGTAAACTCCCAGTCGGAGTCTGCACGGCAAAAGGCTTTGCCTGCAAACTCTGACTCTACTGGATGGTGCGAGTCCCAGACTATGACTGAGTCAGGGCCGGCCCGCGAACAGCGAGGCTCCCTTTCTTCTGCCCCTGCTGCCATCACCTTAGGCTGTTTTCTTGGTAGGGGCACTTGCTGGAGGGTCACCTCAGAAAGGGGTGCACGGGAGAACTCAGCTGAATCCGAAGCGACAGGAGGAAATGCTCCCCATCAGTGAGGGGGAACCCAGCAAGGGGCCCCACTGTGGAAAGTGGGGACACAGACAAGCAACTGCAAAGCGGGTAGGGTGTTCACCAAGAGTTCCTACTCTTAGAGAGGATAGAAACTTTGGGGTGAGGGCCCCCTGGCGGTGCAAGGGGTTAAGCACTGCACTCTGAAGCATCCCCGGCCAGGGAGGGGACACACAGGGCGCAGCAGACCTCTCCTCCCTCCCCACTGCGCCCCTCAGCAGCAGATTTCAGTGGCTCTGCCTGTTCTGCTCCCCACTCTGTCTCTGGTGGATCCTCTCACCCCTCACACGTCTGGCCTGTACCCCAGTTCTTGTGTGCATAAATAAATCTTAAAAAAAAACAACAACTCTGAAGTGAGACTTCTAAAGACCCCACACACGAGGAGAGAAGCAGTGAAGAGTTAAGAGTCCATCTGGGACCTCCATGGAGCCCTGCAGTAAAGCCCTGTCACCCCCAAGCACTGGACTCAAGGGAAGTCCTCACAGCTGGGGACCTTGCTTGGCAGACACCCAGGACGAAAGGAGGCTCCCTCGACAGGGTGACGAGACCCAAGCCCAAGAAAACCCCAGCAAGTGCGTGCGCCAGGCACGAAGTTCATGCTGCACACCCTCCTGATACATCATCTCTAACTCCGAGACAGCCGGCGTTAGCCTCGTGCTTGGAGGGAGAACCCCGAGGGCCCTGGGAAGCGGCTGTGCTGGAGCAACCCAAAGAGCGAGGGGCAGCTGTCACCCACGCAGACACACGTCAAGGCTCCTGCTCCCACGCTGTGCCTGCCCCGTCACTGTGCGGACTTGTAAGCCCCACGAGAACCGTCAGCTCAGCTCTCCGTCAGACGGGAACAGAACCTGGGGAGTCTGACGCGGTGTTCTTCACCGGGGGGATGTGACCCTCGGCTTACCTAGCTCGAGCCAAAATTTTTAGCCACTGTGCTTAAAGACAGGAGGAGAGGTTCCCCTAAAAGGCACACGGCTCAATTCTGTCAGACACGCCTCCACCTAGGACGCGGTGCGGAGGGGGCTTGTCTGCATCCTTTATTCCCCAGCACAGAGGAGGCCCCAGCAGCCTTTACTCCCTGCTATCTCCCCTGGGTGCTGTCCTCAGGCACGCACCGAGGCCTGTCTTTGGGATTCATTCCACAGGAAACACATCCAGCAAAGGGAGACATGACTGCCAAATGCTCAACCCCCCTGGTAACTGAACGTTTACTTATTATTATTTTAATTTTTAAAAAAAGATTTTATTTATGCGTGCATGCAAAAACTGGAGTGCAGGCCAGAGATGCAGGGGGTGAGAGGATTCACCAGAGACAGAGCGGGGAGCAGAACAGGCGGATTGACTGAAACACACGGCTGAGGGGAGCAGCAGGGAGACAGGAGAGGTCTGCTGTGCCCTGGGGGTCCCTCCCTGGCCGGGGATTGAACTTGCTCTGCAGTGGCTGCGGATGCTTCACAGTGTAGCGCTCAACCCGCTGCGGCACCAGGGAGGCCCTATTTTAATTTGTATTTGTGTATCTTTTACATGATTGTTCATTTCTCAGCAGAGTTTGCTCCCTTTTCTCAGGGGGAGTCCCACAGCGATTTGCTCGGCCATTTCTCAGGAAACCTTGGTGCGGCTGATGGAGAAGGCGCCGGAAAGTGGGGGTGCTCTGGCTGGGGAGCAGACCCGAGCATCTGAAATCAGAATCAATGGCCCACCATGCAAATTGCAGAAGAAGCTGCAAATAAAATTACTGTAAATTTAATTAAAACATTCCAGCCAAGTCCATACATTTGGTATTGATTACCTGGCCTGCAATTTCAGGGAATTAATTAACACCGCCTGCGCCTGGACAGCAGCCCGAGCCCAGCCTGCACTGGTTGTCCTAGCAACAGGTGGGGAATGGCCGCTCGCGGACGAAACGGAGGACACGCAGATGCGTCCTGAATTGGGCTTAAATGCGATGAGTTAAAAATAAGAAGAGGCAACTTCAAGTTCAAAACACACTTCACGAACATGAGTCACCGCGTCTCTAACTGGGCCAAAACCGGGGTCCGTGCGGCAGCGAGGGCAGCCGGACACGGGTGCGGTGCAGATGCCCGCGAGGGCCCATTCGGCGCTGCAGTCCAGGGCACCGAACCCAAAAATGCAAAGCAGCTCGCTGGGAATAACTTCCCAGAGCCGCGAGTTGAACGAGTCCGTTGAATTCCCCTTCCCCAAAGGGAGGCATCCTGAGGGGAGAAAGCACTTCTGGAAGGTCCAGCTGGTGGAAGGGCTGCAGTGCACACTGCCCGGGCTCCTGCACCCCGGGGCGCTCTCCTTGGCCTCCGCGCCCAGCTTTGCTCTTGTAGCCCAGATTTCTGAATTTGGCGGCCACAGCACAGGGTAACTGACGACCTTTGATCCCCGGCCAGGGAGGGGACCCACATAGCGCAGCAGGCCTCTCCTGTCTTGCCCACTGCTCCCCTCAGCAGTGTATTTCAGTCCATCTGCCTGTTCTGCTCCCCGCTCTGTCTCTGGTGGACCTTCCCACCTCCTGAACCTCTGGCCTGTGCCCCAGCTCTTGTGTGCATGAATAAATGAATATTTAAAAATAAATAAACGGTAAGGGGGAGGCGGTTGGCACTAGAAAAACTGAGGGTCACAGAGCGCCGCCAAATCACTCTTTGGGGGTCTGACAAAACTAGGGTTCGATGTCCACGGTGCCAAAGCCCACGCATCCCCCACCAGCCGGCACCGCCCCCACTCTGCTAGGGGCTGCCTGCCCTCCCTTATGACATGGAGTCCTGCGCCTTACTGACTCACGAACTGCTGTGGGAGGGCGCGAGGACCGCCCCGCTGCCCAGGTGCCCCCAGGCTCACGCCCTGGGGTGCCGAGTCGAGTCGCCCTGCAGCAGCTGGGAGGCCACCGCCCTCCTGAGCCCCTGCTCGACAGACAGAACCCGCACCCTCCTCCTCCCCCTCTCCCCACTGCTACCCATCCCAGCTGGGGCTCGGGAAGCCTCCACTGCGGGAACCAGCAAACGCACCTTCAAAAGAAAACTGTTTTATCCGCAAATGTATTTCAGCTGACCGCAGGGCACCTTGGGGCGGCCTGGTCCTTCCCCAAGCTCCTTTGGCTTCAGGCCCGAGCCACCGGTGACTGGCCTGCTGCGGGGCCCTGGGAGAGGGGCCTGGGTCCCGCAGGAGCCCAGCGCCACAGGGAGGCGCATGTGCCCTCCACCCCCAGAAGCCGCTTTCCTGGATGTGTCCCAGTTGCTGTCTCTGTATAGGAAAGAGTCCAGCTGCCCTCAGCAGCCATCACGATGCTGCCCGCGCTCAACTCCTGCACCACCCATCTTAACAGCACAGGTTGAGAGGAATTGCATGTCCTGGACACAAGCGAAAAGCCTGAAGTCCCTTCCCAGGACGCGTCCCTGGAGCTGCTGCCGTGCACGCTGAGCCACCGGCCCACCTGCAGGTGAACGACTGCGAGGACTGAAGGGCTTTGCGCAGAGAGCAGGGGGAGAGCCAGGCGAGTTTCTGACAAGCAGGAACTTCGTGGCGCCCCGAGGAAGGTTCCCTGATCATGTAGGGTGGAGGTCAGAGAAGCCGCACCCTGCTCAAGCTGGGAGGGACTTCTATAGGTCCTGGAGAGGGGTGGGGTGAGGTATGAGGGATGTGTCCGTGTGGGCTTCGCAAGCACATCCTGCTTTGCATGGTTACCTTGTCTTTCAGTTATTTTCCCAGTATGTGAAGGTTCTTGTTTTCCCTCTGAACTGCTGCCCGGTGAGGGGAGGTGACTGTGGGCCAGCAGGACGCCTGTCTGGTCAGCTGCCCCTCACAGGGACTCTCGGCAGTGCATGCACCGGGAAGCGCTAGCGACCTCAGCGACTTGTACGTCCAGATGACTTCAGGTGCGTCTTCCCGCTCCGGACTCCTTGGGGATCTAACGTACCAAGCTCCTACCAAAATGCAAGGGAACAGCCCGACAGGCTGCCAGGGGACAGAGGGGTGTCCACGAGAAGAGGAGCAGGCCGTGGACCCGGTGAAAGCCTGGCTAAAGCAGGTCTGTTAGCACACAGACATTTGACTGTCAATGATGAAGCCCTGCCACAGATTAGAAAATGAAATCTACTTTAAAAAGAGCATCTGGTAGAGGATAACGAGCCCACCTAAGAGCCCACTGGCCACTCGTCGGCCACCTACAGTCCCGCTGCCCTTGGGTGTCCCACCTCCAAGAACGGAATCACGACTGGCCGCGTGGATCGTGGGCTTCACCTGCACGCAGGCCCCAGGCAGACAGACGAGGCCCAAGTGCCTCTGCACGCAGCTCTCCTGTGCTCCGAAGGCCACCGCCACCTTCGGAGCAAAGCCACGCTGCAGCTCACAACCCCGCTGAGCCAGGTCATCACATGGACAAGTGGAAGCCTGACGCTCACTTTGCAAACTAAGAAACTGAGGCCTGTAAAGGATTCCCACTAGACAAAGCCACCTGCAAATCTAGTCCCGTTTCCTCCAAGCCAGGGCCGCCTCCAGCTGTCCACAGCCCAAGATGATTCTGACTACAGAACGCAACAGCGACCTCCACACACATCTTCTGGGGAGCTCGATGAAGATGCGGCCATTGTTCCAATTCAGGGGATCCGGGAACAGGGATGCACAGAATGTGCCATTTCTCCAGCGGCTAAGGGTGGTCTCTGACACGCTGGGCCCGCAGGTCACGGGAGAGTCGACAGGCTCTAGGGCAACAGGCGCCAGGCCCACCACCTCCTCTCAGCCTCCTTCTTCCTCTGCCATTGAGCCAGCTCAGCAGGGCCGAGAGGACACTCCCAGCCTTCACAGTCCAGGCTCCGAGCCTCATCTTCACCTGGGGTAGGGGTGTACTGAGAACCCACTAATCAGCTCCATAGGTACCACTCATCTCATGGGCGAACTGAAAGGCTACGTTCGCCCAAGAGGTTGGGGAGCACTCTAAAATCAAACCTTCTCTGCTCAAAGCTAGATCTGAATTTTATTAACTGTGTGACTTTATAAAGTTACGCAACACTATCATCTCTGAGCCAGTTTCTTCAACTATAAAACAGGAAAAATAATACCCAAATGATTAAAGATTGAGCTGTGGATTACGAAGGAGCTAACGCAATGCCTGGGGGTCATGAAAACGCGTCACATGTCACCTAGCATGAGGGTGACTGCTCTAGTTTTGATTTCTGCTCCAACCCTGACTAATCGTCTCTGTTTAGAAAAGCAGCGAAGAACTAGCAGAGCCACCTGGGTGCTAGACCAGATGTGGAGAGACCCCCCCTCCCTTGCAGATACTCAGCTCCATCTTTCCTAATAAGACAGCCAGTACAATGGAGATGGCGTGGAGCTGAATTCCAGGAGCCGGGGAGAGAGAGCAGCCCACAGCTCCTCAGCTCTAACTCCCCAAGCTCAAGGTCACTTCCAGCCACCAAGGAGCTCACCCTCCCTCCCTGTGCGTTGCATCAACCTACAAAGTGGTGTGACGTTTCTGGGGCTCAATTAGAAGAGCTCATTCAAACCTGGGTCTCTGAGTGGAACCTCATTAAAGGGAATGATAAAGTGAAGGTCGACTATCTTTATAAGGACAAGAAGTGAAGAACCAAATATCCAGAAAGCCAAGAGGCTAATGAGAAGCAGAAAACACTTAGAGCAGTAAGAATGAGAAGCAGTATCTATTAGGGAGCAGAAACTTGTTAGAAGCTTGCCAAAATTCACATTAAAAAAAGGGACAATACAAACTTTATAAAGACCTTAAGTCCACTGGCTTCCAAAGAGAACAAAACAAATGCAACACACTTGACACTAAACCAGAAACCCTCCCTTTTGCATTGTAAACTTTTGCTGCGCATCTATTATATTGGGAGATGGTAGCCTCAGAGGGCAGTAGCTTTGGGAGCGGAGCAGGATGGAGAAAAGAAAACTCAAAAGTCCAAGCAGTAAGAGACTTAGAAGGGCTCACACCTAGGCAGATGCAGCCCCTCGCCTCCCTCCCCCCCACCAACATTTACTTGGTATCGATTCAGGGAAGGAGGGCAAGTCCATGGAGGGATGTGCTGGTGGGGGTGTGTACTGGGGAGGCATACTAGTCTGGCATAAACTAGGGGGCAGTGACTAAGAGGTATTGCCTGGAGGGCTCCACTGTTCTTGCTGATCCAAACTTCCCATCTCTACTTCCTATTTACACTTAACTTCCTGCCAAGGTGGTCAAGCTGGCTATGCTAATCCGGCCATAATGTCTACCTGCTGTTTTCCAAGACTTTTGTCCTGGTGAGAGGCCCCCTACCTGGCTCTACATTTTAGCTTGACCAGCAGAAAGTTTGGGTACTGAGGCAACAAGGCGGGCTGGGGAATCCACAGGAGATGGTGGTGGGAAGGAAGCATATTCTCCAATTACAAGTCATCCCACATCATGGTTCTAACCGCTCTTCTGCCTCATCGTTCAGTCTGCCGGGCAGCTGTTCCCTGAGCACCTCTAATCCCTGCACTGCACTTAGAAGGTGTGGAACCAAAGGGGGTGTCGTTTTGAACACCCACTGTGCATTCCCCTTCAGGTAACAAAGCCCAGGCCACCCACACAGACAGCAGATCCTCTCAGGGTGTCCCACCCTGTTGCCTGGAGGGTGGTATGGGACAGCCACTTGCCCTGGGGCTTTCCCCCTGGACAAGACGACCGGACTTCTCTGCTCCACGATCAGAGCGATTGTGACTATGTGGCTGTCACATGGTGACGTTCCTCAGCAGACTGCAGAGAGTGACTTCAGGTGACCCACCGGAGAACAGAAGTGTGTGTGTGTGTGTGTGTGTGTGCATGCACACGCATCTGTGCAGATGGTAGAGAGAGGAAGGCAGTGTCTTCGGGGAGTCTAACTCTCAGGATCTATAATACCTAAGCCTACTTCACTGTTGCTCTGCCCTTGTTTGGGAAGAGCGAAAATCAAGAAATTATCTAACTACAGAGTTAGGTCTGTCACTTGCAAACCTAAGTGCAGTAACGAAGAAGGGAAAATAACACAGAAAATAAAACAGGTCATTATCTCAACTTTCGAGGAGCTGAAAACCTAGTTAAAGAGACAAGCACAGCTATTTGAACCCGTGGCCAGCACAAATGCACATTTAGGCTCTCCCACAAGGACAGGAAGGCCATAGAACAGAAGGCTCGGCTTTCTAATGGTTGTATGCCACAGCACTGAACAACGTCTGCTAGTCCCTTTCAAACTACTTTGTTTCAGTCCATCCATCAGTCCTTGAGATCAAGATTAGGGCACAAACCCCAAAGAAACCTATTATTCCAAGGCCAGTGCAGAGAAGTTTCCCGCAACACTAGCTTTGGGAGCTGTGGAGCTGAGCTGGCTCTTCTCAAAGTGGCCAGCCCTGAGCCCAGCAGAGAGCCTAGCGTGGCGAGCGCCACGTGCCCACACCACACAGCACACGAGGCCTGCAGCAGATAGTCACGTGTGACGTGACCTGACACAGCCCAGGCGTGGGGCGGCCCTCCCATCCAGGCTCGCGTCCGTGACAAGAGCACGAAGATGATGTTGCCCAAGGACACGTCTCTCAGACTGTCCCACTGTCGAGGAACACGTGGCCCTCTCTATTAAACGAGCAGATAAACCTGCACTGCAAACTTAGCCTGCCGTCAAACAGCCTTGAGAAATGTGCCATGTTTTGCCACCTTCTTATAGAACCTCAGCACAGATAAGTCAAAATAAAGGCTCTGAGAAGTTCTGCAGGGAAGAAACCTGTTTTGCTCTTTAGGTCCCTGGCCCCCAAATCTTTCCTCATGAAGGAGCCTATATTACTGCATACCCCAAGTAGCACCCACACCTCCAGGACCCCATATGTAGGCCACACTCGGGGGACACTGATCAATCACCACAGGGTAGCAAGCAAACGGGGCGCACAGGCTGGTCAAGGCACATCCACGGCGTGTTAACCAGGAAGCCCAGACGTTCCCAGCAGCACCTGCTGCGTGTTCTCAACACGACTCATGTCGACATGTCTGCTCTCCAAAGGGTAACGGGTAGGGCGCAGCTCCTTACTGCTGGACTACTACCCCGCGCACACACATGTGTACACTCACGTGTGCACACGCACACACTCCAGCCCAGACACAAACACTGGGGGTGATCGAACCAGCGAGCATTTCAATGCCATGGCAAGCAGGAAAGCTTCGAATCCGCATGTAACCAGCTGGCACAAATTAGGAAAGATTAATAGAGTCAGACACACACTCTTTGAGTCATTTTTAGATAATCAGCAGGTTCTCGCTGGCATTATCCTAATCCAGCACCACGGTGGCAAAAACTCACTTGATGGCTCTTGTGGTCAACTCCACAGGAACCAAATAAGCAGTATTAATGTGCAGGAGAGGCCGGGGCCAGGGCGGACGAGCCAGAGAGCTAATTCTAGGTGTGCAGTGCTGCCAGGACGCAGGCGCGCTGCTTCTTTAGGAGAGGCTGACGTCCTCAGAAAATTAAACAGTTACAGTGATTAATTACATGCATTTGAGCTAGTGTTTGCAAAGAGGCCCTGAGAGCTGTGCGCAGGATGCCGATTCCTGGAAGTTCTTAGTCCAAAATATAACAGGGTAAGTGGCAAAACGGGGATGCGAGATAGCTCTGACCTTTACAGCACTGGCTTTTTTGTTCCAGAAGTGGAAATTGAAACTGCCATTCATGGGAAGCACAGGAAGAGGCGAGGCGAGGGAGCACAGGGTCCCAGCTCAGGGTCCTTGAGCTGGCCACTTAAAACTGCCCTTCGAGGCAACTTTACGAGGCCCTCCTTGACTCAGTGCACATCTTCAGGGTTGGTCCAGTTCCTCCCCAGCTTCCTCCATTCTTCTGGAAAGAGCCTCCACTTCAGCTGAAAACCGCCCCTGAACTCCAGGTGGCCGTCGACCGGCCCGTCTCCCGGCGCTGACGTCTGTCCTGGTGGGGCCCAGCTGGACGCGGCCTTCCTCGGCTCCTTGCACGGGGTCAGGGCTGAGCACGCGTCCGCGGCAGCCAGGCAGAACCCTTCCTCTCACGCGTGCCCTGCACATTCTGAGAGGACTCACTTTTCCCACTGGACGATCTGAAAATTTTCTGTCGTTGAGTTGCCGGCAGCCACCTTCCCCACGTGAGGGAATGCGGAATGCGGACGAGGCCAGCGTAGAGGCCTCGTTGCAAGCATTCTTGAAGCCACTCAGTTCCCTGAAGCGACTGTGAGCTGGGCTTTCCATCACTGCAAAAAGATTCCTGCCCATACACTGCTGCCCCCTGCACCGCCCAAAAAACCAGTAAATTAATTTAAGTGGTGCTGATTTGCAGCTTTTTTTTTTTTTAATGATCCAGATTCAGCTTGGTGAGTAGACAGTGAGGTCGGGGAGAACTTCCAGGGCTGGGGAGCCAATATTTTATCTCCAACAAATCAACTTATGAATGCCGATTGCTGCTGCTGTCACCGTAAACTTGGCGCTCTACATAAGTGTACTGTCTTACAGCTCTGCGAAGCAGAGGTCCAGAATAGCTCTCAGTGGACTCAAGCCGAGGTGTTGGTGGAGCTGCTCGTTCAGGGGGTCTCCAAGGGGAACCCGTGGCCTCGCCTTCTTCAGCTCCACAAGCCACACAGGCTCGCAGCTGCTTCCCCAGATCACGCCACCCTCTGGCTATTGCCGTCACACCCGCTATTCACGCTGCTCACCACCTCCTCTCATAAGGGAGGCCCCTCCGGATAAACCAGAACAAACCCCCCATTGAAAGACCTTTAACTTAACACATCTGCAAAGCCCCCTTAACCATGAAAGGTTCAGCCATCCCAAGGTCCCAAGGAAGATTCCATGGATATCCTTGAGGGGTTGTTACTCGGCTGACCACTTTGGTGCAGGAAGCATTTACAGAACATGCTCGTGCATTTCCAGCCTTTCCAAAGGCCGACATGGCAAGAGAGCATCTAGACTAGCAACGAAGGTGAAACATTACAGCAGAAGACAATGAGGACAGAACACAGCCCCGGGCCTCCCCTGAGGCCTAGACGGCCCTCACTGTCATGTGACCAGTGAGAACCCCAAACAGCTTAGCACGGCCTTTGTCCACTGCATTCCGTTTGTGGTTTCCCACAGAAATACGTACTTCTGGCACTCGGGGGGAAAAAAACTTCGGGACCCAAGGGCCTGCCTCTTCGCCATGCTCTTCACCTTCTTCACCTGGCTCTCAGCATAAATTTGGGCTCGCCCAGAAGGCAAAGAATCACAGGCTCCACTTACAAATGAAAAACACCCATCCTCTGGGAGCCCAGGCTGCTAATTCCTGAGACAGCGTGTGCGGCTCCCAAGATTACTCCTGAGCAGCTGACATGTGCTGATGCCGATTCATCCATTGCTTCTCACAACTTCTGGAGAAATACATCGTGAAATGTGTCAATCACCAGGCTCTGATTTCTTCCCTAGCTGATCTCCAAATGCCTGTCAGGCTGCAGAGAGCAAGGTGGGGTTCACTAATCATTAATAACGACAGTATCATCTCACAGCTACTGATGCTTACTAGGGGCCAAGCGTATTGTTATGCACGTACGGTAGTGGGTGCCCGGCTAGGTGCTGGAGCAGGCACGCTCCTAGTCTCTGCGGTCTAACGTAAGAAAAGCTTACGCTTCACTCACAAAGTGCAGTCGGCAGTGGCAGGGCAGAGTCTGGCTGGGCTCCTGCAGCCAGAGACACAACTGCTTCCATCCTGTGGCTCCCCTACTCACGGGGGCTTCCAAGTCCTCTCCGGCAGCAAAGGTCGGGGAAGATCACAGATCAGCACCAGAGGCTTCAGCGGGCCTGGTTCCCATGGCTCATTTCATGTCCCACCAGCCGGCACCCAGCCATGCGAACTCACCTACTGCAAGGGATGCTGGGATTGTGACGGCTTGGCGAGCGGCAGCCAGCCAGGGCGAGGGGACACAGAGCAACCTCTGCCATGGTGAGCTTGGCTAATCCTGCCACTGCTGCAAGAGGCAGGTGCCACTGCCATTTTCACGGCACAGCTGAGTCTCTAAGAAGTCGGGTGCCCCCTCCCCAAGTTCAGAGTCCAAGTTGCCCGCAGAATGCATCTTTCTGACTCCGAAACCTATGTTCTTCACCGGCACTTCTCATCTGGGGCAGTTTATGTGCCTGCGGCCTCCCCCAGGGCTATCTGCTGATGTCTCCGACACTCTTGCTGTGACAGCTAGGGACGGGGCAGGGGCAGTGTTGGAAGTTAGTGGGAAGAGGCCAAAAATACAGCTACACGTCCTATGATGCGAGAAAATGCCCCACAACAAAAACAATCACCTGCTGCAAACACCAGCAGCACCCAAGTCGAGAAGCCCTGCTCTTGCATTTACTCACTTCCAAGGGTGCGGGGCTGGCCTCCGGAGGCCGCCCCACTGGAAAAGTCCCTGAGAGTGACACGAACTGTGGCATTTAAGGAACACTGGGATTCCTTCCTGTGATGCAAAAGGCAAAGCACCAAATAACTCAACTTACGATGGAAGTGATTGTGCCAATAAAAATAAACCCTTTGGAAACATGACTGCAAATAAGCAGAGGCGTGAGCACAGCCAACGGGGGCTCCAGTGAGAATGCGAGGAGCAGTGGGGTGGGATCCCCAGAAATCAGCATGTGACCAACTTGTTATTGTCTATTCTTAGCATCACCTGGTCTTGGCTCCTACGCCCAGTTGCACGCTTACCCAAGTGGCTTTGGCAGAATCATCCTTCACTATGAACTTGCTCTGTCGGAAATCGGACGCTTCTTGCATCGAGAAAGTGTTTTTCTTTGCAAATCCCCAAAGCGTTCCCTGAGCATGAAGGAAAGACAGAGGTTCCCTGTGGCCACACGTGATTCTGTACTCTGGGGACCTCGTTGAAACCTCAGCTCCTCTTTCCCTTGCTTCACGACCTTGGGAAGATCATCTCCGAGCCCCTTTCTCGCCTGTTCCATGGGGACAACGACTGTACTTCAGAGTCGTGACGACAAGTGAGGCAGCCACGTGAAGCCACCCGGCACTGTGAGGGCAGCGGGTCCGGGAGCTTGTCCCTGCAGGCGAACATCTCCACGGACGCCTCCGGGAGCTCCGGCTTGGAAGGCCACTGCACCGCGAGCCTGGCCCCTCTGAGCCGCCACGTCCCACGTGTGGCCCCGCACCCCCGCTCGAGGGAGCCACAGGCGGGATGGCGGAGGGACAGGCTTAGCCACACCTCAGGAGCCCACACCCAGCGTGGGGTCACCAAGTGGACGGCAAGGGCGCGTGACTCCTCCTCAGTGCCTTCAGGGTCTCCGCATTGAAGCAGGGCAGCGACAGTGACCAGTAGGATGTAAGAACCCTGAGGGGTCCTTGTCTGCCTTGTTGCCAGCTGTACCCCAACACCTCAGGGGCCATGTCTCCTACAGGTTTCAACGAGCATTTGTTGAGTGAATGGATGATGGTCCCTGTTGCACAGGGCTGCAGTGTGGCTTCGGCGAGATGACACCTGTGAGAGGCCTACCGTGGTGCCTGGTCCACGGTGCCCGCAAGGAGTGCTGGCTGTAGCACAGCACTAGAACGAGAACGACCTGGTGCGGGTCTTTAACTGTAATGCACACAGTGGCTGCCTCGGGCTGGGGCAGCTGGAGCCAAGCCCCAAGGGTGCTCCCCTCTGGGCCATGGCTTGCTGAGTCCCCTGGTCACGTGCCCACAGGTCGCCCATGCTCCCATGGTATCTTTTCCCCACTGGGTGTGCCCACCTGGGCCCTGAGTCTGCCCCCAACGGGTTCTGCATCTCCACCTCAGCCAGGGAGTCCAAGGGGGAGCACGCAGCGGGAGACGGTCCCCAAGGGGCCAGACGCACTGTTCGGGTCTCAGCCACAGTGGACGTTCCCAGTGCTCCCCACAGTGATGGAGACGGTCACTCCGCTTCTGCGGAGGGCAGCGGCGAGGCAGAGGCCAAGTGCCCACTGCTCCTTCTGGCCAGAGTGGCCGTGACAAGGTGCAGCGTCCACAGCAGGGTCAGCACAAGTCCGGAGGTGCTCGCGGCGGGGTGTCCAAACACAGGCGCGTGGTGCCGTCCTGCTGGCGGGGGCCGGAGGGGGGTCCGCTCTGGGGCCCTGGCCCTGCGGGCAGCGTCTGGCTCTGGGGAGGCCACAGCGGGTGGCATGGCCAAGAGTGAGCGCCGGCTGCTTCCCGAGGTGGAGAGAGGCCCCCGCTCCGCAGGCCTGTTTTGTGCTGCTCCTCTGGAGTCGCTGACTTGAGCCTGCGCCAGCTCCCGTAGCCACAGTCAGCACCGCACGCCCTGGAAGCTGCTTCCGCGTGTCCGGCCACAGAGCCGGGGGTGAAGGACACCTCCCTCCGGCAGCCCCGAGTGTCAGCTCACACCCCACCCAGCCCCGAGGCAGTGCCCCGTGGCCCGGCAGTGGCCAGCGAGGGGGCTGACACGGCGCCGTCATGGCTGCCGGAGGGGGCAGGGGCCTGACCAGGCCGCAGTCAGAGCAGGTCTTGCGAAGTCGCTGGGCCTGCAGCCAACAGGCACTACTCGCCGCAGATGGGGAGCTGGTTGACTCTGAGGAATGCAGAAGGCACCTCGCGCTTGGGGAACAAAGCCGCTGGCAGAGGCGCTCCCGAGGAGCAGGCCGAGCCACGGAGACCAGAAACCACTGGCGGCCCGGCCGGCCCGGCCCGCTGCGCCAGGGCCAGATTTCCCTTTCCACACTATGGTGTAAGCCGCGTGGGCTTCACTTCTTTTCCTTTCTCTGCGTCAGTTTGGATTACATCATCAACACTGGTAATGGAAAAGTCCTGATTGCCAGACGGAAAAACAGAGGACGCTTGGGGAGCCTGTCTCTGCGTCTAGAAATCAAAGGTTAGTGCGAACAGCCAATTACGTGCATGAAATGTGCAGCACAGCCTCCAGCCAGAGGCCAGTGCTCTGCTTCTCCTGGCCTCGGGGCCGCCCAGGCCCTCTCCCGCCTCCTCACGCCTATGGAGGAGCACGCAGAGGTGATTCCCCAGAACCTGCCAGCCCAGAAAGCCCTCATCTGTTTAGCTCACCCCTCCAGCATGGGCTTCTGAGAGAAGAGTTTGTTTGTCACTTATTATAATTGATTCGTTTCTCCCTCACTGTGCACTCAATCTCGATTCCCTGGGCTGCAGACAGCAGATCCGGGCCGAGAGCACTGGGAAGTCTGTTACTAGCGATGCATCATCTCTCGGGGTGGGGTGTGCAGATCTGGGTGGCTATGGAAGTGATGACGGGTTTTGGAAGCGTGAGTGCAGGAACTGGGGTGCTGTGCCCGGGGAAGAGAAGTCTGAAAGCACCTCAAAGGGGCAGAGAAGGAGTTTAAGAAAATGTGCAGAAATGACTGGGGTTGCCGAGACGCTGGACTCGGGGCCCCGCTGGCAGAAATCAGTGACCCAAACATGCCAGAGAGGTGCTTCTGTGTGACCGCTCACTGTAGCTTGCAGTTCGCAGGGCCTCCTAAGATGTAACATGCTTCCTTCACTGTGAGGAGCTGGTGAAAGAAAATGAGGACAAGGCCAGCCTTGGTGTGCCCTGACAGCCGGCCTCCTCCAGATGCCCGGGGAGCCCTCTAGTCCAGCTGCCTGGTGCCCTCGGCCTTCCACCAAAGGCAATTTCTGGGTCTCAGGTCTTCATGCAGCGGGTCCATTCACCCGATTCCAGAGGCGTTCACACACTCTGGTGCCACCCATACACCTCAAACTCATCCCTATTGCTCTGTGTGCCAGACACCAAGAACCACCCACGAGCAAGTCTCTGGGGGACACGGAAGGGAACACAGGAGAGACGAGAGGCAAGTTCGCAGATCACATCGCCACTCTGCCACGGGCTTCTGCTGCAGAGAGGAAGCCAGAGGCCGCATGAGACCGCTAGGAGGAAAGCACTTCTGAAGCCAAATCCGTCGTGGCTGTTTTTCATGCAGCAGTTAACAATCACCCTGCAGTTCGACGTGCACATCCACTACTCTGTGCCCGGGGGCTCAGGTCTGCAAGGCAAGCGGTTCTATGAGCTCCACTGTCCAGGACGAGCTGCCCCAGTGACCTGCCCAGATCAAAGGTCTCTGAGAGGTGGAGGGAGGACTCGAACTCAGAGTGCCCAGTATTTCACCCAGGGCCTCCTGCACTTGCGTGCAGCACAAGAAGACGCTTGCCCCCCACAGGCCACATGGGCATCTGCAAATTCTCCATGGGGGCCTCCACCGTAACTGAATGGGAGACATCATCTCAGGACCGTCTTCTTTTGAAATGCTAAACAAACTTCGCAATTTCAGACGTAGCAACATCAGAGGCATGGGAACTCCAGCGCCCTGGTCTCTCCTTCTTGCTGTACCATCACCAACAACTTAGGGATGAGTTTGGCCAAAAACAGACATCTCAAGCTTGCGGTGACCCGCCCTGGCTTCCTCTTGAGCAGAAACAGCCAGAAGTCTTGCAGCATCTCTGGGAAGTGGCAGGGACCATGCCCTACTTTAGGGCACGCTGGAGTCCATGACCCTGACACTCACATGCCACCGTCCTCAACCTGCAAACAGGGAAAACTGTGAAAGGTGCACTTTCATAAAAGCCACCAGGGGCCCTCCCTGGGTTGAGCACCACACTGTGAAGCATCCAGGGCACAGCAGCGCAAGTTCGATCCCCAACCAGGGAGGGGGACCCACAGGGCACAGCAGACCTCTCCTGCCTCCCCACTGCTCCCCTCAGCAGTGGATTTTGGTGGTATCTGCCTGTTCTGCTCCCCACTCTGTCTCATGGTAAATTATCTCACCTCCCACAAAGATGGCCTGTACCCCAGTTCTTGTGTGCACAAATAAATCTTAAAAAAAAAAAAAAAAGCCACCAGGACCAGCCACAGTGGGGCATCTCAGAGGCAAGGACAGAAAGGTTAGCAGAGAAGCTCCCAAACGGGAGGGCACATGTGTGCAGCACCCAGTCGTTTCACCAGCTGCAGCGACCTTGCCCTCGTGCAATGCAGCTGGCACGCGGGAGGGCTCAGGCGGGCCAGACTTGTTTAAAATGCACCGAGATCTCTCCCAGGTGCACTGAACGAGCAGGCTCGACACCCCTTTGACTTCCTCTCTTCGCTCGCTTTCGATATGAAGACAGAGGCGCTGGCTCTCAGGTGTTCTTCCTGCAGCATGGTGCAGAGCGTTCCAGACGCATCTGCAAGCCGCCTAAATCATGATTGACAAGACCAAATTTGTTAATACAATGGTTTGAGACACTTGACAGAAATTTTTGTCAACAGTGTAGATTAAGGGATTCAAAAAAAATGAAATTTGCGGATGAAATGGCTTTGATGTTTCTCATGAAAAGCATTTTGTTGGCAGACTGGATCAGAGAGAAAAAATGGGCATTTTCTCAGTGCATGGTTTTAAGTCTCTGACAAAACACGTATTAGTCCTGCTGCTTCTGCTCATGTGTTGTCTACTCCGCCGTGCCTGCCTTCAGCTGCACAGAGGGCCCGGGTCAAGTGCACGCTGCAGGACACATCGAGGGGTGTCTTGTGTGTTCAGGGGTGTGGCAGGCCAGTCACGTGCTCACTGCCAGTCCCCAAACAGTTTTATCTTATTATCTTAATTCTTCCAAGAAAATTATTATTTTCCACTTAGAAAAGCTCCTCTGGTGTCGGCCAGGGCAGTTTCGCTGTTAAACAACTTAAAAGAAAAAATGATACTTGTAAGTCAACGGTTCTTAAACTCTGGTCCCTGGAACAGCAACATCGGCAACTCCTGGAAAGTGATTTGAAATGCAAGTTTCTGGTGCCCAAGCCAGGTCTGCTTGCAGGAGGGGCACAGCAATCCACCCTTTACCAAGCTCTACAGGTGGTTCGACTTACACCCAAGGTGAGAATCATGGACTTGAGCACAAGCAAAGAGTGAATACGTCGGTTCACCTCACTGAGCAGTTCACGGGCGTACGGGGCTTCCGTGAGGTCACACCAGGAGCTCGCGCAGCGTCATCTGGACCCTCGCATGGATGTCTTCTCCCATTCCTGGATAACTTCTCCTTCACGTCGTCGCGTCCAAGCTGATGTCGCAACTTTTTAACCTCCGGTGAGAGAGAGAGGATGCCCTTCTCCTCACAGCTTCCACCAAAGTCCCAGGATGGAGTCCCACTTGCCCTAACTGGTCCAGTCCAGGCGGGTGCTTCCCCTGCACGTATCACAGACACCCGAGAAGGCCAAGCTGGAGTGGCCAGGCCTGGCCACAGCAGGAGGGGTCTGAACTCTGAGGCCGTGAAGTAAGGAGGAGCGGCCGCCCAGGGAAAACCTGTGTGCGTGGGGCAAGACGGCGGAGGGCGAACCAACCAGGCCCCAGCCAACCACCCAGGAGCCGCACCGTCCTTGGCTTCCAACTTCAGTCTCCAACTCTAGATTGCGGTTAGGGCAGCCTCCTCCCTAAACCCACATCGTTATCAGCATTACTGTGAATGCTGAAGACAGGGCCCAAACCCTCCGCTCCACCCTTCTCTCAGGCTGTCCCTGGATCTTGGTTAACCCGAAGAGCGAAGAGCGGCAGATTGACTCATAATAAATGCAGCCCGAATGCCGCTGGCAGAGGAATGGAGAACGGGGATCACCAGCAAGGCTATCCGTCCCTGCACAGAGGGGGCTCCCGGCGGGGGAAGGCAGGGAGGAGTCCAGAGAAGATTCGTGAAGGGGCAGCGGGGCAGCTCCGTGTGTGGCGGCCAGTGGCAGGCTGCCGCGCGCCTTGTGATGGCCGCCTATGGAGCCTGCCTCTTCCCAGCGGCTCACAGCGTTTCCTCAGCAGAGGGGTAAAGCGCTGGTGGGCGGCTGTGGCTGTCGTCTTCAGACAAACTCCAAGCCATGATCAGGGCGTAGTCCAGATTCAGTGTTTTCCCCGAGAGAGAAGAAAGAAGACTTTACCTGTTCCCTGTACCACAGTGCCCATCCCCACTGAACAAGCAAATGTTCCTTCTGGGGCCAATGAAAATGCGGTGAGTTTCTCATTCTAACTTCGGGATCACTTTCTGCAATTACCAGGAAGAGCAAAGGTCTTGTCAAATGTCTCCCGCAACACTTGTCGTCTGGTGTGCTGTGTGTGTCCCGCCCCTTCTAGAGAACTCTTCCCAAGGCAGGACTCACGTACAACCCCTCCCTGTACCTCAGCGCGGGGCGCAGAAGCTGGCACAGGGTGGGTACGGGATCGGGGCTGAATATACGTGAGCTGCATCGAAGAAAGTGAAGGCATGTCGTGGCCCCACCCAGGTGTCCTGTCCGTTATAGGTCACCCCCCTGCAGCGTGCACTGGCCGCTCTGATGTCCACGCCAGAACACTCGTTCCATCATCACTGAATAGGCTGTTGACTAGATGGATGATTTTAAGGACCCTTCTCCCGGCCACAATCTAAGTTACAGAAGGGTGACCTTGAGACCTGACAACTCCCTCCATGACCACTAGAGGGAAGCAGAGAACACAAGGACGGCACAATGGCCCTCTCGCCAGCCTTTGTCTTCAGCTTTCCAATCCCCTCGATTTTCCCAGCTTTCATCCTTTGTTAACTTTGGCTTAATGGGTGCAAGTTTCAGTACAGACCAGGTCGGTTTGTGTCAGGGCAAGGAAAACCATCCCTTTTCGCTTTCTGACTTTTAATGGGATTCCTTGGAAAAAATAATTTCATTGGTGAGTCGAATTATTGAATTATTCAGTTTAAATGCAACCTTTATAAAAAAAAGTATGGTTTCTGCTTTTGAAAAGAAAAAAAAAATCTTATCTACCTACATTAGGCTATAGCTTTCCCTTCTGAGCGCCTTTTCTATAAGATCTTTAACTGAGCTGTTCTATCACTCCCTGCAGCCTCCATTCTTCTCCTGATCCAAAATCCAGTCTGGGAAAAAGCTCTCATTGGAAGGATAATTAAAGTAGATGAACAAGTCCTTCAGTCTCAGTTAATCCCGGTAAACCTAATTCAGCTTTTATAGATGGAGGGATAAGTATGTTCTCCCCTCAGAGTCATTCATAGCTGGGCTGCGGCCGACACCGATAAATCACTCCGCAGATAAACGCAAGGTCATGGAAACCAAGTTTCTACATAAGTAAGACTTAATTTGGTCTAGGTTTGATCCAATCGCACAGGTCAAGGAATCATTGCCCCAAAAGAGGGCCACTTAGAGCTGCATTTCAGGGAGAATCAACACTTTGGATCCTTTTCTCCAAGCTAAATTTCGGCTCAAGTTCTAGGAAAGTGCCCTCGGTTTGACATGCGAATCGGAAGAGGCTTTTAAAATATCTCAGCAAAAACTACTAAAATGAATCATGTCATTTCTGGAACCCGTACTGCATGAACTTTCATATACGTACACCTGCATATTCATATTAGTCACTGCAGCATTATTTATTATAGCAGATAATTGGAAACAGCCTGAGTGCCCATCAACGAGGGGTTATTTAGATCTATTTTAGTATCCCCTACTACGAAATACCATGCAGTTAAAGAATAGATCTTTATTTAATGAAATGGATGAGTGGCTAAGAAATGTTAATAGCAAAGCACCAGAACACCAAGATAATTATTTTTGCTTTCATAAACCATGTCTGTGTCTGTAAGTGAGCACAAAAGCAGACTTTTATTTACAAGGTCTGTAAGGATTTACCGCTGATTTAGGGGAGCACCATGGCTTGAGAGAAAACAGTCATGTCATCGTCTTCTCATCACTTGTACAATTACTGGTTTTAAAGTTGCTTCCATGGTTGGACTCAAACCAGCCTATGTGTGCCAGGTCTTTGTGAGACCGTCAATAACTTCAACTTCCTTAATAACTAAAACTGTGTTTATTTCAGGCACTATTTAGCACTCAGTCTTTCTAGCCCACAGGCAAAATAATAGCTTTAAAGTTCTCGCTCTCCAAAGGCTTTTAGGAACTAACAGAACAACAGAGCACGTAGAGAGATGCGGTGTACATCCTCTCGAGCTGAAAGTAAACCCACAGCCTCTGGCCACCAGCTTTGCCCAGAGACGGACACAAAAAGGAGTCTGGACACTGGGGGGAGAACCTGAGATATGTTTGATGCGCCCTCCAGGACTCCCGAAAAGGAAGGCAGGCCCAGGGAGGTACCCATCCAGCTCAGCCACGTGTCGGGGTTCCCGCTCACATCAGGGAACAACCGTGTTACTGTCAAAGACCAGGATGCGGGGCCTCCCTGGTGGTGCAGGGGTTAAGGCTCAGTGCTGTCAAGCTGTCTGTGGTACTGCAACACGAGTTCGATCCCCGGCCAGGGAGGGGACCCACAGGGCGCAGCAGACCTCTCCTGCCTCCCCACTGCTCCCCTCAGCAATGTGTTTCAGTCCATCTGCCTGTTCTGCTCCCCGCTCTGTCTCTGGTGACTCCTGTTACCCCTGCACCTCTGTCCTCTGCCCGACACCCCAGCTCTCGAATACTTAAGTAAATCTTTAAAAAACAAAAACAAAGACCAGGATAGTTTCGAGGGTGGAAGGCAGCACTATTTGTCATTTCTCTGGGGCAACAGTCATAAACTGGGGCAGCTCCAGGTCAGGCAAACAGGCAGCCACTACCCCCTCCACCCCCACACTCCTCCCCTGTCGCCCACACCCCATCTGTCAGGTCCGCCCCCCATCCTCAGTGCAACCTCCCCCTGCGTGATGTGACAGCCCCTTCCTACCCCCTTTCAAGACTCATCCAACAAGTGGTTCCTGTTATTCTGGCACATGCGCATTAATACGGCATGTGCCTGGCTTCTCAGAAGAAAGAAACCATCAAATAATGTAGTCAGTCCCTGGAGCAATAGGCCAAAGGAGGGCTGTGTTCCCAAACACTCTCCAGCTCTTGCCCGGAGACAAGACAGCCAGGGCCGGTGCTGCACCCGCTTGCCCGGGGCCTTACTCCACGAAAATCTGGAGTGCCAGGGAGTGTGACTTTCAGATAAATATGCAATCTTTGGGACGTGTGTATACTAAAAGATGACTGCAATGTTCAATTCCTGAGAAGGACACTGAACGGGGCATCCTGTGCTTCATGTAGCGATCCCAGGACTCACCTTACCTGCTGGAAGGGCTGCAAGAGGCCAAGGCTGGCTGGGCTCTCAGACTCGCTGGCTGGTACCAGGGCCAGAGGAGCCAGTGGGATACACAGGAAAATGCAGGAAATGTCCCCTCTCCCAGCACTGGGGGAGGCACCTGGAGCCAATGATCAAACCACATTTTTCTTTGCTCCCCAACTCCTCAGCATGGACGAGAAAGCCAGGAGCTGACTTTGCTGGTCAGCCTGTCAAGCTTTGGGGGGCCAGCTTTCCAACCCTTTACCATCTGCACTTGTCGCCCTGCCCTTCCACCACTGCCTGCTCCTCTGGCCCCACCTCCCCCCACCCCAATCCTTCAGAGCTTCCTGGCCAGCCCCACCTGCCCAGCCCCCCACCCCCATGGCTTTGTTCAGACTTCCAAACCTTCTCTGCTGCCTTGCTTATCTCAGGCCTCATGCCCTGGAAGCCAGCTGGGGGGCACCTCATCCCCACCCCCACCCCCGGACCCCTGTAGTCTTGACATCACTGTTAACACCTGACGTTCACGCTGCTGTTACATTTCCTGGCTCGGTTGTGCCCCCCAGAATGCAAGCGCCACAGGTCAAGGCCACCAGCCAGGTAAGGTCAAGGCTACCAGCCAGGTAAGGTCAAGGCCACCAGCCAGGAAAGGTCAAGGCCTCCAGCCAGGTAAGGTCAAGACCCCCAGCCAGGTAAGGTCAAGGCCTCCAGCCTGGTAAGGTCAAGGCCACCAGCCAGGTAAGGTCAAGGCCACCAGCCAGGAAAGGTCAAGGCCACCAGCCAGGAAAGGTCAAGGCCACCAGCCAGGTAAGGTCAAGGCCTCCAGCCAGATAAGGTCAAGACCTCCAGCCAGATAAGGTCAAGGCCACCAGCCAGGTAAGGTCAAGACCTCCAGCCAGGTAAGGTCAAGGCCACCAGCCGGGTAAGGTCAAGACCTCCAGCCAGGAAAGGTCAAGACCTCCAGCCAGGAAAGGTCAAGGCCACCAGCCAGGTAAGGTCAAGACCCCCAGCCAGGTAAGGTCAAGGCCTCCAGCCAGGTAAGGTCAAGGCCACCAGCCAGGTAAGGTCAAGGCCACCAGCCAGGTAAGGTCAAGGCCACCAGCCAGGAAAGGTCAAGGCCACCAGCCAGGAAAGGTCAAGGCCTCCAGCCAGATAAGGTCAAGACCTCCAGCCAGATAAGGTCAAGGCCACCAGCCAGGTAAGGTCAAGACCTCCAGCCAGGAAAGGTCAAGGCCTCCAGCCAGGAAAGGTCAAGGCCTCCAGCCAGGTCTCTCCTACCTTGAAGATTGCCCCCGCTGAGAATACTCTCCTACCTCACTCTGGGGGGAAAAAAAAAACAGCTTTCTGCTTTGTAACTACAAGCCCCCTACCCAGTCCTCTCCATCCAGAAGAAAGACAGTGGTACCAACCACGGGCTGAGAATTCAGCCCCAGGCATGACTAGTTACATACATATCCGCCTCCACTCTAATGAATGAAATTCTTGAAGGTCAAAAGATACCGTATCCATCTACTTAATGGCCACAAGAGTCAGGACCACGTTAGAAGTGCTTCTTAAGTGAGTTCATTGAAATGACGAGGTGTCAGGAAGATGCAGCGGAAGAGCCAAGACTCATCCCTTTAGTTTACTTGTACACATGAAGCGCCTTGTTTTCAAATGTGCTGATGATTGCATTTTTAAACCTAAAGCTTGAGTTCGGGTGAGTGGACAGAGGGCCAAGCTTTCCCAGCTGCTCTGGCTGGTGGTTAAGATCGCCTGAGAGGGGCCACCCTGGTGGCGCAGCGGATTGAGCGACACACTGTGAAGCATCCGTGGCACAGCAGCGCGAGTTCGATCCCCAGCCAGGGAGGGACCCACACGGCGCAGCAGACCTCTCCTGCCTCCCCGCTGCTCCCCTCAGCAGTGTGTTTCGGTGGATCTGCCTGTTCTGCTGCCACTCTGTCTCTGGTGAGTTCTCCCACATCCCACGCCTCTGGCCTGCACCCCAGCTCTTGTGTGCATAAATAAATAAATCTAAAAAAAAAAAAAAAACACCTGCGAGCCTGGTGCCCTCTGGCGTCGCACCTGTCCCGCAGGCGTCCATCCTGAGAGGAGAAAGCACAGAGGCGGCTCGGCCACCAACGCCGGGAGTGACTGGCGCATAAGGAGCCCGAGCGGCACGCAGCGAGGAGCGGCACGCGGTGCACAGCAGCGCCAAGATCCGAAAGCTGAAGGAGGCCGGAGGCGCGGGATCTGAGCCACCTGCGAGTGCGTTAGCAGCCAGCTCCCAGCGGGCTGGAAGCGGACAAGAGCGCGACACTCACTCATGCCCTGCCGGGCGCACGCACTGCAGGCCACACCCGAAATGCTCCGGCCGCCGAGCTGCGCTTATTGGTACTTTTGATTTTCTCCTGTTTTTGAATGTTTCCAAGTTGTTACGATAAAAAATATTTGTTAAACCCGAAATGCGAACCCTCACATCAACTATGGACGCGGATGACAATGATGCATGGGCACAGCCATCTCTGTGACAAGGGTACACCCCCACGGGGCGCACCCCAAGTGCCGGCAGAGACGCTCTACAGCTCTGGGCTGCTGCTCCATTTTGCTGTGAACTTCAAACTGCTCTAAAAAATAGTCTGTATTTTATGATGTATTATTTTGACAATAAGAATGCACGTATCTGCATGTGCATGTATATATGCACATATGTACCCACATGTACATATGTATGCACATGTATACATGTAAAGAACTAAAAGAAACCTGTCCTGGGAACAAACAAATCTGGGAGAGTCACACGGCTTCATCTGAGCGAAGTCAGCCAAGTTCAGAGAAGGGGACGTGCATCGCAGAGCTGCTCAAGGCCTGGGTAGATCTGAGAGCAACTCCTGCCCCTGCAGGAGCAGGGAGAGGACCCGGAGGGTGTCCAGCTGCAGACAGAGAACACACAGGGCACATGCAGAGCACATATGGACACACACACGGCACATGCAAAGCACACGGGCACATGCAGGGCACACAGAGTTATCACAGGGCACATGCACAGCACAGGCAGGGTACACACAGCACACACACTGCACATGCAGAGCACACATGGACACACAGCACATACAAAGCACACAGGCACATGTAGGTCACACAGGGTTATCACAGGGCACGTGCACAGCACAGGCAGGGCACACACAGGGCACACACACTGCACGTGCAGAGCACACACATGGCATATTCTCTCCCCTCCCCCCCCACACCTCTGCACTCTCGCAGAGGAAAGGCTGCCCTGGGATTCTCCAGACTGCCTCCTAGAGAATCCAGCCCGGGGAGCCAGAGTCTCCTGGAAGCCTATCGGTAAATACTGAGGGTGTCAGCCCCATAGTTACAAGCCCGTACACCTCTCTTTATTAAGTATGGAGATTTGCGAGAGATTTCTGAGTCATTTGAATGGATCTGGAAATTCTATTACCACTGCCAAGCCGCAGCCCTGAGAGTAACCGCGGACGTTTTGGCTTCTGGTTGAAACAGAGCAGCGGCCATCAGATCTGGGAGCCCCAGAACAAAGCAGGAGAAAACTTACGGACAACCTTAACTTTCCCTGCTTTTGAAAAGCCCTTTCCTGCCCACTCACGTCTACTATCTTCCAGCTCCCAACCACAAGCACCACCCCCGGTCAGCTTCCTGGGGTGAGGCATCACAGCCTCCCCACCAGTCCTTCGCGTCACAGGGGAACGCACAGGAAGTCTTGAAGGCAGCTGGTCAGACACGGAGACACTGCAGGGTCTGGTTACCCAGAAGCAGAGGAGGCACTTCCCATCGGCATCCTAGAAGGAGGAAGAGGGGGCATCGGGCAGTACGGGAGGGACACGGGCCTGCTGGGCGGAGCTGCAGAGTTATCGGTTATCAGTTACCTGCGTAACCAAAGATGCCGATGAAATCAGGACGGAAGGGCCTAAGGAGTGACGTCCTCACTTCCCAGCCCGTGTCTGTGTTTCCCTCTGTGCTTCGTGGCCCTTACTTTCTGTCTATAAAACCAGGAAGCTGAGCGAGTCTGTTCTCAAATCCAAGAGCGCGTCAGATTTCTTAAAACGCAGCTGCCAGAACCAGACTCCATCTCAGTAAGACTTTCTGGAGGTGGCAGTCCTAGGATCAAGATGGTTTTTAAAGCTTCCCAGGTGTTAAGACTTAGACCCTGGCTGAAGAGCAGGCACCTGGGCACTGCTGGCTTATGGGTATCACTGGCCTTTTCCACTTCTAACATTTCCTAATTCAAAAGAATCAAAGAGAAGCCCAAAGGAGCATGTGCGTGGAGGCGCGATCATCCAAAGCTATGCGGACTTTAAGTGAGGAGATACTGACTACGCCCGAGGTGGCAGGCAAAGGAGGTGGTGTGCGTGCGCCATTACAAAGCTCAGATCTCGGGCTCACAGAAAATAAATCCGTAGGAGTACAGTGGACGGGAATGATGCCCTTTCTAAAATATTCCCAACACACACAAGCCTTTTGGTTGGTGAAGAAATACTACTTGCACTGGACTTCGTTTTGTGCACTTAAAAATATCACTGAATTTCAAACTCCTCTAGCTACGTGAGTGTGAAATGCACCCACCTTAAATTTACATAAAAGTACAAAACCCGGGTCCACAGTCTATGACACCAGTCATTCCCATTCAAGACGGTATCACAATAAAGATCTGAGGGTGACTTTGAGTGTTTCCTTCAATTACTCTGCAAGGAAGAAACTGGCGTGAATACAGAAGTCACCACCACAGCTAACTGCAAACTGAAAATTAACTTGGCAGCACTGAATGAAGCAGGAACCTTCAAGAAAGATATGGCTGGCCCCCAGGGTTAGAGGCCAGGGAGACGCTGGAGCGAGGAAAGGTGAGGACACTTGCTCCACATCTTAGTGTCTCGTCTTAGTGTCTCATTACTGCATCCTTCAGCTCATGGACCTCCCAGTCTGGGTGGCAAGAAACTGAACGTGCTTCCCACAGTTTGTCCTCAAAGAGTAACAGTCAACTGCAGAGGGCATCACCATGGAGAGGGCACACGCTACTGAGAAGAGGACCCACAAGGCGTTGACTGTGGCCAACCACGTCTGGGTGAGGACGCGGTTGAACCTACTGCATGCTTTCCAGGCCGGGGGTATTTTCTTGGGTCACCTGCGTTGCTTCTCTGGTTTCCTTGTGTTTGAGTGAAACTCATGGATGCTTGGACCTATACTACCCTGGCTGACCCTTCGGGCCAGGTGAACGTGGAATGCACAAGTAAGTCTACTCTTGTGTTTGGAGGAAGCCAGCCTTGGGATAAAGGAAGAAATAATTTTTTTAAAAAATTGCATTTGTTTGATTTCAAGTTCACTCAGTAATTAGCTAAAAATATCTCTTGATCATCAATTTCTTCATAGGAATAGTTTCAGGTTACAGAGATAGAGAAATAAATTCAGTTCTGCTCCCATCAAACGTATGTTCTTCTAGGTAGAACAAAGAAGAAATAGATAAGCAAGGTATTTGTCAATAATGGTAAGTTCTCGGGCCTCCCTGGTGGCGCAGCGGGTTGAGCACTGCACTGTGAAGCATCCGCAGCACAGCAGCGCAAGTTCAACCCCCGGCCAGGGAGGGGACCCACATGGCACAGCAGACCTCCCCTGCCTCGCCAGCTGCTCCCCTCAGCAGTGTATTTCGGTAGATCTGCCTGTCCTGCTCCCCACTCTGTCTCTGTGAATCCTCTCACCCCCATGCCTCTGGCCTGTACCCCAGCTCTTGTGTGCATAAATAAATCTTAAAAAAAAAGCAAAGGGACCTGGCTTCCTTCCTCACTCTGGGGCCGGCTGCTCTTCAGGAGTCAGGGGCCGCACCGTGAGTAACCATGAGCAGCTCTCTGGGGAGACTCGCGGGGCAATGCATGGAGGCCCCCGCCAATCACTGCGACCTTCTCTCACAGTTACCCCTTGAAGAAGACCCCCGCCCCCAGCTGCACACCACCAGGGCTGCGGACACCGTGACTGTACCCTCACGAGAGATGCCAGTCAGGAGCATGAGCCAAGCTATGCCCAGCCCCTGACCCACGGAAATTATGAAGCAAAACTTGCTGCCTTAAGCCACTAACTCATTGGTCACAGCAACAGACAACTCATCCAGGTGGTGATATTTCATGCACACCAGAGGGTGGGAACTAGAAAGTGAACGAGGACAACAGGCAGATGTCAGATGCCGTGTCTCCAAACCCTCCTCCTAAAACTCAGATCTAGAAGACGCAGGCTAAGGCGGAGCTTAACATTCCTCCCAGTTAATAGCCAGGAGCCATCTCTGGAAAGTGCAGTTAGTAAATTCGCCAAGCACCTGTTCAGGGTCACCTTGGCCATTCAGAGGGGTGAAAACTAATCTTTCTCCTAAGGGGAGTCCAATGGCCCAAAAATAGAACCGGACCTCTTCTGTACCCAAGGGCGGTGGAAAAATCCCAGGCTTTTCACTTGCCATCTGACTTAATCATTAGAATTTCAGGTAGCAATCATTAAGCGCATGCCCCACCTCTCAGTTTACAGATAAGCATCTGCCTCTCCAGGCACACACCAGCAGCAGAACAAGAGTGGCCCCCAGGGCTGTGCCCTTCATCTGGGTCGCCCATCACAGCAACACCCACCACGCCGTGATCGGAAAGAGGTGATTACCATGTGTGGTTCTAAATAGGACCACATTATTTTCTACAAGTGTCAATTTTCCCCAGCAATATTACATTTTCCAACATTTAGTTTTCTAGCATTTTGCTATGACTATCTGTGTAGATTAGAAAGGTTCTTAACTGTTATCTGTAATAGATTTTGCCTGTAGCAAAATTCATGCAGGCATAATAGAAGAACAAAGTGTACTCTGATGAAATTGCAACCATAATTTCCAGATGCCTGACATTTATTGCTTATTGCTATTAGAATTCAAGTGCCTATTTGTTTTGTACTTTGCTTTTATTCTTGCATCACAACATATAATGGAAAAAAGATATTTTAAATGTTGGGTTAAGTATCACAGATCAGCACGGGGCACCAACCTAATCAATACTACTTAAACATACTCCTAGGCAATTAATTTTTAAAGAATCAAATTGTTGTACCACATCAAAATTTATAATGATACCAGAAAGGGTGTTCCATTCTTTATTGTTTAATTAAAAGCAACATTTAGCACTCATGCAGCTAACTGTGAAGACATCACAACATAAAAGGTTTTGCTTATCCTAATAGTGCGGGAGGTTCCCTGACTATGGTTTTGATTATTGAAAGTTAATTGTACTTTATTAGCTGGAATGCATTCATCACATTACTGGAACAGTCGTGCAGAGAGCTGCAAGAAGCTCCCTAACAGAGCCACCCAGTGACCAGCGGTCCACCGATACTGGACATCCAGATGCGGCCGGCACTTGAAAGCAGAGAACAGTAGCAATAAGATTATGATGTCGATGCAATGGAGGCACCCAGAAAGGCGCTGACATTTTATGGCACTGAAAGCTTCAGGAGCAGACACAGAAAACGCATACACAGAACAGAGAAGAGACCTAGGAACTAAAACCAACACAGGAACTGACAGGGTCAAGTAAAGGAGAGAAGGGGGTGGGGCAAAGGAAGGTGAGGAGAGGAGGCAGAAACAGGAGGGAGGAAATGAAGACCCATCCAGTGTTGCGGCGTCGAGACTGAGAATCTGGGTGCTGCTGCCGCTGCTGAAGCTTTCACCATGCTCACCGCGGGGAGGGGGCCTGCCCCACAGAAGCCCTGCCGTGGGCTCAGGCCGTGGGTAGACTCAGACAGTATGGCCGGGAGAGTGCGTGCCTGCCCCGGGGTCAAGTTCCTGCACCAGCTGGGCTGACTGTCAGGGGCCTGGTCTCTGAATGACAGAGACCAACTAGAATCTGCCGAGGGCCCATTTTATTTCCCTCTGCAAACTCCACATTTGGTGAAACTGTAACAACCTGCATTTTCTCTGTACAAAGCAACATGCTGTGACTCAAGTCACGTGCCATTGCTGCTGGGCTCCTTGCAGGACTGCAAACAACTTCAGGACCCGCTCGCTACTGCTCAAACCCCAATCTCAACCTTTTCTTCTACAGTGGAGAAAGTGACGCCGTCTCGCATACTGAGGACGATGGAGGGGGACTCCAAAGACGGGGCTGACACCCCAGAAGCAGTGGCACTGACCTGGTCATAGAGGCAGCTCGACAGTGTGGGCCTTCTATGGGGAAAAGACCAGCACCTCATAAGCTCCCAGTAACTCTGCCTCCTGGGGTCCCACCATCTGTCCACGCCTCTTGGGGTCAGTTATACGGCCGTATGAGAGTCACCCAACAAGTTCTGGGTCCTGACACTGGGTGTTCAGGCAAAAACCGGCAGACACACCCACGGTCCTGGGGGCTCAGAGCAGACAGACTGTCACGGGCAGGCCTGCGTGCAGAGACAGAATGCACTGACCACTGCTCTGTTCTCTGCAGCCGACCTCGTCTTCTCAAAGACATCTTATTCCCAGTCAAAAAAAGGGGAGGGGAAGGACTTAAATATCCTGTGTCATCCATCGTGATGTCCGTCTCTTCTGACCCCATTTCTGCTGGCTGTCGTGTCTTTTGGTTAATCAGTCTTGGAATTGTATCTGTTTACTCTGTGCGTGCATGCACACACGTGCCTATAAAATCACATCGTACTGCTGAAACATATAAACATTAAACGTAGCTTCAAATAGGGCCTCCCTGATGGCACAGTGGGTTGAGCACCACATGGTGAAGCATCCGCGGCTCAGCAGCGTGAGATCGACCCCCTGCAAGGGAGGGACCCACGTGGCGCAGCAGACCTCCCCTGCCTTGCCCGCTGCTCCCCTCAGGGGTGTCTTTCAGTGGATCTGCTTTCTCTGCTCCCCACTCTGTCTCTGGTGAGTCCTCTCACCTCTCGTGACTCTGGCCCGTAGCTCAGCTCTTGTACACATAAATAAATAAATCTTTAAAGAAAAAAATAACTTCCAATAGTCAATAACTTAAGAAGCTACATCATTAAGTTCAAGATACCATAAGACTCAGTTCATCAGCGAGGACTGGATGCAGTAAGAACAATCTATAGGGGTGTGTATGTGCATGTGCTTGCATGTGTGTGTGTGCGTGCGTGTGTGTGTGTGTGTTACACCGCAGGGGTGGGAGTTCCAGGATGAACAAAGAGCGCCCTGGACGCAGAATGACAGATAGGCTAAGACAGGCTCAGGTCTGGGCAATCTGCCTCCCCGCAGCCTCTACAGACACGGAATCAGAAGCACCAGGATAAAACAGCATCTCATGGAAACGATTTTAGGAGAGTTTGCAGAATGGAGGATCAGGAAAGAGCACATGTCCCTGTTGTCTGACCCAGACATGGGCCTATGAAGGTCCAGGCGACGTCGGTCGAGGGATGGACGTCCACGGGAAGAGCGAGCATTAATGAGGGATCCACGGTGCAGGAAGGGACATGGTGGGAAAGGACCGAGCCAGAACAAAGTTGTCACTGGCAATTAATAGCTTGGTGCGTTTCTTTGAAGTATCACTTTTCAGGACTCAGCAGGACATTCAAGTGGAGATCTGGGCTTTTATTTCCTGGAGCTATCTAGATATTTGTGATACAGGAAATGGAGAAGATAATGCTAAGTGAAATAAGTCACAAGGGGAAAGGCAAATCCAGGATGGTCTCACTCAGATGTAGAAGAGACAGGGACATAACAAAGCATCAGTCACACCAGATCAGTAATAAACTAGTAATAGCTGACTATAAAACTGAGGCAACCAAGTGGGGCAGGAGTGGGGAGCAGAGGGGTTCAGGGGGACATGGTGGCGACTGGGGGCACTGGGGGTGGCCGGGGTATAAAAGCAGACACCTGTGAGGGGTTTGAACCTCTAAGCCCCAGAGCAGATAAAAAGATGTAAACCTGCTTTACCTCAATAAACACAATTTGGAGAAAAAATGTGGATTATATTAATGCTAGCCTAATCTGATTTCCTGTTTCCCTAAACTTAAAATCTGCCCTCCAACCCTAACTTCCTTTTCACAAATGACTTGACATAATAGGTTACTTTTTGTTTTTTTTGTTTTTTTTTTTTTTTAAAAGAGAGCGAGGTAGGGATAATCAATCCTTGAGCACCCACTGAAAGAAAACTTTTAAAATACATGCTCTGAAGAACAATTAGTTCAGAGGGGACACCGCGCAGAATACTTACTAAATGTGGTTTTCTTCCTCAGCAACCCCTCAAAAATATTTCTAAATCATTTTAGCTTGTTTTTTCAGATTTCAAAGTGTTTCAGGGATCCCCACAACTTTCATCACTTTTTACTCAAGTTTTAAAAGACAAATGATGCTTAAATATAGTTTATACATCCAATAATTAACAAAAAGGAAGTTGAAATGCAGAAGGTTCTCCAACCCTTTGCATTCCAAAGATGGGTGTTGTTCACACTCTCATTTATCAGTCCACAGTAAAAGGATATGAAATCCTATTTATGTTTTTATTTTTAGATGTACACAAATGTAATACTAGAAACTACAGTTTGTTTATTTTGCTATATCAGGCATCACAGTATTTCCATATCAGTACATACACTCTAACACATATTTTTAACAGCTGGATGGATGTGTCATATTCATACAGCCAGTCTCCCGCTGATTCTTATGTCGGCTGTTCTAATATTGTGTTATTACACTCAAAGAGCAAATCACTAGCCTTGTACATATGTCTCGGTATATGTTTATAAAAACATATGTAATTTCCCAGATAAGGGATTTCTGAGTCAGAGGACATGTTTAATTTTAATAAAAATTATTGTCAATTTTCTTCAAAATGGTTTTACCAATTTACATTCGTACCATAAGTTGCAAGAGCATCTAACCCCCTACATCCTTGTTAAGCTGACTTATAAATCTGACCTCTTGGGCCTCCCTGGTGGCGCAGTGGGTTAAGCAACGCACTACGAAGCAAACCGCAGCCACTGCAGCACGAGTTCGATCCCTGCTGCCGGCCAGGGAG
>JAGFMF010012032.1:2462302-2496422 GCA_019455555.1 Galemys pyrenaicus
GCTCCCAGCTCTCTGTGGTGAATCCTCTCACCCCCCCACACCTCTGACCTGTACCCCAGTGCTTGTATGCATAAATTAATAAATCTTTAAAAAAAAAAATGATGACATCCTTTTAGATCACGTGATGTCTTACACAGGACTAAGGAAATCTTTTCCATTCCTGATTTGCTCAGTTTCTTCTTTATTGTAATCATAAATGTGCGCTGGATTTTATCAAGTGCCTTTTCTGCATCTTTTGAAAACATCAGGATTTTTTTTCTCTACTATTTTGCAAGTAGGATGAAATACATTGGTTTGTGTGGCAAAACATGTCCACTTAACCAGAAATAAGTTATGGGTCTTATACTTTGTATACTGCCATCCTAACTGTTGATAATATATCACAGATTGTGACTTGCAATATTCTTCTCTTGCAATGTCTTAGGGAAGGTTTTGGTATGGTGGCATCATGAAAAGAATTAGAAAGTCCCTCCTCTGTTTTTTAAATGAGCTTTATAAAATTAGAATTATTTCTTCCTTAAGCATTTTAATAGAATTCACCCATGAAGCTGTTGGAGACAGGAATTTTCTTTGTGAAAAAGATTTTAATTATGAGTTCAATTCCTAATGAATATTTAAAGCTATTCAGGAGCTATCTCTGCTTTATTCAGTTTTGATAAACTGTATTTTCTAAGAAAGTTGGAAAATTTGGAGTCACAAGTGATTTTTTTTTTTTTTTTTTTTTTATTTCAGACCTATCTGCTGTGGATAGCATTAGTTGTTTATCCATTCTTAGGCTCTTGACTTGGTAATTGGAATTTTTAACTTCCATTTAAATGCAATAATTTTAATAGTTATTGATAAAGCCTAGGCTTAACTGTATCATCTTGCTTTTTTTATATTTTCTTCTTTTCTCTGATAATGTAAAATGTAAGCCTCTTTCCTGCCTTCTTTTGTATTCACTGAGTACTTTTCAGAATTTTATCTTTCCTCTCTATTGATTTTTAATCTGTGTACGTGCGTGTGTGTGTGTGTGTTTTCTGTGACTCAGAAAATCACAACACACATCTATTCAAAGAGTGAGTGGGAATGGTATGCTGTCTCCACAGAGTACCTAAAATCCACCCTACCGACCCAACTTCGAGCCTCGCAAAACACCATAAGCTCCAGCACAGCCAAACTCAGTAACACACTGATGGAAGGGAAATGTCTTTAAATTCAGGTTCACCTTGTGAAATTAGAGAATTCTGATCTCCACTCTGATACAGGTGCTTTTTGTTCTAGTTGCATTCCATTCCTTCCTTCCTTCCTTTCATTACCTTCCCACCAGACAAACATTTCCTTCTCTGGCTGCGCGGCAGAATTGTCCTTGAACATCTGAAAAACTACAGATGCGTAAATCTTACCCAATGGAAATGGAAATCTTACCCAAACCCAATGGAATCAAGATCTGGAGAAAGCTTCCGATATCCAGAAAAAGCAGTGCCCACTACATCGCTCAATGTCCACCACACCATGGGTACTGGCTCTATGTCCCAGCCCTTGGATGCCTCCCGCCTACCTGCACAGAACAATTTTCCTAACAGCACACGACTCTCCTCTCCTCTGATGATGTACAAGGCCAAACAGGAATCAGAAACTAAAGAGGCTCATTAGACTTCTAATAGGTTTTTCCTCTCCCTGTCTTTTCTTTTTTGGAGAAAGGCCCCTAGAGGCACATCATAACTCAAGTAACTCCTGTGGGAGAGTCAGAAGAGGTATGTCAGCATTACAATGGAAGAGCTTAGTGGCATCAAAAGAAAATTATGAAAAATAAAAGCAAACCAAGAAGAAGAACAAACGAAAGGCTGATCGATCATGGGAAACCAAAGATTTCTTTAAAAAGGCACAGTTGCTCTTCCCCATCTCTGTGTGTTCTGTGGGGACAGCAGACTGTGGCTTGTGCATATCTACAATTTCTGAATTACTTCTAGGCCCTTGGCCCATCCTCACTCAGTGCCTGCTTGGTTTGTTCTCTTGACCACTTAGCAGAAGCCAGAAAATGCCATACCTTGAGTGGCGTCTTGGGGACCCCCAAGAGCATGCATCAAACCTGCAGCCACAGTCACCCTCCTTCACTGTGCAGGACACAACGGGTTTCACCATGCAGCCACAAAGCATGGCTGACTGCATCTCGGTGGCAACCCGGGAGAACAGAAGTCTGTGCTCGGAAGGGGAAACCCACCACCACCTTCTCACCCATTCTCACTTCCCTGGAAGCTACACGATCCCAAAGAAGGAAAGAAAAACAGCAAACTATGACGAGGAGTAGTTCATGGAATAAATGGAAAGTGAAACTACACTAGGAAATCTATAAGTGCCACTAATGATAGTTTAGCCACTCGCTCCTCTCCAAATCACCAGTGTTATGTGTGCGCTGCAGCCAGTGATCTCGATGTGTAATTTTACCGTTTTTGTTTTTACCCCTGCCTTTGACGAACTCGAATCACGTGATTTTTGCACGGCTGCCTGGAAAATCAGGGAAGGCTATAGTTCATGAAAACAGCACTAGGTAACAGCACCTGTTCGCATGTGGGCATCCAGAACTCGAACACCCACCAACACACCCCTCACCCCCAGGGCCTGAAGTTGGCCCAGGCCCCATGGGCTTCCTCCATGGGCGGGGCTGATGGCATCCAACCAGGTGTGCCCGTTCACACAGAAGGCCTGCTGCGAGCAGAGAATGCAAGCTTCTCCAAAGCTGGGGCTTGCACGAGCAGCCGCAGGCTGTCTGCAGCCTCACCGGGGCTTCCAGAACCTCCCATGGACCTGGCTGTGAGTTAGAACAAGGCCTTCCTTCTGCTGGGGAGGCAGCCCCAAGACCCTCAGCTAAAGCACAACTCACCAACAGACAGAATGGCCCCGGTAGCAGACATGAGTCACCTGCTTTTTAACTAACAGGCTATTTCACACGCAAAACCCCACCAGTTGTAAGTTTCCTTTGGGAAAATGGAGTCATGGGACATGAGGGCTCAGCACGCAGTCTTCCACGAGGACGGGCAGTGGCTGCCAACGAGAGCCCCTGAGCCCCGCCCCCCACCCGCCCAGGGCTGGCCTGCCAGGTCTGCGGCACCGAGTCTGCAGCCGTTCTCTGTCTACAGCTCCTGCTCACAAACCCCAGGGCGACAGTCTGTAGGCCAAAGTGCTCAGGTATGTCGGAGCACGGTTCCTGGGACACAACTAAAAATGTAGAACAGAAAAATAAGTATGTAAAAATTTCTAAAGATAAACTCAAAGGGGGCCTCCCTGGTGGTGCAGCGGGTTGAGCACCACACTGTGAAGCATCCGCTGCACTGCAGCACGAGTTCGATCCCTGGCCAGGGAGGGACCCACATGGCACAGCAGACCTCTCCTGCCTCCCGCTGCTCCCCTCAGCAGTGTATTTCAGTCGATCTGCCTGTTCTGCTCCCCACTCTGTATCTGGTGAGTCCTCTCACCCCCAGCACCACCGGCCTGCACCTCAGTTCTTCTATGCAAAAATAAAATACAAAATGAAATCTAAAATATATATATGAAAAAAGAAAGCATTGCTAGCAGACACAATTTGGGCGAGGCTTCTGTGTCTTGTTGAATGTTTTGATGATCCCAAGAGGTTCTGCTGCTATAAACTAAACTGCATCCTTCCCTCCATGCTCAAAAAGATTCACATGTTGGGGGCCTCCTTGGTGGCGCAGAGGTTAAGTCTCAATGCTATCAAGTTATCGCCAGTTACTATAGCCTGAGTCTGATCCCCAGCCAGGGAGGGGACCCACAGGGTGCAGCAGACCTCTCCTGCCTCCCCGCTGCTCCCCTCAGCAGTGTGTTTCAGTGGATCCACCTGTTCTGCTCCCCGCTCTGTCTCTGGTGAGTCCTCTCACCTCCCATGACTCTGGCCTGTAGCCCAGCTCTTGTGTGCATAAATAAATAAATCTTTTAAAAAAAAAAAAAAAGATAAACTCAAAGGTTAGATTTCCTTCTTGCTTCTGGTGAAGAAATTCCACAGAGCCAGCACGGGCATCCCCTTGAGGTTAAAATGGTGGGGCCTGGGGCCTCCCTGGTGGTGCAGTGGGTTGCGCTCTGCACTGTGAAGCATCCGCGACACAGCAGTGCATGTTCGGTCCCCGGACAGGGAGGGGACCCACAGGGTGCAGCAGACCTCTCCTGTCTCACCTGCTTCTCCCCTCAGCAGAGTGTTTCAGTGGCTCTGCCTGTTCTGCTGCCCACTCTGTCTCTGGGGAATCCTCTCACCACCACCCCCATACCTCTGGCCTGTACCCCAGTTCTTGTATGCATAAATAAATAAATCTTAAACAGAATGGTGGGTCTGGAGGAGCAGCCTGAGTCTCAGGCCCTCCGCTGCCCCGGCTATCCAAGGACCCCCCTCTTGAAATCCGAAGCCCTCTCCCTGCCACTGCTTCTAGGTTCAGCCTGCAGGGCCCCTCCTCTGAGAAGCTCCTTCCGACCACCTCCACCTGCGGGGATCCAGGTCCCCAGTCCTGCAGGCCCGCAGGGAAGCCATGCCCACAGCCCCCGGAGCGGCTGTCTCGACCGCGAGCAGCAGTGCCCAGTGGCGGGACCACGTGACCTGGCCAGGCTCGGGGCAAGCAGCCGACTCTGGGAAGGTGGGGGTGGGGGCGCCTCATCAGATTCCACACGCAGTGAGCACAGGTGCCTGTAAGGGCCACTCTCTATGTGGCATTGTCTATACCGCTGAGGGGGCGGCGAATGTCTGTTTCCTGGTTCTCAGTGAACAGGCTTATGTATCAGGCAAATTGCAGCCAGGCTGTGCTAACAAACAGCCCTGAATCTCAGGACTGAAAATAAAAGTGTTTCATTCTCACGCAAAGTCCACTCTGCTTTTAGCTGGGTCTGCTCTCTTCCACCTCATGAGTCAGTTCACACTTTCTTTTTTAAAAAAAGACATTTTTTATTCATGCACACAAGAGCTGGGCGACAGGCCAGAGTCATGGGAGGTGAGAGGACTCACCAGAGACAGAGCCGGGACCAGAACAGGCAGATTCACTAAAACACACTGCTGAGGGGAGCAGCGGGGAGGCAGGGGAGGTCTGCTGTGCCATGTGGGTCCCTCCCTGGCCGGGGATCGAACTCACGCTGCTGTACGGCAGATGCTTCACAGCTCGGTGCTCAACCTGCTGCACCACCAGGGAGGCCCCCAGTTCATACTTTCATAGCAACTTACGCTCCACAACCTCCAAGACAGGGAAAGAGAGACGCAAGTCTCATACCCAAGCAATCAAAGTCCATTTGCAGGTGATATGTAGTTACAGATGCATTTACTTACATCTGTGTGCACGTTTCACCTTCACTTAGATCGTACCGGGCCGAGCAAGTAACATTAACTTACGAAACCGGACAACCGCAGACCCGTTCTAACCTCCCATGTGCCCAAAGGGAGAAAACTAGAACTATCAGGCAACAATATGAATCACCTGCTTCCCCTGCTGGCCTCAATGATTATGTTTTGTACAAGATATGATTTTGACTAGAAACTAAGGCCAGAAAAAAATTGTATGTAATCATTACACTCTTGTTAGCCATGTGCTTCTCTGACATGTGGGCTAGCTGGAGCAGCACGTATATTAAGGTTGAACAGACACAGTGTGTAAATAGGTGGTAGCAATTGAAAGCCAGGTATCTCACTGCCAGAGAAAGAAATTTGCAAACAAGCGAGGGAGGAAAGCTGGGGTTAAATCCGGAGTAGTGAACAAACTCATGTAAACATAATTTATACGGAAGTAGGCAGCTACAGAAGCACGTGCACACGCGTGCAGAGCAGCTGTTACACACGCATGCGCTTCCTGGCTTTGTCCACTGAGAGACCCAGAAGCGGTGACACACCAGTTTACACCGAGCGCCCAGCGTCCAGATGTTGGCTTTTTAAAACCATTGTGCACTAGGAAAATCCAGGGCTCCTCAGAGAAGCAGTTGATGACAGGGAGGGAGCACAGAGAACCCCAGTCTCCTCACTGGCCCCGTCTGAAAATAAGTCCCAGTAAAAGGGATGAGGGCAGCTCAACCGGACCTAAGAACCAAACTGGAGACGCTCTCAATGGCCCAAACTGGAGGAATTTGAACAAAACAGAATTAGGTTGTAATAGAAAGTATAAAACAAATACAGAAATAAATGCCCCCCAAAAATAGAGAAAGGGAGAAATGTCTCCTGCTGAAGATTTCCAAGATAAATGCGTAGCTAATCCCCACACGGGACTTCACTTCCCTCCTCCTGAGTGTGGCCGGGTTTGGTGATGTGCTTCATGAAAGTCTGGGAGGCCCCTGTGACAGCAGTGTCCTGAGCGTCCCAGGGAAGGGACTATGAGAAAGGGGAAAACAGTCACTTCATAGCACAGAAACCTGGCAAACGCTGCCTTACCCAAGGATCAACCTTAATATCACCAGAACTAAGTCATGCTGATTGGGTAGGTTCTTTATGTGAGTTATAGTCACATAAAATATATAATATTATATATTACATAAGATGTATTATATGTTTATAGTATATGTTTATGTTTATTGTATGTTATATAATATATAATTTGTAATACATATAAATTATAGCATGTATTTATAATACATATGCTATAATATGCAATACGTATGTAATACATATAAAATGTATTTAGTATATTATAATGATAATATTAAGTATAGTCATATCACTCGCTATACGAAAAATGGTGGAAATGGCGAGTCACCTCTTCCCACTGAACGGGGTAAACATGTTCAGTGGAGATCCCGAGAAGGGACTAGCACAAAGCAAACGTTCCGAACACACTGGCTGTCGCTGCGCTTCTCTATTCCGGCCCCTGAAAACGAAGACCCGGACAGTCTTCCCCGCGCCGTGGCAGGGTCACTGCGGACTCATTTCCGAGGTTAGAGGCAGCGCTGGGCAGCGCCTTAGGTGGTCGCAACTCAGCCCCAGCAGCCAGGAGAGGAAGGTTTCGCCATTTTGAACTGCACGTCGGCAACATGGGTACAGTGATAATGTAATAACCCGCCTCTCTGTCACCTGCTGGCACGTAAGTGCCCAGGAAATCCTCGCTATTACCCGAATTACTAGAAGGAGGGATTTAGCTGCTGATGTGGGCATATATCACACGGTGAGAAATGTATTTCAAAGTCCTCTTGTCTTTGTGGGCAGGTTTTTTGGAGGTCTCGTGGGCCCTGGAGGTGAAGGAAGAGACAAAGATTCTTTCTTCTCTCCTGCTGTCTGGGGAGGGGGTGGGAAGCCTGAGTTTCCCCCCACAACATCTGGGCCTGTGGGCGCTCAGAAACAGCTGCTTCTCCATGCCCTGCCACTTAGAGGCTGGCTAGGGAGGTGGATCTCAGCTGACCCCCGGGACCCACAGGTCAAACACAGGCTGGAAAGGGAGGGTCCCATGCAGCAGCTGCTGTTCCCTGGCTGGGGTCCCCTGAGAATTATTTGTTTAACATTCAATGAAATGATTTTAATTTAGTAGACCTATGGTTTAGGTTTTTGTTTTTTTTTTTTTTAAGAAAAGATTTCCAATCTAGGCCCCTCTCTCCCTAGGGACCAGAGATAGTAATTTAAGTACTCAATTATTTGGTCCCATATGAGAACAATTGTTAGAGGTCACAGACCTGGCCTGGAAATTCCCAGGTCAACCACCAAGGCTCTTCCTTCTACTTTTGTTATTCTAATTTTCTAAACAAAAAAAATGTAGTTACAGGATTTGAAATGCTAAACCTATCAAAGAACTGTCTCCCCTTCACCCAGTCCCCTTGCTCACTCCTTAAAATGACTTTGCTAGATCCCAGGTTTGCTTATAAAATCCTCCCAAAGATGTTTCCGCCCAAGCAGTCAAGTGTCAAGTTTCTTTTGGTTTCATTTTCCATGTTTTGTTTTTTTAACAAGAAATATTCTCAGATCCACATGCATGACAGCTGCTTTATTATTTCTGCATATGCTAAAACAGACCCTGAATTTAGTGGCATTTTACACGGACCACTGTTTTATTAATAACGTCTGCACAGATGTGAACACCTGTTTGGACAGGTTCTTGAGGACAGCTAAGATATGCTGTATCTCACAGCCAGGAGCTAGGAAGGAAGAAAGCCCAGCTCTATCTGTGGAAGTACTAAAGCATCTACTAAAAAGAAATGCTGGGAGTATCTGTTTAGACTTTAATGCCATTTATTTAAAAACGATCACAAAAATACTCCAAATTTGCTGAGTTTCTGTACGAAAGCACGGAACTCTCTCCAGAAAATTACAAGGCAAATCGTGACCAATGCAAAGGGAACAAGTGGGGGAGTCGGCGGTGGGTGGCTCGGGGGTCATTAGCAGGGTAAATAGCATGTGGACAACCCATCTCATGGCTGGCAATCCCCTCACACGGCTCACCGGTGCCCACGCTGAGCTGCCATTAGGTACTTTGAATATCACCTGGTCATCAAAACTATCTTTCCTGGTCAAGCATGTTGAGCAAATGAAGTTATGTATTTCCTTTGAAATTAAATATGTGTATCTAAGAGACGATTCTACGTGCAAGGCTTAAGTGTTTTATTCACAGAGAGCTTAGTCCATATGGCTGTGTGTTCCAGACTGTAACCCACCAATCCATAACCCAGAGCTTTCTAAAAGCTAAAGGAAGTTTCCTTAGAACTTTCAGTTGGACTCCAAATATATCAGGAACCCACCTTCAGCCTGGAAAAGGCATCTCAGGGCCTTGAGGTACACGGACTCCCTGTTGTTGAAATCCCAAATCCAATCTCCCTTCTCAGCCTGATACTGGGTAAGGAACTACAGGGGGAGGCCCTCCAAGGTCCGCCCACCTAGCAGACTGCAGCAGCAAACACGGAGCATCGGAAACCGCCTCCGACAACTTTCAGGGCCAGCAAACTTTTTCCTGAAGAAGCAGGCAGTAAGTCTTTTGGGCTTGGTGGACCAGATGGTCTCTGGAAACTATTGTGTGGCAAAGGGGAATGAATGTAACTATGCACCAGTTACAGAAGCAGTTCTGTGCAGGCCACAGTTAACAAACCCAAGTGCGACCACTGACCTTCCAGCACCTTCCATCGCTTCTGTAAGGTATCAAAAGCCCAATGTCAAACACATATTCTGAGTCTCGATGAGACCGTATAGGTGAGACCTTCACTCTACAGAGTAAAAGGCCCGACATAATTCCACGCCAGCACTGCCCAGAAACCCCAAAGATTCAGAACTTGGAGGGCAGGTGATGTTCAACTTCCTATGCTCAAGGAAATCCAGGCCCTCATAGTGCACAAATTCACCCCAGATCTCCAGCTGAGAAAGTGCACAAGTAGGGTACTCATAAGGAAAGTTTCAGTTTGGGTTCTCAAATCTGTATTTCCCTCTCTCTGCATTGAATGCTTGTCTCCTTAATTTAAGTAGAAGTATAGAGAACTGAAATGTAGAAGTCAGTCACAAATCCTACCTGGGCTAGGCAGACTTCTCCTGATAAGACCCTATCTATTGTAAAGCTCCCACATCACACAAGAAATCTATCTTTATCTTAAGTAATAAGTATTATGCCAGTCAATCTTTCTGTGGCAGGTTGACACATCATTAAACCAAGGCATGAGGATTAAAAAAAAAAAAAAACAGTCCCATCAAACCATCAGAACTCCCATTTCTTTTATATGGAACAATACAATAAAGGCAACTTTTGAAATTACAGGATGTCCTGCATTCAGCCTGACCAGATGGGGTTATTCCAGGTTTTCGCCAAAGATGCCATACCAATAGGAGTGCTAATCTCAAAAATGCTACTGAGTAGCTCAAGGAACAGAGAAAATTAAGAAAACAAAACAGGAAGGATCGTTTTAAAGTCCTCCTAGAAAGAGTTGAAATAGTTGTTTTTGTACCCAATTAGAGGTATGGGGTAAGTGGAGGGAGATCTAAAAATTCAGATTAGCATATTATTTTCCCCCTTTTCGCTCTCAATTAAAGAGGGGTTTCTCCTCTCACTGGAGATGCAGTTATTAAATCATGATGTCTTTCTTTACAAAACCAATTTATAGCAGAGGGCTCCATACTGCTGCCACTTCTGCAAGGTTGCTTATAATTGCTCCATGCAATGCTTTCACTAATTAAATCACACAAGAGATTGTTTCTTAGTAACACACCTGGTCCATGCTTTGTTGTTGGCTTTCATTAAAGCACTGTGTCTCATGCTGCCTTGTAGCATGAAAGGATATTAATCAGGTAAATGGCCATTAAAAGTCATATCAATGTTTGCTGTGTGGTGATTATTTTCTTAAATCTTGAACAAAAGAGGTTTCTTTGAAATCTCAGCACTGGCCTCCAACCACAAGAGAGACCAGTCACAGTGAAATGCTTTGTTTTTCAACCTTACCAACAAGAAGGAAAAAAAGGAGCAAAATGCAAGGTGTGGCAAGAAATAAGATTATATTCTCTTTGTTCCACTGGGCTATTTGGGGCGATGAGAAGCAAGGTGAACAAACTGAAATCGGTGTACAGCAAGTGGGGGAGACAACAGACAAGAAGTGTTCTCTAAAGAACCCCCCCCCCAATCCTTACCAGACTAAAGCTCCACCTCCCTGGCAATGCCGCTAATTAGGCTGCATTTCAGAGGTCTAGTTAGAAATCAGAATGCCCAGGGAATCCAATGCTTCTTGCAAACTAAACTGAAAAGGAAAAATATTGCAAAAGGCCTCCTCTGTCAACAAAGCAGCCATTATGGGCTCACTGCTCAGATCCCGTATCAGGACCTGGAACGTGGTCATGCCAGTTGGATTCCCAAATGACGCTGGCCCAGCCCCTCTGAACCAACAGACATTTACATAAACATGCCCACTCCCAGCACAGCAAACACCGCACTCAGGTAGACACTGGGAAAATGTCCAGCTCGCCAAGGCACTACCCAGCATCCTACAACCTTTCTTTTTTCCTTCTATAAATGACAATTTGTTCTGGACTCGCAAGCGGCCTTCATACACACAGCATAAAACATTCGCGAAGGAACCCAGGCTGTGGACTACAAGTCCCAGAGTCGCTAGGTCTGTGATTTCCTTAAAGACACCATGCCCTGGTCTTCTCTTACATAAAATGCATAAAAGCACAAACACCTCGTAGGGTTGTATCAGAATAAAAAGGACATTCTCTGTATAATGTACTAGAGTCTGACATATATGATATATGCAATAAATACCAGATATTCAATACGAAGCTCTCTGTGCGGCCAAAGACAGCGCATGCATTTCTTTAGTACTGAGATCCAATGAAGCGTCGGTGACGATACTCAAGGTCTCGTTCTGTGACACTGAGCCATCAGAGGAGTGTAAACTTGAACACTTACGATTTTCCCGAGGGTCCACAGCAGGCGACTTCCGTCCAGGGCCAGATGCATCCTCGAGCGCTCAGGGCCAGGGCCATATGCACCTGCCCAGCCGCCGTGTGGCCGCTGCTCGACTGTCTCCTGCACGAGGGCACCCAGCAGAGAGAAGGTGCAGAAATGGAGCCGGTGTCACACTCTCCACACAGGAGGCCACCTCAGCCAGCTTGGGTGCCTTTTCCAGTCCAGAGTGGCCTGGCTGCACAGCGGGACCCCCTGAGAGCGGTAGCCTCGGGCATCTCAGTCCAGCCAGGCGAAAGATTTAACCCCAGGGCACAGGGCAGGGCGGAGGAGGGGTCATTCAGGGCCCTGAGCGACAAGTGCCCGCTGGGCCAGTGCAAATCAGCTAAGAGTCTCCTGCTGCGAAGTCCGGAAAGATCCAGCCTTGAACAAGGCCCAATCCAGCAGCCCCGACGTGCTCCAGGCCGCTCGGGCGCCCTCCCTGGCAGGTGTGCTTCTCGCGGGGTTCCCCACGGCCATCCAAGGCTCGAGGTGCAGGGTCCCAGGCTGGGACCCCGTGGGGGCAGCAGGTCCCTCCCTGGAGGGAAAGCGTGTGGCCCGCTCTAGGACAGCTTGTCCCTCATTGGCTGGAACCGCATCACGTGCCCGCCCCTGGCCCAATCACTGTGGGGCAAGGGGAAAGCGCGTTCTGATTGGCCACATGACCCTCCGGCTCCCTGGGTGACGTCAGAGACGCGGCTGAGCGCTGCTCTGGACGGAGGAGTTGACACCTGGCAGCGTGCAGGTGTGGTGGCGCCTCGTGCAGCCACAGGCCGTCGCTAGACAGAGAGGGAAGGTCGGATGGCCTGGCTGGCATGGACGCGTCGGAAAGGGCCTGCAGTGGCAGAGACGCGCACGTCCATCGGAAAGGCTGCTGTGGTGGCGTGCAGCCGGGCAGGGTCTCTGATGGGTCAGAGGGGTCAAGGCGGAGTCCTGGCGCGCTCCTGGCTTCTTCAGGCTTTTATTCATCTTTCTGCTTCAGAGGCGGGCGGGGGCCAGGAGGCTGGAAGGGCTCTGTAGTGCCAGCATAGAGCAAGTTCCCGATGGTTCCGGCAAATGGGTCAAGGAGTTGTCCTGGAGCCCTCGGTGGCTGTTTTAGGCTTTTATTACATTATTACCAGAGGCGACCAGGTACATGGCAGGCAGGGGTGCTGGGGGGCAGAAGGCTGGCAGGCCTCCTAGGCCCAGGTACATTTTCACTCTCTGAGCTGCTGCTTCTGCCTTTCTCTCTTTCCTCTGATGTTGGCGTCCTCGTGACGCAGCCTTTATACGTCCATGTCTCAGCCCAGGTGCACCCACCTGCGCATGCCCACACCCTACTCCAGTGCCCGCCATCAGGCATGCGTGCGGGGCTGCAGGTGTCCGTTATCACACCAATGGTGGGCGGGCGGAAAAGCCTGATCACTTTTCCATTTACCCTACACCTCCTAGCCCCCAGCAAACCTTCTCTCTCTCTGGGCTCTCTGGTCTCTGCTTCTCTGCTCCTACTTATGCTGCTGCTGCTCTACTTAAGCTCCTTTTCAGTCCAGATGTGCCCACCTGCGCATGCCCACACCCTCCAGTGCCCCCATCAGGCATGCGTGCAGGACCACAGGAGTCTATCGTTGGCACTAATGGTGGGAGAGCAGGAAAACTCGATCACTTTCATTTACCCTACAGCTGTGCATCTCGCTCACAGAGCATTAAAATCACCGGAGGAACCCCCTAAGCATCCCAGTGCTGGCCCTCCACCTGCAAGGATTCTGTCTTAACTGGGGCAGAGGCAGAGGGTCATTTTTAAAATGGGTTGTTTTTTAAAAACTTCCCCAAGTGATTCTGTTAGACATTGCTGTTCCAGGCCTGCTGTCCAGCGGTAATATCTGTTTTACATACTTTGGTAAATTTGCCCATAAAAGGAGGGGAAACATCACCCAACTCCTAAGAATCTTCATGCTGGTTGACCAAATTATTTTCCCCACTCAGGACCAGATTCCAGAGTGAGGGGACTTGAGCCAGGGGCTGCTCTGTTAGATGATGAGTGAGTATGTTAAGGGGAGGTGGGGACATAGTTTATGCTTTCACCATCTTGCTTTTGTGCTGCTGCTGCTGCTATTATCTTTTTAGCCCAGTCTGAACAGCCACGATGTCATCATATTAGCTTACAATACAAACTGTGGAAAAGTGGAACTTCTGGGAAATGTGCTCAGAAAAGGAAATTATTCGTTTGTCCTTACTCTCCCTGCCCAATAGTTTCAATTCTGTCCCTCTTTCTCCAGAGAAAGGAGGGGACTCATTTGATCACTTGAAAGGAGACTCCATTAGATATTTGTGTGAGTTCTCATTTGCTCATTGCGAGAATTGCAATTGAAGAAACCAAGTTTCTGATGAGAGAGTGAAAACAGCCTGTGAGTATATGATCTGTAAACCATCTCCTCACCAGATTAAATACTAAGGAATAATACTCTCACTGCTACTTTAATTCACTATACCAATTTTGCCTACTAGACTCAAAGGCTTAAATTCATAGAGTGGTTCTAAGTAGAAAGTCAAGGTATATTTCTTAAGGGTGTCACCACTGTCGGCATATTCTGTTCAACTATATGATGCTGAAGGTAGCAAGACGACACTGCCAGGTACATGACCCACCCTGCCATCTACTCAGTACAAATATTTTTATACTACTTGTTACGATTTCAAGGACTCACTCAGATGCACTCTTTCTCCTACTTTCACACTTTTTAATTTATTCTGTCATTATGAAAGTTTTATTGCATCTTTTGTTCTTCACATCCTCTTGTATTGGTAAACCACATCCATCTGACAAGACACTTTTGTATTTGTTATCCTATTTTAATCCTTACAGCCACCCTAGAATAATGAAGTATGTGAAAGACAAGAATACTGCTAATGATTCCATTCTTTAGTGCTATGTCTTAATTAATCAATGTGTGCACAATTGCACAGCAGATTTTCAAAATGCTTTAACATATGACCATGTGTTAATGGTCTTCCTTCATGGATATGTAACATTTTGACATAACCCAAAAGCACAACTTTTATTACCCAGTCTTGTGTGTTGCAGCGCTCTCATCTGGTCCTTGACTCAACGATCCATTAAAGAGGGATCAAGTTCATAGCCACACAGGGGCCAAGAGAGAAGAGCAGTTGCATAAGGAGTGCTGGATCGGGACTGTAGCAAAGCAGAGAGGACAACCCACTTGTGGCCAGGAAAAGTGGTAGCCAGGCGTTGACAGGGCTTCTGCTGCCTCAAGGGAAACTCTTCTTCCAGCTCTTTATATAAGCGCCCTACTTTGGAATTAAGATAACGCCTCTTTTCTCTTTTTAACTCTATAGACCATTTTTATGGCTGTGTTTAACCCTTGAGCTCTCATCTGTGGCTTATTCCTCATTGTTTCCTTTCTCATTAGCTCAGGATTGATGATGAGAGCATCACTTAAAACACCCACATGATGATGTCCCAGGAGTTCCAAATGGCCATGTGTAATAATCTTTCTTTATCCCAGAAACCCCTTACACCAGTTTCCATTACTTTCTCCACATACTGCTGTTGTACTTATTTTTTTTTTAAAGATTCACCATCTATGCATACAAAAGCTGGAGTACAGGCCCAGGTGAGAGGATTCACCAGAGACAGAGTGGGGAGCAGAAAAGGCAGATCGATTGAAATACACTGCTGAGGGGAGCAGCAGGGAGGCAGGAGAGGTCTGCTGTGCCATGTGCATCCCCTCCCTGGCCAGGGATCGAACTCGCACTGCTGTGCTGTGGATGCTTCACAGTGCGGTGCTCAACCTCTTGCACTACCAGGGAGGCCCTCCTGTTGTCCTTTAAATATAATTCTGACACTGGACATATCATCCCACAAACAGTCATTATTTCTCTAGGATCTTCTCTCACTAAACAGTGAGCTCTTTAAAAGCTAAAACTGTCTTTTGACTTTTTGTCCCCAACCGCTCGATCACAATGGACACTCAATAATTATTTACTTACGGTACAGTTACGCCACAGCTTCTAAAGTGAACAAGCTCCATACAATTACGGTTGATGTGAATATGTTGCAAGCATGCACACCTGCTCACTTCTCAAACGGGCCTTCAAGGCCTCTAGCAGGTTTTCAGCCTTGCATCTGCCATGTGCCTATCACTCGTGAGTCTGCCTTCCTTCCTTCATAGTTCGGCATAGTGATTTTTCACCACAGCATTCCTGGCTTCACTGGCGTTTCCGCTTTGTGTAGGTTCTTGCTCTTCCCATAACTGCAGCAGTCACTCCAACGCTGTCCTTGCGCCATCTCATCTGTCCTTGCTGGGATGTTAAACTAGGTATCTTGGCACTGTGTTTCCAAATCAATAAACTCTTACTGAATCTCATGTCTCCCCCTAGATTCAGCACGCTCAGAATACCATCTCATGCACAGTCTCTCACGCCTATGGGTACGTGGCCAGATTCTGCACTCAGGCCTACTCCTCTTTCTCCCTTACCCGGTCCTGCATACCCCTGCCCAGGTTAGTCTGGACATCATCCTTGCTGTGCTGGCTGCAGTGGCAGGAAACCACGGGGCAGGTTCTCTAGGATCTGGGCAGATGGGTAAAGGAGGAGTCCTGGAGTCCTCCGTGGCTTTTTCAGGCTTTTATTGTGCCTTCTACACAACCAGCAGTGAGGCAACCAGGTACGCGGCAGACAGGGGTTGAATCTTCATGCTCGCATGGTCTCTGCTTTGCTGCTGCTGCCGCCACCGCCACTGCTGCTGGCATTCCTGTGATGCGCATGCCCACACCTTACTCCAGGGGCCTGCCATCAGGCATGTGTGCAGGATCTCAGAGGCCTAGCATTGATACGATGGCGGGAGGGCAAAAAAACCTGATAACTTTTATTTACCCTACACCAGCTTATTGGCCAAGGAGAAACGAGGAAGTCCTGGGAAGGAGAGGCATTGTCGTAGCCAGGAGAAATGTCTGTCTGCAATATTCAAATAAGGAAGAAGCAACGTCCGTCAAGGGAGTCATGCACCATTCTGATGTGTTCAAGAGGTTCAGAGAAATTTTAGAGCACAAGGTTTTCTGTTTTCATTCTCTTCTTTCCTGTTGCGAGCTCACACACAGCACACGTGGTATCTGAGCCCTCCAGAGCTGCTATCACAAAACGTCACCGACCAGGTGATTTATGAAGAACAAACCTTTTGCCCTCACAGTGCTAGAGGCCAGGAAGCCCAAGATCTCAGTGCCACCTGGGAACCCACTCCTTAGAGCGCCTTCTCACTGTGCCCTCACAATGGAAAAGGGAGCTCAACAACTCCTCAGGGCCTCCTTTGTTAGGGCACTGATCTCAATCACAGATGCACCCTCATAACCTGGTCATCTCCCAAAGGGCCCACCTCCAAATATTGCCACCTTCGCACTTTGGTTTCAGGATGTAAATTTGGGGGTGACACATTCAGGCCATCACACATGATTAGGCTTACCCACCAGCACCAAGGTCTGAGTTCAATCCCCAGCCAGAGAGCTGACCCCCATGGTGCAGCAGACCTCTCCTGCCTCGCCCATTGCTCCCCTCAGCAGTGTATTTCGGTAGGTCTGCCTGTTCTGCTCCCCACTCTGTCTCTGGTGGAGCCTCTCACCCTCCCCCACCTCTGGCCCACATCCCAGTTCTTCTATGCTAAAAAAACAAAGACAAGTAGTAGAGAGAACTAGCAAGCTTGAACACACAGTGACTGTGATGGAGAATACACATATAGAACCACAAAGTGGAAAAAGAATTTTTGAGAGAGAAAAAGCAGCATAAGAGTTATGTGGGACAACCTAAAGCGAAATATCTTTATTATGGAGGTGTAACAGAGTAGAAGAGAATGAGAAAGGCACATAAATTTAAAGAAATAATTGCTGAGCTCTCAATCTAGGTAACAAACCAGAAGTCCTGATCCAAGAAAACCAAAGAGTTCCAATCAAAATACTCCAAGTTATATTTTTAGTTGAGTCAATTACAAGGAGAGAATATTGAAGCATCAAAAGAAGAGTAACCTATAAGGAAATGGCTATTAGACTATTTGTAAGCTTTTCAGTATAAAACTTACAAGCAAGAGGGGCTGGCAAAAGATATTTAAAGTACTCCAAGAAAAAGATTTCCATCCTAGAGTACTTTATCCGGCTTAACTATCATTTAACACAGACGAAAGGGTAGGGAATATCACTGAAAAATTAAAAATAATACATCTGTCAACACTAGGCCAGACATAAAAGGACTAAGAGGAACTGTTATAAACCAACAACAAACACATCTAGTAATAACAAGTATCTTATTTATAGACTGTGGAGGAGGAGAAGAGTGTGGCTCATGGGCATGAGTTTGAGACTGTCCAACAGGCCACATACGTAGACCAGTGGCCACACACCTCAGTGTCACTTGTACATAAAAATCAGTTGAAATAACATATCAGACAATGGAAATTGAACCCAGACAAAATGTAAAAGGAATATGTCCAAAATCAGAAGTCAAAGACAAACTAAAAAAATAAAAGTCATAAAACACCAAAATGGCAATGAGCACTTATGTCTCAATAATCACCTAATAAAAAGATACAGAGCAGCTAAATGAACTCAAAACAAAGTCCAACCTTCTGTCATTTATAGTAAACTCATCAACAAAGACAAGCGCAGACTTTGAGTTAAAGACTGTAAGACAACCCTACAAACAAATGGAAATAAACAACAGGAACAGCTATGATTATATCAAGAGAAATAGATTTTCAAGATAATAAGAGACATCTATGGAACATTACCATCAATAGGGCAAAAGAAATAACACTTACAAATATGTATATGCACCAAATGATGAAACACTGAAATATAACTATTAATAGAACTAAAGAGAGAGACTGACAACATCACAATAGTACTAAAGGGTTTTAATACTCACAACTCTGGTCAAATCAACAAGACAGAGGATAAATAAGGAAATAATAATTTCAAATGAGACAAATAGGCTTATCAGACATCTACAGAACACAACACCCAAAACAGCAGTATTTACACTTTTTAAGTGCACATGGAACATTCTCAACAATAGATCATGTGTTGGGATACAAGTCATTTATGGATAAACTTATGAAGATTGAAATCACACCAAGAACTCTTTCTGACCACAATGTCATAAAGAGAGAACTCAACTAGAAAAAAAGAACCTGGAAAATCCTTAATACATGGAGACTAGTGGCAATTAGGTTAAAGAGGAAATTAAACCAGAAATCAAATAACACCTCAAGACTAATGAAAATGAGAACACAAACTATCAGATTTTATGGGATATAGCAAAAATGGTCTAAAGAGGGTGGCAATTACAATTCAGTACCACAATAAGAAGCAAGGAGAATCCCGACCATATGGAATACTTAATATTCCACCTCTGATACTTGAAAAAGAGAAACAAACAAGACCCAAAGTTAATAGAAGGAAAGAAATAATAAGAATGGAAATAATGTAGAAACCTATGAGACCATGCAAAAGACCATTTAAACTAAGAGTTTGTTTATCTTGGACATAAACAAAACTGATAACACTTTAACTACATTGACATAGAAAAGAAAAACTATTATTAAATATCCAGAAATAAAAAAGAAATTAACACAGATAGCATAGAAACACAAGGGAATGTAAGAGATTACCATCAAAAATATACCCCATAAGTAACCTTGAAGAGATGAACACATTTCTAGAACTATATTGTTTGCCAAGTCTAAGCCACAAAGAAACAGAAAAGTTGAATATGCCAGTTAAAATCATGAAAATGGAAACAATCATCAAACTCTCCACTGAAACAAGTATTTCTAAATAGAGAAGCAAATTGGGGTCTAGATACTAAAAACTTACTTATGCAACTTAAAAATCATTACACTGATCATCACTTTAAAACATATTAGAGGTTTTCAAGATAGCTCGATACTGTCACTTCTGTGGTAAGTGTATTATTGTATTTTTTAAGGAAAACCTTCAGCACAGCAATGAAGAAAACTATCTCAGTAATATAAAATGAGTTTGAATGGCTTAACTATTAGCCAAATGTTGCTCACTTTGTTTAATAGACAAAGCAATCATTCTGTGAAACTAAATGCTTGCTTCTTTCTTACCTAAAAAAGAACTTAGTCATCATCCCCTTATTGTACTTAATCTCCTTATGAAGATCAGGAATGAGCATATGATCACACAAATATACCGTGTGACACGGCCGGCCACATAAGATATATAAGCTAGCAGAGGAAAGTTTATGTAGCTAAAGCAAAGAGGGGCCCCACTGGTGGTGCAGAGGGCTAAATCTCAGTATTATGAAGCTCTCCGCAGCTGCTGCAGCACCAGTTTGATCCCAGCCAGGGAGGGGACCCACAGGGCGCAGCAGACCTCTCCTGCCTCTCCGCTGCTCCCCTCAGCAGTGTGTTTCAGTCAGTCTGCCTGTTCTGCTTCCCACTCTGTCTCTGGTGAATCCTCTCACCCCCTGCATCTCTGCCCTATACCCCAGTTCTTGCATGAATAAATAAATAACTCTTTTTTTAAAAATTAGCTAATAAATTCAAAATGAAACCAGTTATCCACCTTCCTTGCTGAAATACTTCAGAGGAAGGTAATTTTTGAAGGCTGGAAACTCTTCCCATCTGTCTGAATATAAGCCAGTTTCATTAGCTGGCTTCTGCTTTGTTTTAGGGACTTGCCTCTTCCCACAAAATTTCAAGAACATAACATTAGCCAGGAACGATCCAGGATGTTAAGCGAGAAATCAAGTCAACTGGACCAAACTTTCCAGGAACAATCATACTTGGTGTAATAAGATGGATTCTAGCTGCAGGTGGAAATGACAGTAGCTGGGAAACTTCAGCCGCTGGTTATCCTGGTTATACTCTGCTCTAAAATGTCTTTTGTTAACCTGATCTCTCTATTTAGAACTCCATTACCCAGTGTTTAAAACAAAGGCGCCCCATTCAAAGCAGCCTCTAATTGCAATCCTTCAGCAAAACAGCATTTACCAAAACACGCCTTGCAGAATGTGGTACAATTTATCACCCTCCTGGTGCATGACACACAATTACATTTGTCACTGCTTTAATTGGATATTTCATGTCAGTAATGACTCATCAGCTGCAGAAGTTATGAAAGATGAATTCCTTACTACCATACTGCAGAATTTGCTCCAAAAATAAAACCAAAAAACCATTTATTTCTCACCGAGGGTAGAAGCTACATTTGGGAGAAACACTAAATCCCTACTTTAGAAAAATAACGATGTATTTCATTTATTGACAGCAAGATGATTGCCTACCGTGTTTCTCATTACCCCCAGATCACAAATGAGTAAATCACTGTCAGACAAACCAAGGTTAAAACTGAGTGTGTACATTTTAACAAGGTGTAGGGGAAAAATTTTTTTTAAAAAGAAACCTCCATCACTGGGAGAGAATAGTTAATTCAGAGAATTTTTCAGATTCTATGATCTGATAAGCTCTGCAACCCAGTCATCGCTGAAATTAAATTAGGTTTCAGAAAATGAATATTTCATTTTTAAGATTCTGTTGCTTGGAGACCTGGGAAGAGAAAGCTGGTGCAGCCCAAGAAGGGAGTGATGTTATGAGGACCAGCGTTTTCTCCTCCTGGAAACTGCCAGAGAATGCCTGGGAGAAATGAGTCAAAGCAGGCAGACAACGATGCTGTGCAAATGCATTTATTATAAATGCCCGATGCAGGTCATTTCTTTCAAGCTAAGGAGGTCTCCCAACCCTTCACCCTATTACTAGGACTTGAATTGGACAGAATAGCATGATGCCCTAGACCCACCCAATGTACCTTATGTTTTAAGCAACACAGGTCTTAAAAAGGCAAAACAGCGTAGCCTCCGTAACAAAATAAAGGGCGCTTTCCTACCAAGGAGATTAAAACAAGATGGAGATGCTTAAATCCATGTCTACAAGTTGGCCGGATCTGCACACAGCTGGCTACATTTTAATCAGCTTCATAAACATCGAATACAATTTCCTTTCATCATCGCTGAAGCCAAAGCAGTTTTAAGAAATCATCCACTCTGGGGGGATGATAGAATGCTAATTGTTTCACCGAATCTATGCCAGAACCTCGGAAGCTTCACAGGTACACACAGCTGACCCACCTAAAGATGCCTTTTCTCAACCTTCCATGTAGGTGAGCGTAGCCGTGGGAACATGTTTTGATCATTGAGATCCAGGCAGAAGCCACATGTGTGATTTGCGCATCATTTTTTGGCAAGGAAGCGCTCGTCCTCTGCTCCCTCCCTCCCCTCCCTGTGGGTGGGTGTGCCAAGGTAGTGGTGTAAGCCAGGTTGGTCCACATTGTTAGGGCACGCCAGGCAGCAAGGTAGAAGTAATCTAGAATCTTGGATGACCTCAAAGAACAAAATATGAAGCAACTAGCACCTCCTGTCCAATTTGGGATGTTTAAGGGAGGAATCATTGTCTATTTCAAAAGTCGGTAGTTGGGGGTCTCTTTTTTATTGCAATGTATCAGATATCCAGCACATTAGATTTTTGCTAGTTGTGGTGTCAAGAAATCATGTTTCTCTGTTCACCACCATTCTAGCCTAATCTTGGTTCTTTTTTTTTTTTTTTAAGATTTATTTATGCACACAAGAGCTGGGGTACAGCCCAGAGTCACAAGAGATGAGAGGAGTCACCAGAGACAGAGCAGGGAACAGAACAGGCAGATGGACTGAAACACACTGCCGAGGGGAGCAGCGGGCGAGGCAGGAGAGGTCTGCTGCGCCCTGTGGGTCCCTCCCTGGCGGGGATCGAACTTGCCCTGCTGTGCCGGGGATGCTTCACAGTGCAGCACTAAACCTGCTGCACCACCAGGGAGGCCCGTGTTCCAAATTTTAATTATGCCTGTATAAATGACCCTGCATCTGTGACCAGTGACTGCCCATGAAATACATAAGTACAATAACCTGGGAGAAAAAGCGTTCGTTCCTGGCAACTTGCTGGAGAATGGACTGGATCTTTCCTGTAGAGAAAAATTCCCTGACCTGTGAAGTCCTCCTGGAGGGAGGTCAATGCAGGAAAAGGAAGAAGATAATCCCCAGGGCTGGTCTCTGGTTATCCCAAGCCCAAGAGCCTAACACACAGGTCATATGAGCCACAAAAAAAAGTGATTTAGTTATTTTGGCCTAGGCTAGTTTGAGCCAGATCTCTCTTCCATTAGCAAATAAAAGGTCCCTGTTTAATACTCTATGAAAATGAACCTCATTATTGCAACACTGCCCTTGTTTGCCTAAAATGAACTTTGGTTGTTTTTTTCCCCTAGAATTATCAAGCATCAAACAATAGAAGACCCAATGCCATATAATATCTGGTTGTAGATCCATATCCTGAGATAAACCAATCCCACCCTTCAATCCATGACTTTACTCTTCCAGGTTAAACAGAGTTACTGCACTCCGAAATGCTGTTTGAATTTTGTTCCTGCCATGCCACACCAAATGGTCAGCTCAGAGCAGCAGTGAAATCATAGAAGTATTTTTCTGCAAAATTCCTACTCATCACACAACAGGGAGGTGAACCACCTTGGAAAAGAAAAAGGCACACGATGGCATCAAAACGACTACTCGGTTTTCCTGTACCTCCGAACGTCAGCAAACGAACATGCTGATGAGCTGCCTGTTCATGAAGGGCGGGCCACCTCACAGGCCAGGTTCCTCTCAAGAATCCATCTGAGGGGCCTCCCTGGTGGTGCAGAGGTTAAGTCTCAGCACTAGGAAGCATTTGCAGCCACTGCAGCATGAGTTCGATTCCTGCTCTGGGCGCAGCAGACCTCTCCTGCCTCACCCGCTGCTCACCGCAGCAGTAGATTTCAGTGGCTCCACCTGTTCTGCTCCCCACTCTGTCTCTGGTAAATCCTCTCCCCCCAAGCACCTCTGGCCTGCACCCCAGTTCTTGTACACACAAATAAATAAAAATGAATCTTTTTTGAAAAAGATCTAATGGCATCATTTTAGAGAGAGAGTGAAGGGGAAAGAAGTGACCCCTTCTAACTTCAGAGCTGGGCACTCAGGTACCCGGAGTGCCCACGTGACTGGCTGTTTGTGGTGGGCTGTTTCCACATTGCCAGCCCGGTGGTCCAATCGTGCAAGATTAGGGACTCTCTTTGAATAACTGATGAACCATAATTCTTCCTGACAGATGGAGGCTTCATTTTCACCAAGTAAAACTACTTGCAGAGAAGGGTGCAGGAGCCATTTCTGAGGTGTGAGAGTGCATGGGCAACCCACATTTAACAAAGAATTTCTCTTGTGTTCTCTGGCACCAGAACTATTCCCAAGAATGAAAACGGAGAATAATTCCTGTGATGAGCAGGGGCTGACAAGGGCCACCCCATCAAAATTTTCCTCTCTCTCGCTGCCACTCATCCCTGATTGACAGAATAGACAGTCCCGGTTGGTAGAGCCTCCAAGATGAACTTATTTTAAATCTAATAACCAGTGGAATGACTGCCAGCCTTGGCCATGATTGCGGATCGCACGCTAATATTCTGTGTCCAGCAAGACCTCAGAGAAAGAAGTGGCAATAGGTAAGTCACATTTATCATTTTTATGAGAACGGATAATTATGTTAATTACATAGTATTAAACAGATATTATTCACTGTTCCCAGGCTAACTATTTTATCTGAGATTACAGCTCCATGGATGTCTGGTAATTGAGCAGGCTGAGTCAATAAATAAGTTGTCTCCCATCAACTAGTAAGTATCCGTAGTTGTTGTGCAAATGAAATTCCATAACTGTTAGGGCAGAATGTTAAAACAGACACAGTGGTTCTCTTCTAAGAAGTTACCGATCTGTTTGGGGGGAAGACAGGATCCATCAGGAAGCAGCTTGAAAACTCCCCACTTGCATGGATTTCTGCTTCTAGAAATACAACAGGTTGATATTTATTAAATTTCATTCACATGCATGCTAATCTACAGTTTGCCTTTTGCCATTTTCACTGCCACTGGGCCCATTATTGTTTACTTAGTATTTGTATGTAAATGAAATCGCTTATCTTTTGCCTTAAATAACCTCCTAGTCAAAGGGAACATATTACCATAAACAAAAACATTATTTTCCACAAATTAGCTTTTGCCCAGGAGATTTTTGTAGCAATCATTTCCTTTGTTTTTAAATATTTTCATTAAGTGCCCTTTTTTGTTTGTTTGTTTAGCAAAGAAAAGATACATTTAATAGTAATAGAACTGTGGCCACCTCCGGCTATTTGCAAATGTGTGTTTTCTTTCTAGGCAAGTTCTTCCACTGGGATGATGACGCATGGTTGACACCCCAAAGAATTTTGAGTCCTGTTTTATTTTTAAACTGGGATACATAATTTCCTTTCATAAGGAAAACACTGATGATAAAACAATGTCATCAAATCCCAGTGAGGTATTTTTGCCTGCTAAAAGCTACACCTGCTCTATATGTCAGTCTTATCATTTTGCGTCCACACAAGGTCATTGCAGTACCCCCAGCAGGAGGCGCCCATAAGTAGGGGGTTCCATATTGGGAAATAACAGTGAAGGGAATTCAGAAGAGGGAGAAAGCTGAGGCCTGGGAACCCCAAGAAGGTTTCACAGGGGGTGTACCATTTGAATGCAGCTTGAATAAACAGTCAGATTGTCCAGCTCTTGGGCCCAGGAATGGGCAGGAATGATGTAAGCAACCACAGAGATCCACTGAGACATGGGAGTAGGGTAATGGCATTAAACCTCTTTCCTTGGTCAGCCAAACACCTGTTAGCATTCACCAGTCACTCTGCGCCATGCACCAAACTGGGTATTTTCTCATTTCCTCTTCCGAGCCTAATAATTTAAGGAAAACAGTGATTATTTCCATTTTATAGATAAGGACACCAAGCACAGTACTAGTTCAATGTCATTTAGCGTTAAAAGTGTCTGAACTGGGGACTCCAGCCAAGCCCATGTTTTTTTATTTCACACTAAGTCATGAAACAGAAGACGTGGACCCGGGCATCTTAAGAAATTCTCATGAGAAGACTCTATTGCAGGAGCTGGGAATGGAGAGCAGGCGAGGGCTGCTCTCCTTCGGTTAGGCCCCAAACACAGACACTAATAAGCTCCCAGACATCTCCCTGTTTTCTGGAAGGTTGTAGCTTGTCCTTCAGTAATGAAAGCAAGAGTTTTGAGGTGGGCCCCTGGCTCTGAAACTGGAAAATATCAGCTGTGTGTATCAGCAGCGCGGGTGACCAAAAGCTGACCTTGCTGAGTTAATCAGTAGAGAAACTAATCTGTTGGAAAAATGCAAATTTGTTTTTTGCACCGAATTGGAAACTCATTACACTGAACCACTCCTTAAATTATATTCAGAGTAGTGACTCGAAACCTGGGTCAGATAAAGAACAACGTTGGGTCCCAACTAGGTAGCGTCGGAGAAGTAGCAGGCATTGAATGCGATGCAGTACTTTCTCTTTGGACCCCTTAACTGTGTCTAGCGAACAGAAAGTGGCCACCTCAGTTTGGATTAGGTTGTTTTTCCTAAATGTCCTGTATGTACATGGCTGAGCATTTCTTTGTAACCCTCTTTGGTTCAGAGTTCGAAAAGTGTACCTCCTCTTTAGCCCAACTGTCAAACTCCAAACTCCTTCATCTCTCCAAACAAATGGTGGATCGATGAATGTGTTGTCTGGGTCACAAGACTCCAGAGTTGTGCACTTCATACACCCCCCCCCCATTTTACTCAAAATATCAATTACGGTTTCAAACCAATGGCTGTCACCATCACCCTAGTAAGACAAGTCAATCATGGTGCCTCATGGCCTTTCCTCACTGCCCCCTCAAATCATTGAGCAACTTGGAGAAAACTGACCCTGTGTATCCACACTCTGGCTGATTTCCCTTCTGGTGTGTCTTGAAAAACTGTGTGAGGGCCTCCCTGGTGGCGCAGTGGGTTAAGCAATGCACTATGAAGCACGAGTTTGATCCCTGCTGCCCGCCAGGGAGGGGACCCACATGGTGCAGCAGACCTCTCCTGCTGTGCCCGCTGCTCCCCTCAGCAGTGTACTTCCATTGATCTGACTGTTCTGCTCCCTGCTCTCTGTGGTGAATCCTCTCACCCCTCCACACCTCTGGTCTGTACCCCAGTGCTTGTATGCATAAATAAATAAATCTTTAAAAAAAAAAAAAGCTCATGAAGCAGGTAAGTTATTACCAAACTGTGAGGCAAGTGTGATTATAGAAGTAGCCCAAGGTGCAGAACATGTGATTTTTTTCTTCTCCCTCTAGCTTTGCAGTTAAGAATAACCCAGGCAAGACTCTCTCATCTGGAGTCAAGATGGCGGGGGATGTTGTGAACATCAACTGCTGTCTTCAAATAGCTGAAGAACTGCCATGGAGAAAGTAGAATATTTGTCTGAGTTCATCAAAAAAGCATATCAAAAAAGGTTAAATATTTGTAAGACACATTTTAATTGGGTATCAGAAGAACTTTCTCCTACATAGAGTGTTCCCATAAGAGGCTAGCTTCATTGAGAATCACCGAACTCTCCGAGTTTTATGTCACAAATGCTTAGGTGTACATTTTCCACATCAACAGGTGAAACAAACAATATTTCTTTGTCTTTGCCACTTCGTCTCTGGAGATGCCTTTTACCCCTTTGGAAAGATGGGCTACTTGGCTCAGGTACCACCAGCTGCGCCCACCCCACCCCATCCAGGATGAGCCGTAACCCAGAGCTAAGTCATCATGTGCTGGCTAGCAGCCAGCTCAGCTCACTTTTCTGAGAACTTGAACTGAGAGTGGTAGAGACAGTAAGCTTTTGAGCCCTGACTTGTGGCATCGCTGGGCTGTGCATGAGCAGACACAGCCAGCTCAGGGAGAAGAAAAGAGCTCCACCAAGAATAGAGTTCCAGGGCCTCCCTGGTGGCGCAGTGGGTTCAGCAATGCACTATGAAGCAGACCACATCCACTGCAGCACGAGTTCGATCCTTGCTGCCAGCCAGGGAGGGGACCCACATGGTGCAGCAGACCTCTCCTGCCTCGCCCGCTGCTCCCCTCAGCAGTGTGTCTCAGTCAGTCTGCCTGTTCTGCTCCCCGCTCTGTCTCTGGTGAATCCTCTCACCTCCCTGGACTCTGGCCTGTATCCCAGCTCTCGTGTGCATAAATAAATAAATCTTAAAAAAAAAAAAAAAGAGTTCCAACAGACCACGTGACTATCCGTGGACAGAAATGTGCTTTCATGTCAGTCACATATTCAGGTCATCAATATGTTGCTTTAGGTCTGTGAATAGTTGCTTTAGGCAATGAGGTGGCAGTCATGGCCGCCATAGTTGCTTCCTCCGCCACTTCTGCCGCACTGCTCCCCGGGCACTCAGTCTGCACCTCTGCACACAGATGCTTCCCAAGGCCCCAGAGAGCCCTCACCTCAGTGTTCTCTGCTGCTGAGCCAGTGATAGACCCCTGCCTCATGAGTCTGATCTCTTGCTTCTGGGCCCGGGGCCAGAGGAAGCCTTCCCTGGAGGTCCCCAGGGTCCTGGACCATGCTTTGGGTGTCTGCACGCCCTTTCCAGATGGTTCCTCCAGGGAAGTTCACAGGACCCCAGATTGTCCCAGAGGGCCCCACTGTCCTGTGAGTAGCCAACTTCTGGCATGTTCTGCTGGCTGCAGCGTCTCCCCTTCCAGCCACACTCCCCTTCACCTCCACCCTCTTGCATTTTTCAGCAGCCACCAACCTTCGTTTGAGTTCTCTGTGGGAACACCCAGAGATCCCATCAAGGACTTCTGAGTCTGCCTTTGAAGAAATTTTTTTTGTAGTTGTTTCAGAGGAGAAGGTGACCCCAACCTAGTTCTCCATGTTGAGGGTGGACCCTAAAATCAGACTTTAATTAAATGTTGATTCCTGGACACTGTCATTATAACCATTACTATGCTACCTTCTTTTTCTTTTGCTCTTACCCATGGAGTATCATTTGCCAGAACCCAAAAGATGTTGAGCTCAAAACCACTTTGCTCCAGAACTTGGGAGTTATTGCTCTACTAATGTTGTCGTATCCATGTGATCAACGAGACTCTGGATACCAGACTGATTCTCCATTCGATGACAACATTCTTTATTATTACGTTTCCTCTACAAACCCCAGTAATTTAATAATAGCTCGAGGATATGTCTATGTATATCCATTTTCAAGCCCTTGATAATTAGCATGCCCTTCTGGTCTAAGGCTCAAAAATTTCTTCATGTGAGGAAAGTTTATCCATTTGTTCAACCATTTTATTTCACTTCTCCCCATCTCTGTCTTCTCCTTCTGTGTATTCAGACAGCCCATCTCCAAAGTCCTAAGCTAACTGATCAGCTCATGATTTCACTGTTCAGGGACTTCATGTCTATGTTGTTTTTAATTTTGGTAAATGCTTATTTTCTATAAATATTTTCGTTTCTCTAACTGCTCTTTTTTTCTTATTAAGCACCTGATGCTCTTACTTTTCAAAGTAACTTTGTAATCATAAAAATAGTCACTATTTAAAATCTTTCAAATAAACAGTATACAAGCAATTTCTCACAACCTGGGATGGTACATATTTTGTTAAATTTTCATTCACATAGGCGTCCAGATTAAATATATTTTCAGACATGCAAAGACTTCGAGAACTCGACAGAACATATTCTTTCAAAAGTAATTATTAGCGCACATACTACATTGGGGGTTTAAGGTTTCCCGTTTATATAAAGAGCCTCATATTCCCAAACACTAAGTACTAAACTTAATGATTCAAGTGTACTGTCTAGTCAATTGTATATACACCTATTACTTAAGTTTACATATCTATATGTGTATATATACATATCAGTATGTATAACAGGTGGTCCCCAGGGAAAGGGAAGGTTCCATGTTCCCCGCCCAACAGAAGAGAGGGTGAAGCTGAGCAGGGAGGAGAAGCTAAACAGGAGACAGAAGGAAGCAGGATGGAGTGCCAGCAGGAGACCTGGGGGAGGCACGTGGAGAGAGAGACAAGTAAAGAAGCTGTGCTTTGCCTCTCGGGCCTTGAACTTGTACCAGGGACTTGGGAGACACGGAAGGAGACCCCTGAGACAGACGTGAGCGAGAGACCCACAGGGAGCCTGACAATGGCAAATGGCTGGCAAATGATACTCCATGATTCTGATTTTGCTCTTTTCCTTCCCGACTTGCCAGGCCCCCTCTGCCCCTGTCCTGTGGTCTCCCCCAGGACACGCCTTAGACTGTGGCAGCTTTCAGACCTCAGTAAACCTGCTTTGGGCCAGCCCTGTTTGGCTGAGCAATTACCTACAAGGGGATGGGTGACTTTCGGTGCTTGATCTGAAAGCTATGTTTATCCCATTCACTTTATTTTACACTATTAAAGTTCCTTTTCATTCAAAGTCTTATACACTAGAGAATATTTTGTATTGAGGTGGCAGAACCTATTGAGAGCAGGCAGGTTTGGGGGGACCCTGGGGTGCCTGCCCCTCTCCCAGCCAGGTAACATGTATATATATGTGCATGCCAGCACGTGTATGTCTGTATATACATGCATGTTTTATGTACCTATAAAAACAATTGTGCCCACATGTATGCTTGCCTGTATAGCTGGAAGATCTGAAGGAAATGTAGCCAAATGTTCACACAGGTTAGCTGCATGCATAGTGGTACCAGATGTGGCACTTTATTTATCTTTATGCTTGAAATATTCCACATTAGGTATATTTTTAAAATTTTAAAACAAAACGTCATTAAACTTGGCTTGCCTAGGAGCAGCCACTCCAGGCATCTGAGAATCCACGTAATTGTTTTCTCGTGGGTCCTCAGATCATTTGTGTTGAGGCTATTTTTGATGCCCATCATAGTCACGCTGCCTCCTGGGGATTGTTGTGTTTTTTTTAAAAAAAGTCAATTTTATAACCAGCCATGGTCTTTGAGAAATATTTTCCTTCTATTCGAATTAGGCTTTACTTGAGTTATAAGTCTTTTTATTTGGGGAATGGGACTGGGTTTGGCAGGTGGATTATCACAAGAGAATGGCGAGAGAGAGCATGTGCTCGTCTCCCTCGGTGAAGGGGGACTATCTTTAACAGTCTCTTTCCTTGGATTCATAAATGGATTTCTGCCTCATCTTGCAGTAAATCTGAGACCAAAAGAATTCATAGGGCCTCCTAATGCACGTAATGCGGCATGACTGATGAAATGTGGCAGGCACAACCCAATATCTAGTTTTCTGAAAACCACACTGAAATGAACCATCCTGGCCAGAAAGTTAAAACAATACACAGACTTGAACAACCACCCAAGTTATTTTCCTTGATTCAGTCGTATTCTTGGGCACTTTGCAATTTGGATTACAAAGCACTATCTGTGTATTTTCTGATGCCAGGTGACAGCTACTGTTTATTCCCAGAAACTCAAATTAATGGTTTTGTTAAATCGACTCTCACCAGCGTGCACATAAGTCATCCCCTGGGGATCTGTCTAAAGGTCTAAGCCAGTTTCATGTACTTCAAAATGAGTGCTCTTAAGCAAACAGCAAGAAAATTGGTTACCTGAATCTTGAAAGTCAATTGAGGTGCCGCTTGCAAGGACATAGGAGGGTCAGAAGAAATAGGTATAAAATAGGAACCAACTTCACGGGACCCTCCCTCGAATAACAATGGCCTCAGTAAGAGGAACTGGTCTCTCCAGGACAATGGGAGAGGGTGGAATTAAGGAGCCCTTGGCTCCAGTTCAGCCCCATCCCTCAGCCTCCTGCAGCCTCAGTTGGTCCCTCAGTCACACCTGAGTCCAGCCCCTGCAGGGTCTCCACACAAAAGGATGGAATAATATTACAAATGTGAAGCTGTTTTATGCATGGTGAAACCTGCATATGTCTAAGGGATATTACCTTGTAAATCGCTGGGTTGTTCGTTTCCCGGGTTGCAGGCTCGAACTCACTGAAGACGCCAGACTGAGCCCAGCTGAGTCTCAGGATCTGAGTGTGTCCTGGCCGAGAGGGTCACCACCCAACACGGAGCATCTTCGAAGGGGCCTCGAGCAGCCCGTGAAAAGGCAGGTGCAAGGTCACCTGCAAGGCGGAGGAGCTGAGATCAGAGTCGGTGGTGGTTATTTATGACGCACATTCCGACTGCATTAATAAACAGGGGGCTGTGATGGGTCAGGAGAAGAGGTGAGGCCATAGCAATTTCAGCAGCCACGCCCCAGGAGTCACTGTAGGCCTCAGATTTGTGTGATACTTGGATATTTCAGGTAGAAGTTGTGATTTTTTAAAACGCTTTTATTTATTCTTTATTTATGCATACAAGAGCTGGGGCACAGGCCAGAGGCATGAGGGAGGGGGAGGAGGGGGAGAGAAGTCACCAGAGACAGAGCAGGGAGCAAAACAGGAAGATCAATGGAAATACACTGCTGAGGGGAGCAGCGGGCGAGGCAGGAGAGGTCTGCTGCGCCATGTGGACCCCCTCCTTGGCTGGGGATTGCAAAAGCCCCCCAGTGTGGCGTTCAACCCCTTGTGCCACCAGGGAGGCCCAGAAGTTGTGATTTTTACCCCTTGTTTTGATTTGACCTGAGTCGCCTGGAAAAGCACCACCATTTTCAATTTCTTTTCCTATTGGGCAATGCGCAGTGCAAAAGCCAGCCCGCGCTAGGATAGCAAGCCCGCGATCCAGGACTCGCAAGAGAACATGTAAAGGCAATTGCTTGAATTCGTTCACGGTGATATCTTCTTTAGGGTGAAAATGATGTGGTGCCCCAAATACTGGCCTGTCAAAAACATCTAAAAACATATCATCTAGTTAAAGGTCACAGGGAAGAACACCAGTGGGTCCTATCAAAAACCTTCCTTTTCTATTTTTAGTGCTTGAAGCTAAGAAAGAAAAGGCAGGTTTCACGAGCATTTGATTCAAATTCAAACAGGGCACCTGTCAGAGTACTGTAGCCGTGTACAAGGTGAGGAGTCTCTGGCCTGGAGGCAGACACCTAATTTGGTTGTTCGACTGTAAAGTGGAGATAATAGTGAGTTTTCGCTCTTTGCTGAGCAAGCCCATATGGAAATATGGGTTCAAAGTATAAAGCCCTATGAAATCCCAGTGACCCGGGGTACACTCCAATCCAGGAACTGGGTCCCTTCTTGCATTGAGTTGGTCGGTCCTCAAGGCCGTGAGATTGCCCCATGTCAAAGCAAAATCTAATGCCCACCCCCGAAATATATAGGCGACACTGTATGTGCTTAAACGGGGTCTTCACTTAAGGGTCCACGGAGGTTGTGCAAGGCTTTACTCCAAGAGGAGCTCATGTTTTCCTAACGCGCTGACATGTGTGTGTTCACTGATGTGTCTACACCGGAAGTGTGTGAACGTGTGCACGTACGGAAAGGGTGAGTACGTCCCATCCAATCACCAACAGGACCAGCGTCTTTCTCTTACTGAGAGGCATTACCTCCTTCCTGCGGTTATCCATCCCCACAAAGCTGTATCTCATTATCATTGTTGGCATTTTAAAATGGACGAAAGCCTGAACTATATTTAGACTGAACTGTCTTAGCTCACACAATGTATGTCTCAAAGTCACTTATTCCCACAAAGACCACCACATCTTTAAGTTACTGTTCTCTTGATGCTCTTCCTTCGGCCCACAGTGAAATACGGTAGCCCCACCCCCATCTGAGATGTCTCTTTCTGTGGATTCAGTCCCCCAAATTCAACCATGACCTGAAAATATTACATATGATAAGGTAGTAAGTGAGAGACACAGACCGAGGGAGAAAACACACATTCACATAATTTTTATTACCATATGTTGCTATAATTGTTCTGTTTTAATATTCATTAGTCTCTTCTTGTGCCTAATTTATGAATTAAAATTTATCACAGGTATGTAAGTACAGGGGGAAAGCACATATAGGATTAGGTCCTAACTAATTTCTGGCATCCGTTGGTCTCTTGGGCTGTATCCCCTGTGGATAAAGGGGGTGACTGTATCGGCATTTGATTAAGGTTGGAAAGACTCTGAAGGTCAAGGGCCAGTGATGGCAACCAGAGGCCTGTCCTCTTTTGCTGAATCCTGAGTTTTTCTTTGATGGCTAAGCAATGTCCAGGAGGGGAAGCAACACACCACGAATCTGTAAGCCATGCACTCTTCCCACAGACTGGCCCGTAGACAATTCTTTGCTTTCTGCTACTTCTGACCTAGCTGGCTGAGGGCTTCCTGATAAAAAAAGGAGAACGTCAACACCTCCCGGTGATGGCAGTGGCTGCTCCACCATGCAGTGCTGACTGTCACAGAAGACTCCACCCTTACAACAAACAGGCCTCGGGCCGCCCTGGTGCCGCAGTGGGTTAAGCAACACACTGTGAAGCAAACTGCAGCCCCTGCAGCGTGAGTTCAATCCCTGCTGCCGGCCAGGGAGGGGATCCACAGGGCGCAGCAGACCTCTCTTGCCTCGCCCGCTGCTCCCCTCAGCAGTGTGTTTCTGTCCATCTGCCTGTTCTGCATCCTGCTCTGTCTAGTGGATTCTCACACCACCCCCACACCTCTGGCCTGTACCCCAGTGCTTGTATGCATAAATAAATAAATCTTAAAAACAAAAACAAAAAACAGGCCTCACTCCAATCTGAGGAACTGTAACAGGGTGGTCCCAGGAAAAGGGGAAGTTCCCAAAATCCTGGTTCCGCCCTAAGTGGTGGAGCTGAGGATAAGAAGATTTCTGCAGAGAAGAGAGAGAGAAGAAAGGAAGATGGAGAACAGCAAGGAGACCTGGAGGAGGCACGTGGAGCAGAG
>JAGFMF010012032.1:2496472-2525815 GCA_019455555.1 Galemys pyrenaicus
GGTTTTGTATGTTTGTCTTAATGCGGCGGATGGCAGAACCCATTCAGAGAGGGCAGGCTTGGGGGTTCTGGGTGCTCCCCTCCCTGCCCTGTAACAGAACAACTATTCTTAGTACATGAAATCCCAACTTTGATGAAGTTCATTTTCTCCCAGTCCTTAATTCCTAGATCGCCAAGCTTGCTGTTCCCTTCTACGAGACACTTGATAAATAATACATCTTTGTAAACCAAGGTTGATGGATGTGGAAGCCACCAAGCCATGTCCAGAGACCCAAAGCTTGAAACTCAAGGATATTGAAGCTGTCACCACAATAGTCTGATCACAACAATCAAAATGGACCTTGCCGGGACTCTTAAGATGGAAATAACTGGATAAGATGTTATTATCTGGTTCATTTTTCTTTTTGGGCAGGGGGATTAGATGCAAAACTTTCCGTTTTTTTTTTTTTCTAAGCAGTATATAAGTGCCCTCAAAACGTCACCCCAAAATGCAGTAGAACATCTAATGATTTTACAGTGTTTTTGTTGATTCAATATTATCGACCATAGGTAGGCTTTGTTTTTACAAAAAAAGTTAAAGCTTCTTTACAAGAAAAAAACCAAACTCTTCTAGAGAACTCTTTTTGACACCAGATCACTAGTAGAATTACTTTAAAAAAAGAAATGAGGGTGGTAGTTAATAATTTGTCTGCATTAAAACTTCATAAAATCAACTTCCTATCAAGAATCTCTAAATAGATGACTCATTCAACTTTCAAAACAGAAAATAAGTCCCCTAGAAACACAATTTGCACACACACACTTCAATCAAATAGTGAACAAACTATAAAAACTGCTTAATCATTTATTTCTTAAAGTCCACCATGTGCATTGGTGTTTGGCGTGTAAACAGGGTGGTTTGTTGTGGAAATACGATGTATGCAGATTAAATTCATGACCCAGCTAGCAAACACATGGTTGTTTTCCCTTGTTTTAAAGTTTAATCAGAGCATTTGTTGTCTTTACAAGCCACTCTGTATGTGAGTGTGTGTACATACATAAATGTGTACGTACCTACTTATTTATGGCATTCAGACACATAGAGATAGTTTTACTTTTGAATCTCCCTTTGTTTCATTGAAAACCAAACAAAGAAATAGCTTATTTAACATCCCCTGTTTAAATATCAGATTTTCACAACCAGAGTGCATGCAGCAAGAGGGTTAAAAAGCAGTGGTTTCTTACAAGTATTCGCCTCAACAGCATCTTATCTACAAGTGACCCCAATGGCCAAAACCGTCTTCTCTTGTTCTTTGTGCTGAGGTGGTGTGTCACCTGTCTCTTGTTTGTCTATAGATTAGCACAAAAATGTCACTGCCAACTAAATAGGGTACAGCCTGAGCACCTGCCACTTTTAAAACTCTTTAGAAGATTCCCTTGTTTATTTTGTAGACACCCAGGGGGGGCACTTAAATAACTGCATTGAAACAAACAATGCTGGTGATGATTAAGGAGGCTTTTCACATGAAAATTCACTTCAGAAAAATGTTTTGCAGATGTACTGAAGAAAACTGTATCACTAAGAACCACTCAAAATACTTTGGTGGACCAAAACACCTTTATATTTCTTCTGGCAGCCTGCCAAGTTCACTGCCAGCTTGAAAAGAATTCTATAGCTGGAGGCTAGAGCAGAAACTGCAATGATTTAAAAGAGAATTGGCTACAGTAAGGACGATAATGCCCTATATCGTTAAAATGCAACTGGCATCTCAGCCTCCCTACAGCTCTTTGAAAATGTGCTTACTCTTCAACTATTTACAAGGAAAAATGCAGAGACAATTGAAATCACAGGAAATAAAAATTATTTTAAAGGGCTGAGAAGTATTTGCCAAATGATTTATCAGTAGTGTTTATAAAATAATGACATGTTCTCAACAGTTCAATGAGTAAAAAATTCATGCAGAAATTCTGCTCATTATCAAACTCGCCCATCGAGCACAAACCATTTTCCTGATGTTCTCAATTAATGATTTCAGACTGTAAACGCAAAACACTGGACTTAAAATTAAGATGTAAACACAAAGAGATGTCGACCTGATGTTATGGGTTTATCTCAGCGTGTGACAGAAACAATACCTTTGGTTGCTTTTGTGATGATTTTGGAGAAATAAGCTCTGACCTGGCAAGCTAAGGGAAATCACAGAATGTCCATGAACCCAACTAAAAGGGAACCTTCTGAGTTTTTTGTGTGTGTGCTGAAAACTATGATAAGTACCTGACTATGGGTTAGATTTCTAATAAGCAGCAAAAACATGCCTTTCGATTTAAGTTTTATACAATACACAATGTGCATTTATTTCTTCTTTATATAAGAGAGAAGATTCTCCTTTCAGCTGGGGACAAACATTTTCCCATTTCATTCTGCACTCATGAATACACAAATGTCATCGGAGAAATCAAGAGTCTTTGGGACAGTGTGGGAGAAGCGCTCCATTCAGCACATCCACCCTTCACTGAATGCTACAGCCAAAATACACGATGTCAGGTCCCGGCTTCAAGGTGCTTTGAGCGAAGGGACGTGTGTACATGCATGCGGGTCAAAGCTCGCAAACACGCCCTGGATACAGCAGAGCGTCAAGAAAGGAATATTTCTGAAAAGCCTAAAAGGAGTAAACAGCAGATAAAAGCTGAAGGATTGAGACTGTTCGGTCATTCTAATCCAAACTTCACACCCTCCTCTAGAGTCAAAAATAGAACAGTCTTAGTTATACCTGCAGCTAATTAGGGGTGTCTTTCCTCGTGTAAACAGAGTCATCTGTGAAACAAGAACATGATGAAAACAGCAGACGCTGAGAATTGGATTCAACGTGCACTTACTGATTCAACGTTCCCTCCTGGTGGTTTCAAGTCCAAAAAACGTGAGGTTGGTGGGCACAGTCTGGGCTCACTTCCTGAGTCCGGGGTCCAAGTCTGACGTCCTTCCTTGCTGTCCGCTTCTCTGACTCCACTTCAGCAAGCCCCCACTGAGCTCATCATCTCCCACAGCCTCACCAGCCTGGGGGCCCTCTAAGCACAACTAACCACACAGGTTCCCGAGACCAAGCCTTGGGTACCGTTCCTAGCTCTCCGTTCTCTAGATTCCCAGGAATAGCCACTCAACCGCTGAGTCTAGTCCTGCCGACGGTACAGTTAATCTGTGTTACGGCCTGAATGATTGGGTCCTTCCCTGAACTCCTATGTTGAGGTCCTAATTGTAGAAGTAATCAGGACGTGGTTGTGTGGCCTTCATGAGTAAGGTTAGTGCTCAAAAAGAAGTATGAGAGTGACGATTCTTTCCAAACCATGTGAGAACATACTAATAGAACATACAGATCTTGAACTTTCCACCTCCAGAAATATCAGAAACAAATACCGTGGTTTAATGGATGGAGCTAGAAGGAATGATGCTCAGTGACCTAAGTTAGAAGGCAAGAGAAAAGTATCGGATGGTTTCACCTTTAGGAGGAATATAAAGGAACAAAAAAGGGTTCGAGGAAAAGAACAATCACAATCTAAAAAACCCACAACAAGAACAAAAAGACAAAGACACATCAAAGGCACTTTGCAGCACTGGGGAGAGGGACTGGAATAAGGAAGAAAGATCAGGGACTGAGTTGACGGTGCACTGATGAAATGATGGTGGGCATTCCATGGGGACCACAATGGATGTCAAATATATATATTAATTAATCAATTCTTTAAAATATTGTGGTTTAAATCATGTGGTCTGTGGTGTTCTAGTACAGCAACCCCGATTGACAGAGACCATATGCCTCTTTCTTTTTTTTTTTTTTTTTGAGAGTGGATCAGAGGTGTAGGGGGTGAGAAGACTCACCAAAGACAGAGTGGGGGAGCAGAACAGACAGATTAACTGAAAGACACTGCTGAAGGGAGCAGCGGGCAAGACAGGAGAGGTCTGCTGTGCCCTGTGGGTCCCCTCCCTGGCCGGGGATCAAACTCATGCTGCAGTGGTAACAGCGCTGAGATTTAAGCCCTAGGCCACCTGGGGGGCCCAACCCTATACCTTTCGAATACAGCCTTCCAACCTCCCTGACCCTCCAGCAAGCGCCCTCACTCAGGGGACCCTGTCTTCTACTTGGTTGCCATGGGGTCTTCTAACTTGATACATGACCACTGCCCTTGCCACACATAAATAAACCTACAGGACTCCAAATAATCCCACTATACTCTTGGGGCCTCTAAGTTAAAGACTAGGTCTTACTTGTATCTCATTTCCCTAGAAGAGCTTTAGCACATAGTAGGTGATGAGGTTTGTTTGGCATTACACTATGTCACCTGCTAAGACCATCTTACTTAAGGCTTCCCTCATTCAGATTCACCCTCATGGGTTAAAGCTGTACTTTTAAATAAGTATCGGTATGGATATAAACAACACCGGTTTCAACGCCTCCTATTCCTCTTCTGTCTTAGCCTAAATGTGAAGAGGAGGAGGATGAAGACCTTTAAGATGATTCACTTAAGATGTTAACATTTTCTTTCCCTTGGCTTACTTTACCATAGGACTGCGAATACATAAACACACAAACCGTGGTTAATTAACTTTTCACGCTACTGGTGAGACTTCTACTCAGCAGCAAGTCACTATTACTTATGTCTATTAGGAGGAAAAAGTTATTTAAATATTTTCAATGATCTGGGGCTTAGCACCCCTAACCCCTGCATTGTTCAAGGGTCAGCTGAATGTATGTAATTATATGCACATTCATACAATAACTCCAGGAAGCAATAACTGGGAACAGAAATGGTAGCTATGATAAACCTGATAAGAGCCCCAGGAACACAGAGGATTCATTAATTCCAATATTTGGCAAAGATGGGCAAATAGAGTCTCGAGGTATTACCTTGAATAAATCCCTTTGAAACAGGGTGGAAAAGGCTAGAGGGCAATGAGGCAGGGAACTGAAATGGGTGGATAGAGGAAAAAGGGCAATAAGGTCCACCTGCCCAGGCTCTGAGACCAGAGAGTCACCAAAATCCCCCAAAGTCCAAAAGGCCATAAGCCAAAACCAAGGGCTGTAGTAATACAACACCCACACAAGGGGCCTGTGGGCCATAGCCTAACAAGGGACAGTGCCTGATAAGAGGATAGGCCGCTGTCGTTGGGCTCTCACCTGAGTGCACAATTGCAAGAGACCTCAGGCTCCAGGAACAACAGCCTTGGGGTTTATTTTGCAAACAGAGGAAATAGAGCTCACTGTATCCACAAATGTAAGCGATCTCACCCAGGAAGTGTCAGTAATAGTTGCCACCAGTCACCAGGAGTGCTGAACAGCACTGGCCAGTAGTGGTGGCCACTACCGGTCCCTCAGAGGTGGTGTCGGAGACACCCAGTATTAATAGCTGAGCTGTCATTTTATACCAACAGCAATTAGCTCTTTGAGACCGCAGGCCCAGGGCCTTTGGTGCTCCTCTTAGGCAACATCAGAGATAGGACCAGAGGCCCAGTCTCTGACAGAGGTCTTTGGCCTCGCTTTTCTTCTCTCTTTGGAGGCCAGGAATGGAGTCTTTGCCTTCTTTCTTCTACCTTCAGAGGCTAGAACCATTTTCTTTTCTTCAGGTGCTGGTGTCAGTGGCTCTCTCCTTAGGGGGCTGTTGTCGTCTTCCTCAGGTCTGGTGTTGTCTCCTTCAGCTACTTCTGACCCTGGCTTATATCCTCTTTCAGGTGCCCCACCCACAAGTCTGATTGGACCATTTTCAATCCTGTGACTGATTAGACCATTTACTAGTCAGCCTATAGCATCTGATTGGTCCATTCCACAATCCAGAAAGTGTACTTCACATAAATGGTCTCTGAGGAACAATGGTCACAACTAACTTGTGGTGGAGCAGTAAGTTAAAAGAATACCACTGCTCCTGCCAGCTCCCACCACTGAGGTGGCTGGGTTCCAGTAATGCCTCGAAGCTTAAAATTCCACCATTTAAAGTTGACACAAACAGACTGAATGAAACTCACATCCTGAATTTTTCATAAATTATAAATACTCTTCGGAAACAAGTCTTCAGATACTTTAGTAGCAATTAGCTTAGAGAATCACCTTCTGCTGTCACAAGGATCCTGGGGTTAGAGGTTGAGTGTAGAGGACAACAGAGAACAAACTTCCATCTCCTTCATACTATATCTAGAACTAAGACTACCAAGGTCCTAAGTATCCCAGATTTTGGTATTCCACAGTGTTTACAAAAACTAAAAATTGAGGACTAACAAACATTGCTACCATTTCAAATTTATTGTGGTGTGACTGACGGTCACACACTAAATTCACCTTTGATACTCCTGAAATACAAACACATCTGTGAAGCCATCATCACAACCAAGGTAAGAAATACTTGATTACCCCTAGAAGTTTTCTGGTCCTTTTATAATCCATCCATCTCTCCACTCCATCTCTTAGAAATCAGAGTCTGATTTCTGTTACTATAGATTACTTTGCACTTTCTAGAATTTCATGGGGAAACTTCACTTCTAGCAGGATGTGCTTTCTTTATAAGACGTCTCTCACTCAGCATAAGGATTTTGAGACGCATCTATCTATACTGTTGTGAAAATTCATAAACTTTTTACTTTCCCAAGGGATGACACCTTTGAAGCCATTCTTTCTACTATCATCACCATTTCATAAAAGAAATGACATTCATCAAAAAGGAAACAGAGATAGACCAAAAAGGAAGACAGACATAGATCCCAAACAAGGATAGTTGTTCTCCAGAATGAAATATTGGCAGTCTTATGTTGAGAAAGAGTGGGGTCCTTAGCAAAACTGTGTGTACCCTATCAACCCAAAGCTAGCTCTCCTGGCCATGAAGGGGGAAGCGCGCTCCTCACAAAGCCCTATACTTCTCTTCTTTCAAGAAGGGAGAAAAGCAGATCCCTCTTGAGACCTGTTTCCATGACAACCAGCTAGCAATTGACAATGTGGTGGCAGTTGGGCCTCCTGAAGGGGGAAACTTCAACTGAGACCAGGCCACTGAGAGGCCCAGGGAGGGACAGCTCACACCCAGGCCTCTTGAAGAGGCCCCAAGAATCACCACATTGTGTCTTTTATTGGGAAAGGCCTTAGAGAGTTTTCAAAGAAACGGATGGAGAAAGGAAGAAGGACACCCTCCCAAATCAAGCTGATCCATAAACTGGCAACAGCAAGACAGTGCCTGATCACAGAGCCTGAGCCTTAGACAAACACCAGCCTCAGATCCAGTGTGACTTTGAATGAGGTCATTAATCTCGCTAAGGCTCAATTTCCTTTGTAAGATTAGGCCATATCAGGGCCTCTGCACTGGGTAACTCTCAGGGGCATCATCAAGGTGACAGTCTGTGTTTGCTTACCTTCAAGTGTGCGCATATCTCCTACAGTGTCCTATGTCTAAAAGGGCAGAGGTAAGCACCGCCTATTTGTGTCGTATTGTAGGCTGGAAGGCGTGGTAGCCAGTATCACTGGATAAATACTGCACGTGAATAGAGACCCCAGTCTATCTAGTGGACCCCACTCCTCTGTAAATCAGTCATCAGGGAATTCCTGCAACCCCAGAATCTGTGGCTCTATGAGGGAACAAGATTATGAGTACGTACATTTCAGATGCTCTTCCCCACTTGCTCCCAAGGTGGTCTACCAGATGTCTGGTTATAGGTAGTTCTACTCAATAACAGCCTAACAGCAAATTACACTGGTTAAGAACCAGGTTGTGGCAACAGGCAGACAGGTTCAGCTCTGCCTTGGTAACTAAGTAATCATGCACAGATTATTTAACATTTAAGCTTCAGTACCTCATGATAATACATCATTGAGTTGCTGCAAGACCTTTGTGAAAAATATGTAAAGTGCTTAGCAAATTCAGAAGTTTTTTGGGGCAAGGGAGAAACTTTACTGGGGCCTTTATCTCAGTCTCACCCCAGACATCCCTTCTGCTAAAACACAGGCTGAAATTACAGAGGATCTACTGCTCCCCTTAACGTTAGGCAGAGTGTGAATTTACTGACAAGGCAACACTGAAAGGTAAAAGCGCTGCATTGTTCTCAATGCTGCTAACTCTGCTAACTCTCAGAACTACCTGTGACAGTTACAAAGACAAACAGCATTTTGGAGACTCCAATTCAGTAGCTTTGTTTGGGACAGTCATCTATCTGTGTATTTGTGCAGTTCTGTTTTTAAAGATTGCCCAAGTGATTTGGCATGCAGGCAGGATTGAATACCATTCAGAGAGATTGACAGACCTCCTAGGACGGTAAAGAGTAATACTTTTGACTTCGCAGGTCACCTACTACATCCTCTGGCACATATTTCTGTTCATTTGTTTCACTAATGATTTAAAGATGGAAAAGTATCTTCAAGTGTGGGCAGTATAAGAACAGGTCAAGGTCAAATTTGGCCCACGGGCTATTTTCTGACTGATCTAGAGATTGTAGTCCGGGAGTTGCTTCTCCATGATCGAATACAATCTTTGGTTTGACCCCAAACCAATGACCATGTTGACCCAAACTCCCCTTGGCCAACTTGGCCATGCCCCACGCTTTACCTGCCTGCTTCACTCTACACCTCCAGCAAACGACCACAGGGCTGGGCTGTGTTGAGAGCAAGCACTCCTTAGAGGCTGCAGAGCGAGGAGTGGGCTTTGGCAGGGCCCTTGGGAGCCCCCAGAAGGTGAAGTCAGCACCTGCTTGAGCACAAACAGGGGCAGATGCTGCAGAGCATCAGCCTTAAAAGCTCTTAGCAGTGCCCTTCACTTGACCCATCCCACTGAAAGAAGAAATTGCCACACCTGCACGTGATAAACTTGGCCACTAGCCCATTGGAATGGGACTCAGCATTCCTGAAGGGGAAGACCTTTCTGGTGGGTCAAAACAGGGCCTGGGGTTACTGCACTTGTGTTACTACAGCCTTCACCACAGATTCTCCCATGAAGACTCATGGTATAAGCTTTCCTTTGCAAAGCTTTCCTTGCCAAACTTCTCTTTCCCAACGTGCAGGCGGGATGTACAGAGGCATCCCCATCAAGGCACTTGCTCTAGGTTGGAAACTTACCTGCCTCACAACCTACATGTGGTTCCTCAGCTTTGTGCTGTGGGCTCTGGAGACCTTTCAGGCCCTGCCCTGCTGAAGCAGAAATTGAAGCGGACAGCTGTTGAACAGCTTCCTTATGAAACTAGAATGTTTAAGTTCCTTCAACTTTTAGGTGTTTTGGTGCTCCCCTCACTCTGTCAGTTCCACCTCATTTCTAGAATACTGTCCTTTGAAGAGGTGGCATTCAAATGATGACCTAATGACCTCACTTGAAGCTCAAATCAAATACTGGAGGCCCATTTTCTATGTCAGAAGATGGAGATGTTTTCATTTTATAGGAACTCTTAGAAAATTTAGGAAATGTGTTGGGTAGAAGTAAACATGAATATAAGTTGGTCAGGCTGGAGTGAAGCAAGGAAAAGGATTATGTGGTTTCTCCATGGAGCAAAGAAGAGAATGAGGTGGGCGTGGCCAGCAAGACAATGAAGTAGGGAGGCCACTGGGTGGCCAAGGGGTTAAGTCTCAGTGCTATCACCACTGAGTTATATTCACAACCACATAGGCTGCAGCACACCTCTCCTTTCTTACCTGCTGCACCCTTTAGCAGTGGACTTCAGTAGATCCACCTGTTCTGCTCCCCACTCTGTCTCTGGTGAATCCTCTCATCCCCCACCTCTGGCCTACACCCTAGGTCTTCTATGCAAAAAAAAAAGTGAAATATGTCAGATAATGTGTGAAATTCTTGTGTGTAAATGAGTTTTGGTGGAAACAGTGAAGATACTGAGCTTCATGCTGAGACTAATACAGGGTGGGGCAGGGCAAGACCAGCATGTGTGAGCAAGGAAATAGGGAAAGAGAGAGAAATAGTGTTAAACCTTAAAATTGTCCTCAAATTTTAGAAAGTGCTTGGGGTCTCTTCAAGGTAGCATATAACTAGATGTTGTTTAATATTAACTAAATCTCTATTGGACAGTATTCGTTGATTTGTATTGTTTTTAATTTCTTAATGGTTCCATCTGAATCACATCTTGTTGTCTTAGCTCATACTTTAGTCCATGAGCAAATATCAAGTGGTAGATTTATTTCTCTCTTTAAAAAAAATCAATAGCCCGTTTGCAATGCCTTTGATAGAAATTCAATGGCTAACATAAGGTTTTACTTTATCAAGAAGCTGAGATATTGTCAACAGCTATCCAAGAAAGTAACTGATTCAAAATCCAATTGTCAAAACATTCACTGGGCACTCGCAGCATATAAAACAGTGTGCAAGTTGCTGGAGAAGATTAAAAGAAAGAAAATGCCATCTGCCCCCCTTAGGGTTAATAACATCAAATACACGAGCACTGAGCCAGAGTAGTGATTCCAACATGCATTACACAGAGAGAAGCGTAACCAAGGTCGTTGACTCAGCAAGCGAAAACTCAGCAGGGCACTTGGGGTTATACAAACTACACTACTGATGCTATTTTGGGGAGACCCCCAAAATTCAGGCTACCAAAGTATGCCAATTTGAGATTAAGTGAAAGCTTACTTCCCTTCAATGGACACTGTAAAGTTTCTAAACCTGAGCAGAAAGATGGGTGATAAACTCAGAAAGATAAAGTGGCTTTTTCAAGAATCCACCCCTAGTGAGCAGTAAGTCTTCCCAGCTGCATCGAATATAGCAGTACCTGACATATCAGATATTCTCCTAAAGAAGTTTCACGTCAATTAAAATAGGAACTTTGTCCATTTGTCCACGGTTATATCCCCAGCACCAAGGACAGCGCCTGGCACAGAGCAGATGCTCAATAAAAATGTATTAAATGAGAGAATGCCAAAATCTCCAGACCCTTGCCCCAGTGACCTTTAGATCATACCATTCTTGCTCCTAAACCTAGGAGTTTTCACCCCTTCAAGTCAACATCTACCACATACATATCACATGCCTACACTGTGCTAAGTCACTTGGTGGGAATGATGGGTCTGTGAGGGGACTCCAAACTCCCCTCAGGAAGAGTTATTCTTAGTGGTCTCACAGTCATCTTTCAAAGTGACTTTTAGAACAAAAAAAAAATGTGTCTTTCCAAGGGCCTGATGTCCCAGTAGCTTAGCAAGGAGACTGGGAATTGCTTCCTAAGGAGTAACTAAAGGTCATGACTAGATGTAGGAGCAAGGAAAGGCAAATCAAGCTTGTATAGTACATACAGTGGACAGAACAGTATAGCCAGTGACAATAAGAAAGTTATAGCCCAAAATCAAAGTTCATTCTCCCCAACTCCTACAAGGAGCCATCAAACAATGCAGTGTTCACAACACATAGTATTTGTTCAATACATATTTGTTAAAAGAATATACAACTATGGAAATAAGAGCTAAAAGCATCATCTGAAAACCACAGGATGATACAATTTGTCACAGAGACAAAATGCGTTTGCAGTGTCACTTTAAATGTCACTGGCGATAGTGTAACTGAGAACATTTCCACTGGGAGAGAAGTTCTGAAGATTCTAAAAACTCGTAGCAAGAGGCAGGCAAGAACAGAGATCATGATAAGTAAAGTGATTAACCGAGAAGCTGTGGCGGGGGGCGGGGGGAGTCTCAATTTGGCCAAGGTTCAGAGATAACAGAAAGTTTTCCCCAAATGAAAGGTGACTCTTGAACAGACTGTCTGTCATTGATTTCAGGGGAAACTCAGGGATGGAACAGGTAGACACAGATAGTGCTTTCAGGTGAAGACCTCATGGGAATTCATCTAGTTTAGGCAGCCTCCAAATCCCATGGGAACCTGGCTTATTTCTGGGAAACCTGAACAAGAAAGAATTCATACTCTCAAAAGTATGCATAGAGAAGTGTACCCATAAACACAAGATATTATACAATTTCCTGGGCATGTCAGCAAACAACAAATGTATTTCCAGGTATGTTCCAGAATCCAGACTCATGAAAGTGTGTCAAGAAATGGAATATTGTTGTTGGAGGGGGTGTTGGAAAAGAAAAAAGACAAAGACAAAAAGAACTGCAATTCTCTTTTTACATATGAGGAAACAGAAACTCGGAAAGATAAAGTGGCTCTTTCAAGGTCCCACCCTAGTTCACAATAAGTCTTTCTTCAGTTGCATCTAATATATCAGTACCTGACATAACAGGTAGTCTCCTAAAGGAATATCATTTCCATTAAAATAGGAACTTTGTCCATTTGTTCACTGTTGTATCCCCAGCACCAAGGACAGCGCCTGTCACAGAGTAGATGCTTAATAAAAATGGGTTAAATGAGAAAACGTTGAAATCTCCACAAACTCTTGCCCCAGTGACCTTTAGATCACACCATTGCCTGTACTGTATTGTTACTTTGGAAGAGGGGGGTATATTTGTGAGAAATATTCAGAAGCAGGACCAAAAAAAAACCCACTGATTAAACATGGGAGGTTCGGGAGATCTATTGGCTCACGGACTGGAAAATTCAAGAGTGATGCCTGCAGGGATGAGTGTAGCAAAAAGTACAAAGACTATGTGTCCACTCAGGGTTCTACTTCTCTGTGTTAGCTTTAGTCTTGGTCATAATTTCTGTGGTCCAGCTCTGGTGGTTCTAGGTTGACATCCTACCCACTTAGCAGGGGAAAGGAGATTCCTCTATCCAAACAGTTCAAGCAAAACCTTAGGCAGGGCTCCCATAGGTGCAAACTGGACTATGTATCCATTCATAATGAGTTGCTCTAACCAATAGGAAGCTGCTTCACTTAACCAGGTCTAATTCATATGCCCACCCACAGAGCCTGAGATGGGATCAGCTCTAACCAAACGACATGAATTGGACTAAGAGAGATCCTTTAAAAGAAAATCAGGGTGTCCTACTCCAAAGAAGAAATTCTCAGAAGGCAAAGAGCTTATGCATTCATACCCGAAATTGGGGCTGGGGGTCAAAGCAATAAGAAAAATCCCTAATTTTCAGGAGCCTAATTTTCCTTGGGGCAAAGCATAAGCAAATTCATAAATAACATAAATTAGCATTCGATTAAAATCAAGTCTGAATTTGTACTTATAACCATAGCATAACATACTATATAAAACCACCTGAAGGTTCGATTTCCTTTTGAGGTGCTGTTTGGTATCATGTACATTTTGTGTATCTGCTAAGCTATCGGCGTGGTCCTTCCAGGCCATTAACAGCACAGATTTGGCCTCGCTGCCACCTACTTAGAGAAGAGTTCAAGTCATTTGGTGCTGGCTCCTTCATTGTACTTTGCCTTTTGACAAATCAATATAAAAGTAAATTCATATAAAAATGAATATGATGTGCAAAAAGGAAGCACGTGAAATGTAGCAAGGTATATTTCTCTTAAAGTTAATGATGCTCAACCATTAGGTGTGATGAAAGTGGCAACTTGCTCCTCAGTTGAATGTACTTTGAATCACATTTGACTTGGAGATTAAAGGGAAAAGAGGGAAAATTCAAGAACACTCACCAAATTCTGAATATACAATATTTCAGTTCTCACAAATCTCCCTATTGCACAGATTGTTGTATACACCTTCTCAGGCTCACATATGAGAACAGAGAACTGCTTACCTGTGCCCCAAAGAGTAAGTGCTATCACTGTTTCTTAAACTTTGGTTATTTCCAGTGTTTATATTAGCATAGCCTTCTGACTACCACTTAGCATTTCCCATGAGCTCTCAATTTTTCCTGAAATACATCTATTTTTTAATGAAGATCTTTATCACAAACATAAATAGAATGCTGGTATCTCTCACCATAAATAGAAAGTATCTGAAAAATAAAGCAATGTTATTAAATTCTGGCCAGACACTGTTTGCTGGCAAGGCTTTAAGCCCAAGGCAGCCTCTCTCTTTATTAAAAAAAAAAAAAAAAAAGGAACTAACCAGTATCAGAGAGTTGGTAAAGACATATTAGGACCAAGCTTGGATGTTTTCCCGTTGATTTAAACATAAGGATTGAAGGAGAATTGAAAGGCAATAGCTCCTCACAATGGGGTATTACTGAATACCTTGCACACGTGCCCCCCAAAATGACCATACTACCCAGTGTACATGACTGAGGGGAGCAGCGGGTCAGCGGGGTTAGAAGAAGCACGAGCAGCATGGAGAAGTCCTGCTAGAAGCAGAGACACTTGAACTTGGCCTCGCCGGGTTGGGATGGTTTCGGCTTCTCTGCCACTCTCCCCAGGGGCCCCGGATAGTTCACGTCCTGGTCCTTCCTGCCATGGCCAGCAGTCACACGGGACACATGGCTGAAGGCCAGGCCGGGGTGGACCCAGAGCTGCCCACCAGCGGGAGCACTGTGTGTGGAGGACCACCATCTTGGAGGCCCACTGAGAAGCTGCCTGTGGCCTACCCCATTCTATGGCCTCCCAGTCCCTCGTGCTGGAACCTCTTGTCCCTAGTACTAGAGAAAGCTGCTCACCTGCGAACATACTGGCAAGGCTAACTAACACCGCTTAGCTCTGAACGTACCACCGTGAGTGGATTCATTTTCTGTCACCACAAACTGTTGTTTAAAAAAGGCAGATGCATCGAAACTGTGGGTGCTGAACTTGGACATGAATCTCTTAACTCGACTCTGCTGTCACCCTCCCAACATTCCCTTTGACGATGTGACGATGTCCCACTCAGGGTATCTCAGTGGCACGCAGTCAATTTTTAAAAAATTTTTTTGTGGATGACTATTCATCCAAGATAGCAGTCCTCCCCATGCAGTGCTCCCGCTGCTGGACAGCTCTGGGTCCACCCTGGCCTGGCCTTCAGCCATGCATCTCATGCTAACTGCTGGTCACAACAGGGAGGAGACCAGGACGTGAATTCGCCCAGGGCCCTCGGGGGGAGTGATGGACAAGCCCAAACCATCCCAACCCCGCGAGGCCAAGTTCAAGAGTCGCTTCTTCTGGGAAAACTCCACGGGGGAGGAGGCAAAAGGAGACAAGAGTTCACAGCAAAGCATTGCATTTGCACACATTGGAATATATTCTGTATATCTTCAAATATTTTCATTGCTAAGATGTGTTGTGATTTAAAAAAATTCAGCATGATAATCTATAATTGAATACTATAAACAGCCAACTAAATCATCATCATGTTTAAGACTCTGTAACTGGGTATGGCAGCGCCGGCAAATGAATAGAAATTTGCAGATTGGGAATTTGACAATTCATAATTGAATGAATCATTTCTTTAAAATTCCTAAATTGGTAGATAAATCCAAATATACATAGATCTCCCTTCTCTCTCTCCACACCACACACACACACACTCTCTCTCTCTCTCTCTCTCTCTCTTTCTCTCTCTCTCTCTCTCCTCCTGTTATGTGGGTTTTATGAGGCACGCCTCCTTCCATTACACACTCTATGTGGCATCCATGGGTTTTACCTGTGCCCCTGTGGTTCTCCTCCCACTTGCCCTCCAGATGGTGACACCCTGAAGTGAGAGGCCAGGTCTGCTGCACCCCAAGAACATCGCACAGCAAATCAGCACTGCAGGGATAAACACGGAAGACCCACGGTGAATCGTAAGGTTTTACCACCTCTTTGCACTCACAACTCACAATACGGTGGAAAGAGCCCATCTCTCTGTAGAGATGATTAATATATTCACCAATAGGATTAAGAGATTCATCTACCTGTAGTCTTCTGCTTTAGGTAAATATTTTACTGAGTTTATATGCTTAGTGGGAGAAGTTCATTTTCACTCCAAATCCCGTTATTATGGCTCCTTGTAGTGTAAAGTCACGCAGGTGCATTCAATATAAATGAGAGTGGAGGAGAGTTGGGGAGCAGCTGTGATTGACAACAGTGACAATAAACTTTGGAGCCAAAGTGAGGTGGGGTGGTGTTTGCTGACTGGATTCTATATTTAATATTTCCAGGGAAAATTTTTCTGTCACTACTGGGAGACTTAGCTATGCTTCAGGGCATGACATTTTAGCCATGAATATTTTTTCAGTATTTTTGTATATGGATCATGAAATTCTGACTCCTAAGTAAAAATGCCACTTTTTTTTTTTAAATATTTGCAATGTAACTGCATGGACAGAGGAAAATACACCTGTCTGTGGCAGCCAAATCTGAGCAGACAGCTGTCACTAACTGTGTGCTTCTGTTGGATACCTTACTTCTCAACACCGCTGTTTCCTCAACTCTAAAATGTCTTCTGTACTCAGGGGATGACTTAAATATTTCTAAGGACCCCCATTAACAAAAGTAGTTTACATGCGAACATCAACACCCTGACAGGAGGATGCGCAAGAAAACCTTCCGCCCTCTGCACCATGTCTTTCACGATTTCTAAGAACAAGTAACTTCTCTCCCCTAGTCCCACATCGCTTTCTCCTTTCTCTCCTCTTTCTCATTGAACTATTTCTTTTCTTTAAGATTTTAAAAGTTTATTTATGCATACAAAAGCTGGCGTACAGGCCAGAGGTGTGGGGGGTGAGAGGACTCACCGGAGACAGAGTGGGGAGCACAATAGGTGGGTCCACTGAAACACACTGCTGAGGGGAGCAGTGGGGTGGCAGGAGAGGTCTGCTGCGCCATGTGGGTCCCCTCCCTGGCCGGGGATTGAACTCGCACTGCAGTGCTGCAGAGGCCCCACAGTGCAGCCTCAACCCCTGGCGGCACCCAGGAAGGCCCCTCATTGAACTACTGAAATAAAAATTATAAGGAAATACTGTTCCTGTCCCAGTGACGGTTGCTGGCTGTGGGGCAGCAGGCGCTGGGCAGGTTCGCTGTTTACTCGGACAGATGGATAAAGAGCATCTGGGGGCCCTCCGTGGGGTATCACAGGTCTTTCAACCGCAAACCCAGGGAAGCAGGTTCGCAAGCAGCCGGGCATGGAGGCGGGTGTGCAGTGCTCTTTGCTCATTATATTTATATGAGAGTTTGTGCTATTACTAGCCTCTCACCAGGCCTGTAATTATGGCCCTTTAAAGCAGAGATGTTCCAGTCTGACTTTTTAAAACTCCAAGTGACAAAGGTCCCCCCAAGCATAAGAACATTCTCCCCCACAGTGAAAAGAATCATATTCGTTTCTAACCTCCCAATTTCCCCATTATTCATACAGCCTGATCTTGAGCGTGAATTGGCTATGGGCTATGGCAGAGCCAAGAGTATACAGGCGAGGCCAGAGAGGGACCTTCTTACTGAAGTTCAGGGGCTCTGTGGCTTTCTCCAAACATAAAATTAAATTTCAGGGAAGGTCACCTTTCATCCCTGGAAATGTTCTCCAGAATTGCTTAGGAAAAGGAGCTGATGAGGTCAAGGCCTACATAAATTCTAGTTAGATTTGCACAAGAGGAAAGCCTTATTTTTTTTCCAACACTGTCTTCAGAGACTGTTATGAGTCTTACACATTCAGGGCACTGATGAATAGAACAATCAGAAAGGACTTAGTAAGTGCCCTAGAAAAATAAAAAGTCCCCACCTCTGGAGAAACAGCTCAGCAAGAGGCCTCACGGCAGGCAGGTCAACAGATCATCTTTGTACACTAAACAGAACATTTTTCTGATTCAGGATCTCAGGACTTCCTGGAAGGGGCCAAATATCAGGTCCATGAATAAAGCTACTACATAAACACAGGAAAAGCTGTTGACCCATAGTTTAAGAAGGAGTTAAGGTATTTCCTTGAGAATTAAGCAAGCAATGAATCTTCTCATTCACAAAAACGACCCATGCTCTCTCTCCCTTGTGATCTTTGCAATTTTTCTCATCCAGCAGAAAAGGAATGATCAAAAGTTATACTAGATGTACTATTAAGAGCTGACCTGCCTATTTCAAAAATGTTCCCAAGAGGAACTGACACCGCAGCCCAGGATGTGACGATTAATTAGAACACATCAGAATAATTTCAAGTGGGGGAAATAAAGAATGAGGTAGAAATCATTCCCAGGAATGCTCTTAATACATCAGTTGCCACGTGAGTATAAAGATAGCGTCATAATTCATTACAGGTCTGAAAGTGTTCATAGTAAATTGGTACATAATATAAACACACAAATATATTTATTGTGTAATTCTCCAATACTTATGAGTGTCTATTATGAGGAGACAGAGTTTAGGTGCAAGGAACAAGATGGTGAACAAGGAGAAAAACCCAATCCTCCCGGGCCTACATTATAAAGAGAGACCAGAAACACCATCATGTGTTGGGAGGATAATAAGAGGTACGAAGAAAACTAAGGCAGCGAAGATGGGGAAGAGCAGGACTTGGGAGATTTTGCTGAGTTTACACATCACAGGTAGACAGGTGTAGGGATTGAAAGAGCACTGGTGTAGAGTAAATGGAAAAGTGATCAGGCTCTTCCGCCCTCCCGCCATTGGTGTTGACCACGGACACCTGCAATCCTGCACACATGCCTGATGGCCCTCAAGTAGGGTGTGGTCATGCGCAAGTGAGTACACCTGGGCTGAGACACAGGCGTAGAGGGGCAGCATCACAAGGACACCAGAAGCTGACAGAAAAAGAGGAAAGAGGGACCAGAAAGAGAGGGGAGAGTGCCTAAGCAGAGGCTAGAGAGCCCAGGGAGTGAAGATGCACCAGGGATAGGAGGCCTGCCAGCCTCCTGGCCCCCCGGCCCCCTGCCTGCTGTGTACCTGGTCACCTCTGATATAATACTGCAATGAAAGCATAAAAAAAACCTCTGAGGGCCCAGGACTCCTTCTTGACCCATGTGCCGGAATCACCGAGAACCTATTTTGTGCCTTCCTGACAATATCACTGTCGTAGTCGGCAGGAAGATTCAATGCAGATGGGTGTGGAGCCCTCCGAAGACCTCAGGAGGGACTGAGAGGTGGCAGAATGCAAGCATGTGACAACGCTGGAGGCACACGACAGCACAGGAGGTGGCCAAAGTCCAGGATCTGCGGGAAGAGCCAAAGATGCTGCAGGAGCACTAGAAATGGACAAGGTCCAGGAGCCATGCGACAAGACCTCAAGTGGAGGAGGAAACTGCCTGCTAGGACCAGCCCACGACCCCTGAGGCATTGGAGAAGAGGACCGCGATTCGTCATTTGGAGCTTGACCACTGCTGACGCAAGGAAAGGACTGATGGATTCGGACTGACAACTGGGAAACCAAAGCAGACGTGGGATTTGACTACGTCACAGGTACATTTTGGAGGTATTAAGAGATACCAACGTATCTGGATCCCATCAGCTGCCATCTCATGATAATGGATAATGTTGGAAGAGATCATGATAAGGAGCCATCGAGGCCATATACTAAAAAGACGAAGGTTTTCGATTTCTTCCACTTTCCTCCTTATAACTTAGCATAGTATTTAATTGCTATTCCAGCCTTATCAGCTATGCTCATATAAAATATGGAGATTGACATGTTGCCTCAATGAACACTGGGATTTTAGTAGCAGCTGCACGTTCAACTAATAGATATTTTAAGAGCTGAGTGATCAGGGTCTCCCTGGTGGCGCAGCAGGTTGAGCACGGCACTGGGAAGCATCCGCTGCACAGCAGCACATGTTGGATCCCAGCCAGGGAGGGGACCCACATGGCGCAGCAGACCTCTCCTGTCCCCAGCTGGCTCCCCTCAACAGTGTGTTTCAGTCAATTTGCCTTCTCTGCTCCCCACTCTGTCTCTGGTGACTCCTCTCACCTCCCACAACTCTGGCCTGTACCCCAGCTCTTGTATGATAATTAAATGTTTTTTTAAAAAAATCTGACCATTGAGAATTAAATTGGAAAATATTAAAAGAAAGAGCCGAGAGATCAAACTGGCTTCGCATACCCGGACAGCACGCATCAGCATGGCGGAGAGCCTCTCCAAGGTTCCTTATGCGGCAAGGCTAAGGACGCACCCCCCAAATGCAGCACCTCTTCTGTCTGGGTGAGCAGGCAGGGGTGGCGCTATCACGCACGATAACATGAGTCCCGGAGCTCTGAAATTTCCGACTCCACCGAAGCCTCTGAAATTGGTTCGAACGCAAGTCGGGGATGTGATATAAAATGGGTCAAACCTCTCTCTTCCTCGCTGCCTCAAATCTCCTGCTCAAACCGATCAGCTTAAATTGCAAAATGAGCTGGTTCCTCCCAGCTTGCTGAGTTCATGCTTCTCCTCTAAACTTCAAAGAGAGTTATTGACGGCCTGCAAGGACTCCGGGTCTACATAGCCAATTGTTTTATTAAGGGCCTTCGTCCCTCCCAGTGGGGTGAGCTGAACTGCTGCTGTGGTGAGGACAGTAAGGACAGGAATGGAGCGAACAGAAGGGGAAAAAATAGAAATTACAAACTAATCAATACACCCACCAAATAGTAAGGGGAGGGAGAGAAAACAGTGAGAAGATACCGGGGCTGGCTTCATAAGGCAGACCAAGCCTTTCTGACAAGCAGTGGGTCACTCCGTATTACTATTATTGTGCTTCTTTTGATGATGAAACTAGAAAGAATTCATTCATGAATAACTTAATGCAGACCGAGTCCACACAAGTGAGAGACCCCGTGTGGCCTCCATATGCTTATGGAAACCTATTAACCCACTCTCCAGGAAGAAGGTAGAGAGCGACCAAGGTTAACTTCAGAGCTAATGCTAGGATAGTCTTAAGAGTTAACTATACAGGGCCTCCCTGGTGGCGCAATGGGTTAAGCAACGCACTATGAAGCAAACCGCAGCCCCTGCAGCAAGAGTTCGATCCCTGCTGTCTGCCAGGCGGGGGACCCACATGGCATGGCAGACCTCTCCTGCTGTGGCCGCTGCTGCCCTCAGCAGTGTACTTCTGTTGATCTGCCTGTTCTGCTCCCCGCTCTCTGTGGTAAATCCTCTCACCCCCCCCCCACCTCTGGCCTGTACCCCAGTGCTTGTATGCATAAATAAATAAATCTTTAAAAAAAAAAGAGTTAACTATACAAGGGACTATGGTGATGGTGCACAGGTGAATTGGTGGTGGGAATTCTATAGGACTACACCTGAGAAAAGCAAGCAAGCATTGTTAAAAAAAAAAAAAGGGAGGGGCACAATGATGTAAAACATAAATAATTTTTTAAAATTAATTATAAAAAAACCAAAAAATATATAACTACTTTTTTTTCCAATAAATATGGCACTTTATTTCAAAAAGATTGTTGATATTTGCTTGTAGAAGTGAACATATAAAGGGTCTGTGTTAGTTATTGTGGGTACTATTGAATAAAAGTTGTGCTTTCTGAAATCAAAAATAAAGTTTTTTTGTTTGTTTAATTATAATCCCCATGTATTCCCCATCACCATATAACTACTTTTTGAAAACAAATATGTGCATGGATATCCTCATTTCTTCCTCCCCTCAAATATTATAAGCACATGTAGGTAAAATGCCTTTATTGATGGTAAATGGTATTTTCCCCTGTTTTTAAAACACTATTCCCTTTGTCCATGCAAGTACCCTCGTCACCAGCAGAGGTTGCACCAAAGATTTCTGGAAACTAATGTGTTAAAAGAGATGATGGGCGTCTCAGCAGTGAGCAGTGTGCCCAGAAGAAGCAAGGAGGCCAAATGATAATGGGGTGGCTTAGAGGGCTATAGGATCCTGGCCCAACCCTTGGGTGCTGGGTGCCCTTAATTCAAAGTTGAATTTCCTGCCGGCTTGAAAGAATAGACTTTCACAAACAAATTATGTTGATTAAAAATTCAAAACTGCATTTTTGAGTTTATGTTCTAAGTCCCACGTCTAACATAAATGAAGAGAATAGCTTATGTAAATTATGAAATATGAAAATTTACACACACACAGATTGTTCTGTTATCTAGAAGAGTGTTCTAGAACTAGAGACATCAAATTGTTAACAGAGGGTGCTTCTAAAGGTTAAGAGTACAAAGCTTTGCAAGAAGAGGTGAAGAAACTCTGATTTTGTTGCATTTCTCATTGTTTGATTTAAAGCCATCTTTTAATAGACAACTGTCAGGGATGATCACTGAGGTTAGAAACCAAGCTGCTGAGTATAATTCCTTCTAGTTCCATCCATGTTTCTATAAATGTCCCTAGTTTCTCACTTCTGATTGCTGAATAATATTCCATCTTGTATATGTACCACATCTTCTTGATCCAGTCCTCTACTTTTGGGATTTTGGGTTATTTCCAGGTCTTACCAAATTACAAATAGTGCTGCAATAAACATAGGAGTACAGGTGCTCTTCTGAATCAGTGTTTTTGTGTCCTTTGGATAGATTCCTAGGAGCAGGATTGCTGGCTCAAGGAATTGGGCAATTTTAACCAAAAGCAAACAAAAACTCAACAAGACCAAAAAGCCAAGATAAACCAAAGAGACAACGGGGGGAGGGAAAAGAGGGGAGGGCAAAGACGGGGATGAGGGCAGAAAGAGCACAAGGGAGTGAGGTGATGGTGCACGGGTGGAATGGTGGTGGGTACTCCCTGGGAAATACAAATGATGTCAAATATAATTAATAAAAAAAAAAAGAAACCAAGCTGCATTCCCACTATTATAACATTTTAAAAGAAAGAAGAAGACCAAGGGACATTTCATGAGCACTTTTCAAACTACGTGGGTTCTGCAATGAGCACGAAACTCTTGAGAGTTACGAGGACTTGCTGGACTTCTCAGAAAATAAGATCCCAAACAACAGCCATCAATGTGAACAGCACAAAGTCATTCCCAATTTGACTTCCCCAAAATCTGAAGCCTTTCCTCCTTCGTCACTCCTTTCACTTTCTATCCCTCCAGACCTCACTGCTTCTACTCTTTTTTGCAACTGTGTTGAGAACTACTTGATGGGTGAGGAATGAGTACAATTTCATGAGCTTGAATGTACACCCACAGCACCACGTGTCCGACAGCTCTCTGTTTCCTGGAGTTCGTTCGTCTATTGCTTCGAGGTAAGAACCCTTCACGTGGGCTCTGCCCTCCATGAACTTTAAAGTGCACATACTGCATCGCTAGCTGCAGGCACTGTGCTACACAACAGGTATCGAGAACTTATCTAGCACAACTGAAACTTCATTATTTGCTTAAAATAATTTAAGACAAGCACAGTGACCCCTAGATTTGGCAGAACAGTATTTTAATTGAAAACATAAGTTGGGGGCCTCCCTGGTGGCCAAGGGTTGAGTCCTAGTGCTGTCACTGCTATAGCCTGAGTTCGATCCCCAGCCAGGGAGGGGACCCACATGGCACAGCAGACCTCTCCTGCCTCGCCCGCTGCTCCCCTCAGCAGTGTGTTTCAGTCAGTCTGCCTGTTCTGCTTCTCGCTCTGTCTCTGGTGAATCCTCTCACCTCCCACGCCTCTGGCCTGCACCCCAGCTCTTTTACACAAAAATGAATAAAATTAAAAAATCCTTAAAATAATAAAACATAAGTTGGGGGGGGGTAAGGGGTCAGGTGAAGGAGGGGAATAAAGACCCCAGGCTCACCTCATGGGACACACGACACACACGACAAAACTGATGCAAAACAAAGCCAACAGCCCCTGAGGGAACAACTGAACATCTGCCCAACAGGATCATAAGCTTGAGGGAAAGGGTAAGAAAAACTCTAAGTAAGCTTTATTTAAAATAATAACCGGTGCTATAACCCATCAGAGGGAGGAATGATTGCTGTGCAGAGCTTCTTGTTCATGCCATGGGGCTTGTGAGCACTGCACTGGGTAAGGGGGTGCACGAGCAGGCACCCAGAATGGAAGGTGCAGTGTGCAGAGTTACAGAGGTGGGGGCACAGAGCTAGGCCTGCTGGCTGGAATCTGCAGAACAGCTGCAGCCTGAATCAGGGCAGAACACCTGGGCTTCCTCATGGACGAGATGAACACGGCTGAGGAGGTTGAGGTACCTGACGCACCTGTCCCCCCCACCCCCTCACACATCCCAGGCTGAGCCATCCAAAACACCTGCCACCCCCGGCCCAGGATGAGGCATCTAAACACTCGCATACCACCCCAAAGAGACTGCAGTGTCACCAAGGCATGGAGCAGGTTATCTATGTTCCGAGCAGACTGTTCAAGGAGGAGGCCTGGAGCCCTCGGTGGCTTTTTCAGGTTTTTATTACATCATTATATCGGGGTGACCAGGTACACAGCAGGCAGGGGGGCCAGGGGGCCAGGAGGCTGGCAGGTTTCCCAGCCCCCAGAAAATCTCACTCTCTCTGGGCTGCTGCTGCTTATGCTTTTTCTGCTTCTACATCTTTCTTCTGTTCTGCTTCCTGCCCCACCCCCTGCCTCACCTGGCATCCTGGTGACAGAGCCATTATATACCCCATGTCTCAGCCCAGGTGTGTCCAATTCTGCATGCCCACACCCTACCCCAAAATCATGGGTCTCCCAGGGGAGAAGGAAAAGAGATTGGCATAGAAACATTATTTAAATAAATAATCACTGAAAACCACCTCACTCTGGGAAATGAACCAGAAGTTGTGACCTAAGAGGCCCAAAGAATTCCAGGCAAAATAATGCCAGACAGAAATACGCCAAGACACAAAATAAAGAAACTACTGAGAACAAACAATAAGGATAGAATATTAAAAATGTCAAGAGAATAAAAAAGTGACCTATAATAACAACAAGACAGCTAGGAGACTTTTCAACAGAAACATTATAAGCCCAAAGGGACTGGGAAGATATTTTGAAATACTAAAAGAAAACGATTTCTAGCCCAGAATCTTCTACCTAACAAGATTAACAATTAAGAAGGCAGAGTAAGAAACTTCACTAAAAACCAAAATCTGAAAGAATTTATTAACACCAAGTTACACATGAAATAAATCCTAAAGGGGTTATAATATATAAAGCAGCAGAACAAGGACAGTTAAGGTAACAGACACCTAATCAGGAGAGGGAAGAGCAGCAATGTAACAAGGTGGTCACTTTGAATCAACCAGAGACTGCCCCACAGTTCACACAACTGATCCATCATTCACAAACATGAGTAGAACCTTCAAACAAATAAAAGCAGCAACACCTAAGACAACGGAAATGGAATCTAAACAAAATGGGGAGCTCTCAAAAAAAAAAAAAAAAGGCAAAGCAAAACAAAAAGCAAAAACTTACCTATTGGCAATAAATATATCTCCATAATCACCCTAAATGTAAATGGCATAAACTCATTGATCAAAAGATGCAAGACTACCAGAATGAATGACAAAGCCCAATCTTCTGCTGTTTACAAGAAATTCATCTTACCAAACAAAACTACCCTAGTTATACAAGTAAATGGCTACCAAAAGAAAAAATAAATCAGGGACAGCTATTAGTATATCTGAAAAAATAGACTTTGAGTCAAGAAAGGTGAAAAGAGATAAAGAATAAGACTATATTATGATGAAGTGTCTGATACAGCAGGAATCACACACACACACACACACACACACACAGAATGATGGTGGCCCAAGATCCATAAGACAGTCAACAACATAGCACAGTTACTTGTAACAACACTATAGTACTTGGAGATCTTGATCTTCCACTTACAATGGACAGACCAACAAGACAAAGTATCAATAAGGAAACAAAAGCGTTCAATGAGGAGCTAGCCCAAACAAGTCTAAGGGAAGTCTATAGAAAACTCCCCCAAAGGTCACTGCATACAATTTTTCAAGGGCACGTGGACTACCTTCAAGAATAGACCATATCTTGAGATCCAAGTCAACTGTCAATAAGCCAGAGACAGAAATGATCTCTAGTGCCTTCTCTGACTACAGTGCTATGAAAGTAGAAATGAACTTTTAAAAAGAACGAACACAATAGAAAAAATTATGGATAGTGACAAAGCAATTTGCTTCTTAATTTAACTGGATGAAAGAGGAGATCAAAGCAGAAATTTAAAAATACCTCAAGATTTTTTTTAATGAAAGTTATGATACAAGTTAACAGGATCCATGAGATGCAGAAACAGCTTCCTTAAGGGTGACGATAATTACAGATCATTACAAACCCACATCACAAAGAAAAAGGGAGCCTCCCTGGTGGCCTAGGGGTTAAGTCTCGGCACTATCACCCCTGTGGCCTGTGGTCAGTCCCCAGCCAGGGAAGGGACCCACATGACGCAGCAGACCTCTCTTTCTCCCTGCTGCTCCTCTCGGCAGTGTATTTCAGTGGATCTACCCGTTGTGCTCCCCACTCTGTCTCTGGTGAATCCTCTCACCCCCTGCACCCTTAGCCTATAGCCCAGTTCCTCTATGCAAAAATTAATGAATAAATTAAAAAAATTAAAAAGGCAAGAAAAACCCCAAAAAAATATGGGATTTTTCATATTTGAGACATTAAACGAAACAAGTCCATTCCCTGAACAAGGACTTCACAGGCTGGACTATGTGAAAGGCGCCGGCCACACCGAGCCCAGCAGGCCCTCTCAGTGGTGTGTCCTGTCTCTGATGGAGTATGAAATAGGAAACTTCTCGAACAAAAAGATGTGTTTATGATGCTTGGCTGAATTTCCTTATGTGAATGGGAAATAAAAATCTAGAGAATCTGCATCAGGTGCTTCAGTCTATTTGACACCAGAGCAAAAGTTGCCCCGTTTTGCTCTAATCCATGCACTCCTGGCCTCTGTCTGTGTCGTGAGCCTGGGGCCAGCACTGAACTGCCCCCTGAGGTTCATCGGGGAGGGGAGTGAGGCTGACCAGTGGCCTAAGAAGCTGCCTGACTGAAAGAAAAGAACATAGGACACTTAGGTCCTTTTCACAAGAAATGAAAATGCAAAAAAACCCCTTTACCAGAAGGAAACGTAGTAGACATAAACAACCCTTGGCACGGGGCTGAGTCGCGCCAACAGCAGAGCCCAGGAGGGAAGAGCCTGGAAGCTTGCATTTGAGAACGCTGACTTTGGTGCCAGGCAAAATTTCTTTAAAACACGGTGTCCAAGTCGCCTTTGCCAAAAAACTCTGCAAGTTCCATCTGTCCTGATGTAGCAAGAAGCACAGACTTAGAGTCAACCAAAAAGAAAACAAAATATACATATTGCATTTACACACAGAGCAGGCTGTACATCAATCCAGAAAATTCTCATCTCTATATATCAGGAGTGAGGAAAAACAAGAAGTGGATCTTCCGAGATAGACACGCCAAAGGAAAAACACCGATTTTCCTTTGCAACTGAAGGTGAAGGACATATGACCTAATAAAGGACTCTAAATCTATTTAAACTATTTTTAAGAACTTGAATGAATAAGAATGCTTGTTTTATTTAAAAAGCACATAAATAAGTCAGAAGGCAAAAGAAAAATACTGGATGGTTTCACTCCTAGAAGGACTAAGGGAGTCATATAAGGGACCGAGGAAAATTTAAAAAACAACAAAACACAACATAAACAAAAAGACAAGGCCAAATCAGACACTTTGTTGTGTGGAGGGGGAGGGGATGGGATGAGGGCAGAAAGAGCACAGAGGACTGAGGTGACGGTGCACGGGTGAAATGGTGGTGGGAACTCCATGGGGACCACAACTGATGTCAAATATATATAAATATAGAAAAAAACTTTAAAAAATACAAAACACATAGAAAGCACCTACCAGGTGTTTTTATATGTTACTATATGACAGGGCTTAGCAAATATTCTGATTGAATCCTCCTAACTATACCTTTAAACAGACACAAGGATTTTCTCCCATTATTTACATGACAAATCTAAGGTTCAGAGACGTAACTAATTACTCCAAAGTCACACAGCTACTAATGGGGTTCAAACCTGGGTCTGGAGTCATACTTTTCACACCTTCGTGCTCCCCTTGCTCTGTGGGGAACAGAGTGTCTTGCTCTATATCTTTCAAGGTGAAGGATAAACAATATCAACAAAACTCTGCAGCATTTTTTCTGGGGAACATAAGGCACTGAATAAGGGGCCTCCCTGGTGGCGCAAGGGGTTAAGCATCGCACTATGAAGCATCCGCAGCCACTGTAGCGCGGGTTCGATCCCCAGTCAGGGAGCTGACCCATATGGTGCAGCAGACCTCTCCTGTCTCCCCCCTTGCTCCCCTCAGCAGTGTATCTCAGTTGACCCGCACTGCACTGTGGGGCTTCTGCAGCCACTGCGGCACGAGTTCGATCCCCGCCCAGGGAGGGGACACACAGGGCACGGCAGACCTCTCCCGCCTCGCCCGCTGCTCCCCTCAGCAGTGTGGTTCAGTGGATCTGCCTGTTCTGCTCCCCGCTCTGGCTCCTCTCACCCCTGCACCTCTGGCTTGTACCCCAGTTTTGCATGCATAAATAAACAAATCTTAAAATAAAAGGTAGCAGTTTAGAGAATCTGTTCTTTGTGGAAATCTTCTGGGGTCAGCAGTGCATTGTTCTCTGGCTGATGCCAGATACAAACCCTCCTGCAATAGAGGTGAGGTTCTGAGAACCATCTCTCCTCTCGGGCTGCTCTGCTATTCATGTTCCAAATGGCACCAGCCACTTCAGGAGGCGCCTGTTGTTCAGTACTTAAAAAGATTTCAAACTTGGTCTTAAATCCTTCAGCTTAAAATCATTTTTCTTTTATTCACTCTTCAGAGGTTTCTGAGGGATTGCCAATACCCGACTCTGTTTTGACAAAGTATCCTTGGATATCAGATTAGATAAGATGATGAATTGTACTTAGGCTGCACATAAGTTAAAAGCCCGGGAGTTTAGTGAAAACTTTCTCAAACACAGTTAAATCTCAAAGCTGGTTAAGAATGGAGGGGGCTGGGCTTATTTATAAAATAATACAATTCATGAATGTATTTGCTAGGGTTGCTGAAACCCAGCAACACGAATATTTGCTACATATTTTCCCCCAAGAAACCTAGACAGTCTGCAGAAATCCCCTATGATGTGGGGAGGAACCATTTATTCCAAATGGAAAAGAGTATCTAGATTATGACCAGGGATAATTTTTCCATACTTCATAGACTCCACTCCCTGCAAATGGGCGTGTTTCATAATCACTGTTGGGTTCCTGATGGAGTTGTCATTATCTGCTCACGGGCGTAACACGTACAGAATGAGTGTTAACCACTTTCAGGAAAATCTGCAGGCAAAATCAGATTCTCTTACGCCAAATGCTTATCACCAAGACGCTCAGTGTTACAGAACATGTAAGCACTGACAATTCAGACGCAACGTTACTCCAAAGTGAAGGTGTTTTCAGGAACATCCTAACAAATTCATCTCACTTATCTTTTCCTCTCTATGTATAATAAATGAGCTTAGAAGAAATCCTCAATAGGTAAAAAGTTCTGAGAGATAAGAAGGCAGTGGACCAATTTAATTGGCACTAGTTTGCTCTGATGTCTTTTTTCTTTTTTTAAAGATTTATTTATTTATGCATACAAGTACTGGGGTACAGGCCAGAGGTGTGGGGGGTGAGAGGATTTACCACAGAGAGCGGGGAGCAGAACAGGCAGATCAACAGAAGTACACTGCTGAGGGGAGC
>JAGFMF010012032.1:2527097-2559948 GCA_019455555.1 Galemys pyrenaicus
TGTGCAAAGAACGTCACCTGCTCCCTTTCCTGGACCTGCCATGTCAGGATCGGGAGAGAGAAGGTTCGGGCAGGTCGCGGGCGAACCCTACAGCGGCACGAGTGATAATTATCGCGGTGGAATGAATGCGGATTTGATTCCATGAACTCTGTGGCCATTTTCTGTCCAAACAAGGTCAGTGTTAAAAATTTATAAAATGTGGAACTTCAGGTGGGTTCTGTGTGCTGTTACAGAAATAATATCCTCCCACAGCAAGGCCACGCAACGGGGACACACAGGGCATATCCTGGACAGTCTTCTTTTTGCAGATAACGGCTTCCCGGCATTCAGCAACACCCTCCCCTGCCTGAGCTGCCCCCCGCCCCCCACCCACCTGCAGGCGCAGCGCTGAGCATGCACAGCTGTGACAGCGCCGGTCTGGCCCGCAAAGCGTAACGTATTGGTTGTGTGGCCCTTCGTGGAGAATGCATGTGAGGCCTGTGCTAGAGAAGCTGCAGCGTGGCTCCTTATTTTGATTACCAGCATCTAGCAGAGGTCACCGAATTTTATCCGCACTAGACTCTACAAGACAATATTATCTTATTTATTTTTTATCTCATTCTTTCCTTTTTTTTAAAGATTTATTTATTTATGCAGCTAAGAGCTGGGGTGTAGGCCAGACATGCATAGAGGGGAGAAGATTCACCAGAGACAGAGCGGGGAGCACAACAGGTGGATCCACTGAAACACACTGCTGAGGGGAGCAGCGGGCGAGGCAGGAGAGGCCTGCTGCACCATGTGGGTCAGCTCCCTGACCGGGGATCGAACTCGTGTTGCAGGGGCTGCGGATGCATCACAGTGCGGTGCTTAACCCTTTGTACCACCAGGGAGGCCCGTTTTTAGCTCATTCTTTTTCATTTCCACTTTAGTTTACATTTTAGCAAGTACACACTGTGTTAATGTGATTAAACACATGATTTGTAAACACAGATAAATGATTATATTCTGGGTAGTCGAAAGTATTTCTAAAAACAAGTCTCTGAGATCCGCCTGTGTCACGCCGAAAGATCTAGTTATTTTGACTCAATTCCTGGGTGGTGTTCTTGATTGGACTTCCCGGGTAAGCGGCGGTATCCTCTTCCTCTTCACTAACCTGCGGGCTGGGAACAGTGCTTCTCCTGCAGCGATGCAGCAAACATGCCTGATTCGCCTTCTGCCAGTCCCCGGCTGCTGGCGGAGTCTTGACATGGAAACTTGTTCTGACCTTGTCGGACTTGGGAACTGTGTATAACTAATAAAACCTACGCCCCACACAACCAGGCCGCTGCCACGTTACTCTTGGCTGACCGCTGATACGCCTTATCCGCCGGGAAGACAATTAGACTGAAATTCTTCATGAGTTTCGGAAGACAAAGGGGGAAGAAAGATCTCAAAGCCCCACAAACCTGGGAATCTATCGGAGGAAAAAAACTAGTCCGAGGGGCATCAGACCCCCCCACTTTGTTCTGGTCCAGTTGTCCTCCAACAAGGCCAGGGCTCTCTCCTTGGTGCTTTGGAGGGTGACACCCCCACCCCCACACACAAGACCCAGCCCCACATCCTTCCGCTGGCTGCTTTCTGTGCTCTGTGATTAGACTGCACTTCTCTAAGCCCCGCACCCTTGGTTTTATGCAGGATTCTCAGCTCTGCGAACCTGTGCTCTGATTTGAATTATTAAAGCAGGTCAGTATTTGTGCATTTAGAAAGAACAGTCTTTTTCAACCATCCCCTAGGATATGAAAAGGAAATGTTTCAGCCATCAGTTATGCATGGATAGTCTTTGTATCACCCCCACTTTTTTGGGGGGATAGTTTATCCATTCCTTGTTGGGTTTACTCTTTCCTTCCACACTTCTCCCCAAAACTGCTATCCCCTACCCCCCATCATTTACTGGGCTTCGAGCCAGGGAGCATTCTAGGGCCTATGGGAGATGATTCACATTAGATGTGTTACTTCTCTGCATTTTCCTTGGAGTTTTAGATTGATTTGACCAAATTCTTTCATCCTTGGGACCCAAAACTGAAACACCATTTGACCTGCAAGGGCAATGCTGTAGCTGCCAGGAAACTGTAAGGTGTGGAGGGACTTGCTTCAATCTCCAGTATATATTATAGACATGCTATCTATTATATAATATATAGATATATATTTATTAGATAACATGTAGGTGTTATATTCTATGTATTATATATTTATTATTTAATATATATGATATATTATGTATTGCATGCATTATGTATTAGATACTATATTATATAATACATTATATGATATCAGATGTTATATATATTATATATAATATATAGATGTCTATTATATTGTATACATACAATATTAGATCTATCTATTGGATATTATATGGATATTATATATACTATATAGTATTACATTATATATTGGCTATATTATATAATATATAATATATTCTATTATATGTTACTTGTTAGATATGTATTATATATAATATATTGTGTATATATATCTATACTATCTCTGGCTCAACATCTACATCAGTCATATTCATTCATATTCATCCAGTGGCTAAATGAATGAACAACCGAGCACTGAGTGGCGGGAACTAACCCAACAACTTGGCCATTCGAACCTGGTATACAGGAGAGGCCAAGCGAGTGATTTCTCAGCCACAGAACTTGGGTTTGCCCTGGAGAGACTGGGAACCAGCCTCTGCTGTTCAGATCGTATTTCTGCTGTTATTTAGTTGCTAAAGAGATGGGGCATTTCCTAGACACAATATTCTCTCTAGATTTAAACTGTAAGAAAGGTCATCTTGGAATTTTAATTCGGAACACTAGACTGTGAGTCCCCCTTTCCCATCTACTATGTGTCTTCAGACACGACACTTTCTTCTTTGGAACTTCAGTTGGCTTATCTACAAAACAGATCGAAACCCGATGTTTCCTGACTGTGATGAAACAATTATTGCCGACTTTACTAATGGTAACTGTTCGGTAAGTATGAGCTATCCTGTCCATTCTTCTTCTCTTCCCTTAGCTGAGACCGTCTAGTTCTTGGATTGCTTCTCTTTGAAGGATCATCTCATGGAACGGACTTAAATGACAGATGTGTGGCTACAACATGATACATTTGGGGCTTTGAAGTAAAGAGTAGCAGATTGAATATGGATTTTGGAGAGATTCTAAAGAGCTGGTCTACTGACTTGTTAATAAGAACGACACCTCTGTTTGTGTTGCTAACTTCATAGATTGTTACATGCTATTTAAGGAGCTTACATACTATTGTGAGTTAAACTGCCCCCCCCCAAGATACACTGAACTCCTAGTCCCAGGCATCTGTGAGGTGACTTTGCTTATTCATAGAAACTGGGTTTTTGCAGCAGTAATCAAGTTAAGATGAGATCACACAGGATTGTGGGGGACCCTAGATCTATTCACAGCTTGAGGGAGTGACTTGGAGATGCAGGGCACAAGGAGAGAAGAGGTCACATGGAGGTGAACAGAAATCAGAGTCACAGCGCAGCCAGGCAGATCTGGAGTTCCCAGAAAGCAGGAAGAGGCAGGGAAGGGTCTTACTCCAGGGGGAGCAAGACCCTCTGGCACTTGAACATCAGCCTCCTAGTCTAGGGAACTGTCCGAGGATGGATTTCTGTGGGTTAAGGCCCCCACTTTGTGGTACTCTATGAGGCTGCCGTAGGGAATGAACACAATAACCCACCTGTACTTCGCAGTTTTATAATTCTTTAACAATGATGCAGTCTGAACAATGCCAAAACCGACAGCCTTCCTTGGATTAAACCCATGTTTGAGGATAACAATTATCACTTGTGCCGCTGTAGGGTTCGCCCGCGACCTGCCCGAACCTTCTCTCTCCCGATCCTGACATGGCAGGTCCAGGAAAGGGAGCAGGTGACGTTCTTTGCACAGCCCCAGTGAGAGGGAAGGAGACACGGTTAGTAAGAACTAGAGGCCAGGCTTGAATCCAGCACCCTGGCTCCTCAGTCTCACCTGCATTGCACTAAACCGCACTGCCTGGTTGTGGACATCCTGCAGCCCCGGTCCCCAGCTCCACGCGAGAGACCTGGATCATGCCCGGCTCGGATGCGGTAGATGTGTTGTTTTATTAGAGGTGTTCTGGGTGCCAAGGATGAAAAGCAATTCTGGTCAAATCAACCTAAGACTCCACGGAAAATGCAGAGAAATAACATGGACTAGCACCTCTAAACACGGAGTGTGCTGAGGAGGAGGGGGGCAGCGGCCAGGCCAGGCGTTCAGTGCTGAGATCTGTGGGTGCTGCAAGGCAGGTGGAGTGGGGGCGGGGATGGGGAGCTGGGGTGGGGGGCTGTTCTCTAAGTGGCACAGTGCGTGTACCTCAGCAGGGCCCTCAGTGAGTAAATCTGCTCGGAGTGCTGGACTCTTCCAGAAGGGCTGCAAGGAAGCCCTATAGGATGGAGAAAAAAAGAGAGAAATTATCCGTCTGACTTCCCCCTGTCTCCTGCACTCATGGAGTAAAATAAGTTAGTGACGTAGGCGTTCTCCATTATTCCTGGGATTGAATTTGAGAAGAATATTATAGGGACTTCTTTGGGGACCCCGTAGACACTTTTTTAAGTAGATGGGTCCAGGAAGTAAAATGGCACAGGTTGTAGGATGTCAACCTGCTTTATGTGTGTGTGTTTTATATCAAACTGAGAATATTATAGATGAATTTGATGCAGCTGATTTTTCTCCCCATCCCTTCTTTTAAGATACCATTCTCATGAGTGTTAGCTAACCCTTATTTTATTTTTTCTCTATCATATATGAATATAAATAAGCACATATATACCCATGTATGTATTACACACATTATATGCAATATGTAGTGTGTGGATATATGCAATTTTTTTCCATATTTGTGTGTGTGTGTGAAAAGTGCCTAAATTCAGATACTTAGCAATAGGGGGATTCTGCAGAGACTTTTAAAATTTGAGGCAGAAATAAACAGCCCTAGAAAGATGTATGAGATTTGCTACCAGATGCACCAAGGCAAGTTACTGAATGATGTGCACGGCCCGATGCCACTCCCATGCCACACTCTTTAGACACAGAGAACATTTCTAGAAAAAACACATAACAAATCATTAGCAGCTTGGGACTGAGGGAGTAGATGAGAGGTGATGTTTCTTCTTTCTCTTCATATCTTTCGATCCTTAGGCCTTTAAACAATCTGCATATAGTAATTTCTAATTAAAAGCAATTAATAAAAGCAAGATCTGCAGCAGTAGCTTTCCCAGTAAGGACAGCAAAAGAGAGGCTCCTGGACTGGGGCAGGAGAAACAGGCGAGGGCAGTTTGGGGAATCACGGGAAGGGAGTTTGCATCCTGCCTCTGACATCAAACCTCAGAGATCCCAGGGCAAAACCGGTCCTGGGGTCTTCCCTGTTTGTCTGACCCTGCCTCCTCCTCTCTCCCCATCTCTCACCTTGGCTTCCCACACCCTGCTGCTTCCTCTTTGCATCTGTGCTCGTGTCTGCCAGCAGCCTGGAGCCTCCCAGACTCACCTGCCTGGCTGACCACATCATCACCACCCTACAGCAGCTGAAGGACCCTCCGCTATTCCCCGTGCACCTGCTGCCTTCTGCTCGCCTCCGGGGGCACTTCAAGGGCTACCCCTGCCCTCTGAGAGGCTGGAGTTCTGAGACCCTACAGTACACCACTATGTCTACCCTTCTTGGTGCCTACTTTAGAAAAAGTAGGTTTCAACAAAAAATGGACACCGTGTCCCTTGCCCCCGTCTACGTAAAAGAGAGAGAGGATTGTATTTAGTTCGAGTCAGCAAGGGTACAGCAGCAGCACGCTACCCCGTGTGCCTTGCGTGGCTCTAGAAAGCACAAAAGGATGGGTGCAGCCTTCCACTGAGAAGACGTGAGCCCAGTCTCGCCTGTGTTCTGAGTTGCTGAGCGAGCCTGGGACTATCACTCCGGCCACCTGGAGAAGACCCTGGCAGCGAAAGCAGCAAGGTAGCATTCTGCGCTCTCCCAGGCACGGAGAGAGGGGCTAGAGCTCCTGATAGATGATGCCCCATCCCGGGTTGGCCGCTCTTTGATCACGCAATCTACATAATTTGTCCTTTAAAATGAGCCATAATCCCCAGAGTGCTTCCCTATTATATCAAATGTAAAAGGGTATTTTTAAGGACAAGGCAACATTACTGCTATACATTAACCTACAGCAAATCAATCCATTTCCAAGTTAAGCACTGGCCTAAAAAATCACTAATGGAGCTCAGTGTAGTCTGTTCATACGACGGACAGTCGGGAATCATGCATAATGTAACAGTGTGGACGCTAAAAGCAGCTCCCACAAACTAATGTAATCTTGGTTTAATGGACATAGGGAACTGATCTTCAAAAGTGACTACAGTGGAATTCTGGGGGCCCTCCCAGCAGCCCGCGGAGCAAGCTCCAACACTAGCTTTTGGTTAGTCCCCCTTCAGCTAGCACATAAAGTGGTCATTGAAATTGGGACTCACTTGCGCCAACTTTCATGAACTATGTGATATAGATGTTTCTGTGCAGCTGCATGGATCTCTGGATTGAAATTTTACTCTTCATACCCTTAAGTCCATGCACTTCTGTCTAAGTCAAGGGAATCTTTTACACTTGTGAAGATCATAAGGCTAAGCAGAATTCGCAGCCCCCAGGCCATGCCAGAGACAGTGTCTGAACAAAGATTCAGGATGTGAAGCCTGTATACAATCAAAGAAAGCAGAATCACACGGTGTAGCTTGTTTCCCAGGAACCTCCAAGCCCTCAACATGGGTCTCTCACCTGGCTGGATGAGAGGGAAAGTATCTGCCTGTGCAAACACAAGTGGGTGCACACACTGGCACACACGCACACACTGGTGCGTGCACACACTGAGGTGCACACATACACATGCACACTGACATGTGCATGCATGCACACACATCCTCACGTGCACACACACATACCTGCATGTGCACACACTGGCACAGGCACTCACATGCACATACACCCACATTGCACCCACATACACACTGGTATATACACACATATTCACAGTGGCACATGCACTTACATGCACATACACCCACATACATACTGGTATATACACACATTCACAGTGACATGTGCTCATACATGTATACAACCCATGTGTGCACATATGCACATATGCACACAGTGGCAAATGCATACATGCACACACATCCCCGCATTGCACACACTGGCATGTGCACACACATACCCACACGTGTACACACATAACCACACTGGCACATGTACACTCAAATGTGCACACACTGGCATACATGCATGCATGCTCACATGCACACACACTAGCACATGCACACATACCCACGCTGCACACACTGGCAATGCACGCACATGTATACATCCACACACGCACAGTAACACATACACACATGTACAAACTAACATGTTCACATGTGTGTACACCAACACATACACGCTCACGTGTGCACATACTTGCAGTGCACACATATGTATATACCCATACGTGCACATTGGCACATGCACACATGTACACACATACCTGCACTGCACACACTGGCATGTGCACAAACACACAATGGCACGTACACACACATACCTGTATGTGCACACAGGGACCCCCATCAGCAGCCTGAGTAGTGTTTATGCCATGATCTGTCGTTAAATCTAGTTAAGTCCACTGCAAACAGTCAAAGGAAGGCACCTCAGAGAGCATTTCTGTCAAGGCATATTTTGCTTTCAATCAATGTTGCTAATTGACTTCATACTCCTACAGGCAACTTTCAGACACAGCAGCCTTGGTGAGCAGACAGATTATGCGCGGTGTAAGCACAGGAAGGCGCTAAAGGAAAGAACCTGGAAATGGGAGGAAGCGACAGAGGGGAGGTTGAGTCCTCAAGATGGCTATATTGCAAGTCAAAGGGGGAGTGGATGAGATAAAAAAGGAAGCTAAACAGCACTATTTAATGTTAGAAAAACAACTGATACGATGTCAATGTCATAATATAAATTTCAGTCACTAGGATGGATTTTAAAGGAGAGGGGTGGAGACAGGCAAAAGGAATCCTCATCTTACATTAAGTTAATAGATACTAGCTCACATAGCCTTAATAAATATTGATGCGTAATAAGTCAAGAAATGGAGTTAAGGAAGCAGTCACCAAAAGAACAAAATACAGAAACATTGCATAGAAGGTGCCTCTCTGGTACAGGACTGAAGCAGTAAGCGATGCTTTTCTTTTAATTTGTTACAATGCAGAAAACTGTAATTTGATTTTAAAACTTTTAAATAGAGTCTGAGAAGCTGAGCTGGGAAGGAGATATGGAATAAGCCAATGTGGTTATGTACAGAAGCAGCTGGGTTATTTGTAAAATCATAGGTATATCTGGTTGAGATATACTATTATTCCTATGGGCAACTGAAAAACTATGCAAATTATTCAATAAACCATTAACTGAGTATCTCTAGAGCAAGAATGTACAAAACACTTTCTACAATAGTGGAAGTGACATATTTCTACACTGTTTCCTTATTTAAAAAATATTTATTTATTTATTTATTTATTTATTTATTTATTTATTTATTTATTTATGCATATAAGAGCTGAGATACAGGCCAGAGTTGCAGGAGGTAAGAGGATTCACCAGACACAGAATGGGGAGCAGAACAGGCAGATCCTCTGAAATACACTGCTGAGGGGAACAAAGGGCAAGGCAGCAGAGGTCTGCTGTGCCATATGGGTCCCCTCCCCGCCCGGGGATCGAACTTATGCTGCTGTGCCGCAGATGCTTCACAGTGCGGCGTTCAACCCGCTGCGCCACCAAGAAAGCCCCCATATTTCTGCACTGTTTCATGCCAAGTTCTCAAGTCCCACATGAGTACCAAGTCTTAAATGTGGCCAGTGCAATTGAGGAACCAAACTTTAATTTTAGTTCCTTTTAACTAACCTAAATTTAAATATCAATATGTAACTAATGGATACCATACTGAGTGACACCATATGGAGGTGTGAATGGCTTTCTTTTCATTACTTTCTGCATTTCTGCCCTATTTGAAACTCTTGTCATAGGAATAGGATACTTGCTTCATTTCAAATCCTCAGAACTTTCTAATTGAAGGAGAAACGAAAAAGAAAGTCAAAGGAAACAACCATAAGCAATGCAAAGAATTCTACAAAATAATTTAAAATATTTTAAGAAAAATAAGCAAATACCTCTTGTTTGAATGCTTTTCATTTCTGACCTTTTACGTGATTCTTCAGGCAAATATTCTTGCATCATCTTTTTATACCACAAGCACTTAGGTTTCAACTTCCTCTGCTCTGCTAAGCTAATTACCACTCTTTGTTCTGTTTTCAGTCTTTCAAAACTGCCTTGCATCTCTGCATATCTGCAGCGCCTCTCTCCCGTTCCCTACCCTTGTTGATACAGAGGTAGATAAGAGATAGATAGCTTTTCTTCCTTAGCTCTCATGTAAATGAAAGTGTCAAGACACATGTATTCTTTTTGCCATATTTACTCCAACCCGAGAGGAAGAAATTTGCCAAGAATTAGTGGCAATATGATCTAGATCATCTAATCCCTAACCTGGTCTCTTTCCATCCATCAAGCTGTTCTACCATCTGGAATCTGATAATCTCTCAATTATCAGGCAAAATAATGACGCTGCCACTTTTTAGCTATGGAACCTGCCTAAGTCCCTTAATCAATAAGTTGTTTAAACTCAGTTGCATCATCCATGGAATGAAAATAATAATTGAAGTGACCTCATAGGATTGTGCTGAGAATGAAATGAGATGTTGCAAAGAAAGTACCTTAGCACAGAACTGTCAGAAGGTATTCAATAAATGTAGCTGTTGTTCTTTCAAATATAACAAAACTAAGACTTCTCTGCCCTACCTCTGCAAGGCAAGAGATTTCTAGTCTCCTAGCACTTAAGGTATCAATCCATCTTTCGCTCTTTTCTTTTATGGCTTGTCAAACCATTTCAGGCTTGTAAAATCGAGGTACAATTACTTTTGGAGAAATGACAGATAACATTAAAGGTAAAAACTCTGCTAAAAGGCAGTATTTTTCAATGCAAAGCTGTTTTTAAATCAACAGGAAACAGGCCTTTCCCCTGCACAGTCCAGGTCCTGACACAAAGAGTAGACACAAGCAGGTTGTAGGAAACTTAGTCAACCCATCGGATCAGACTCTTAGAAGGTTCCCCAGAGCCACACCAAAGCTGATGGAGTCCCAGTTTCTCACTCCTTTTATTTGGCTTCTTGTTTTTCAAGTGGCTTTCTTATTATAAAAGTAACGTACACACTTGGGAAAACATTCAGAAAATAAGGGCAAGAAAAAAACATCATCCATAATCCTGCCTCCTAAGACCACCCAAGTAAAATCTGTTAAAATCTTTATATATAACCCTTTACAACAGACATGCCAATCTATGTAAATCCAAGTACCCATTATATGAAACGGTAATGCTAAATTCTAAAGATGTAATGCAGACAATACGTAACTTTGTAACTCAAGACATAAATAGGGCCATAAAGTCCATAATAATTTCAAATATATTTCTTTTTAACTACACACTGTAGGTCTTTCTATGTCAGGAGATGTATAGCTGTGTCATTCCTAATTAACATTCTAGAATATGCCATAATGTTTTAAAACGCAATCTTCTTCTGATGGACGGAAAGACTGTTTCCTGTCGATGTAGGCTGTTCTCTTTGTTTATACCATCTTAAACTCTTTCCCGATGAGTATCTCCAAACCACCTTCTTTGTGAAACCACCAGGTGAAACATAAGTGCATTTTTAAGACGTTTGATATTTATTGTCAGCATTCTCAGACATGTAGCGAGTTACGGTTCCCTCGAAGGGGTTGAGAGTGTCCCTTCCCACTTGAATTGGACATTAAATTTTGGCCCAAATAGCATCTGCCTGCTGTTTCCATTTTGATTCTTTTTGATTTCATTATTTTGATCGTTAGTATCTAGCATTTGTTTTGATGATTAGTACGTCTCCTATACACCACTCGATGCCACTGCTGCTGTTTCACTAAAGACATGCGTTGTTCTCCATGGTGGGGAATTGGGCGGGAGTGCCAGCATCCCAAGTAAAGACCCACATCTCTTCCAACCCTGCCTGTGCATTAGGCTAGCTAAAGGAATGCACATCCAAGATTTCTTCCAAACTTCTCAGTCCAAATAATCTCCCAACACAGAGGTCCTTTTTACAAATCAACCCTCGCATTTTAGTAACATTTTGACTTGTTCGACAGTTATTTATATCATCCTTCCTCGTGCCACTTTCTTCCTTATTCAGTAGAAGTACCAAAGAATAGCCAGAATATAACTTGCCTTTTAAATATATATTTATTGTGTACCTTTTAGTGCTGATGTGAGTATATATGTGTGTGCACATACACACACACACACTAGTTCTACCTTTTCTAAATGCAAGAACAAGTTTACAATGAATGTCTGTATTAATCCAACAGAGATTATTTGTCTTTCATGGGGAGTTCAAGGGAGAAAGAGTGCCCTTTGCTATCTTGTAGCTATTCCGACTGGAACTTCTGGATTCCATGGTCACCTTGACAGAGAAGGAGAAAGATGAAGAACCCACACAGGCGGTTAAATGTCTTGGCTCAGAAATGCCACGCATCCCTTCTGTGAACAGTTCACTGGCCAGAGCTGCTGACATGGCCCCAGCCTAATTGCAACGCAGAACGGGAGACCGAGAGGGAGCACATGGATAGTAGGGAGCACCCCCTGTATCTGCACAAACTCGTTCCTATCTGTAATCTAGGGAATTACGGTGATCTCAGTCTTTCAGACGACGACAATAAGTTCAGGGGAGTAGAAGCAACTTGCCAAAGATCACTCACCATGAAGTAGTGGCACTGGGATTTAAACCCCCACCAGTGTGATTCTGAGCTTTGTACTCTTCATGAGAAGCTCATGAAAATTTGATTTAGTAAGTAGCATGAAGAGAAGCTCCAATTAAAAAAAAAAAATGGCGGAATCTTAGGCCAAGGAAATCTAGCCCGATGGAGGTGAGTGATCTTCCATTGGCAGACGTGCTTAACTCTTCTGGACACACTCAGCACACACTCGGCCACTGAGTGGCACGAACCAATCTGTGCATTTAAAAAAATAATAAATCATGATTCTGATTTTATTAGGAAACTGCACATTCATCTCCTGATAGCAACTAACGTGAAAATGGCTGAGAGCAATAAAAATCCATTTTGCTATTTAGTTCAGTTTGTCAGACTAGAGAAACGGGATTGAATTTCAAAGCCACAGGCAAGCTGGCTGCAATCTGCGGCTACACAGTTGATGGGTTTTTTTCTTCTTTATTTACAACTCTTTTGATAAGCCTTCAGCAAGATACATAGGTTGTTCTAGTTGTATCTCGTTTGACTGGATTAGAATACTTGATGACAGTTTGGATAAGTTTGAAGCAGATGGTCCTTGACATTCTTCATGGCATCAGTTACAAGCCGTGCAAGAAACTCTTTCATCCTTTGTTTATCCTTCACTTAGAAGCAACTATAGTAGATCGTTAAACTTTCATTTTTCACAGTGCTGATTAAGGCATACTATGAGGCAGATGTTATTCCGTACCATTTTTAACAATTTACATTTAGCACCAAAGCTGGCTTTGTACTTGTTCCAGTGGATCAATTCGCTTTTTTTTGAACCTTCAAGGTCAATTTCTGAAACACTGTGACTCCCTCAACAATTAAATGTTTCGGAAACCTCTCTCCTTACACAAGTCGTGCTACTATTCCACGTCTGTGTGTTTGCCAGTCAACTCACACCAATAGTTCTCTTCCTCAGCAGAGTAAGAGCATTATTTAAGTAGTGCATTAAACAAAACAAAGAGAGGAGCTAAAAAAGAAAATAGAGACTCAGAATATAAACTATTGGAGTATCTCAATATTTAGGAAAGCAGCTCTAGAATCAGAATTGACTGACAGCCCTGAGTCATAAGATACAGGGCACCTCGCAGCTGAGCTGCAGAACAAAGAGTGAAAAAAGGTCCCTCTTCTTTGCATGTTTAGTGATTTAGTAAATTGCATACCATTTAGTTCAGCTCAACCTAAGACAAGTTAGAGTGGATGAAAGCGTCTTTAGATACAAAGCAGTGTTGACAAATAGGCTCAATGAATGCAAATTGTAACAAAATTTGATTGTACCTTAGCAAAACATAGTCTTTCACTCTTGGCTCTTCTGGAATAATTTCAAAGCACAGCGCCTGTAGAGACAAAAGATGACACCCAGCTCAGGAAGAGGAGTATCTAGGAAGTCCACAGTCTATCTGAGGCACATAGGCACTCATACCCACCTCGCCCCAAAACGAGGGCCGGACACAGGTGGACACAGGTCGGGCAAGGCGGATTGCTGTTTCTTCCAAAGGAAAGAAAGACACAAACAACTTAGCTGGAAATGAGTAAACAGTAGCATCCATGACCTTCGTTTGACCTTCCTTTGACCATCCCAAGCACCAATCACAAATGAGCAGGGAACTTTGCAAGCTAAATGGGACCTTGAAAGATCATCTGGTGTAGCCCTTTGACTAAAAACAAAAGGAAGTCTGAGGTCTTTCTCTCTGCCTCTTCTCACTTGCAGGGGGACAGGCCAGAAGGCTGTGAGCAGGAAAACAGGGATCTGAGAAGCAGTGCTTCCAGAGCTTTAGATGGGTCTTCGTGCCTGGCAGACTCGGGGTACCCATCCTGGGGTAGCCCCCGCTTTAGTGAGCCCCATTCTTAGACACTGGCCAGCAGAAACTGAAAGTTTTATAAACAAAGGGTCTGGGTGCTGATTTGCATATTAATAGGCCAGGGAATCTGCAAGGATCAAGCTCACTTACAGAAGTGTTTTTCTTTGTTACTGTTTTTAGCTAGTGTGGGTCTTCACAAAATAGTATTTGCCTTTGGTGCTGTGGAATCACAGCTTCTCCTGTGTCCAAAAGTTTTAATAAAGCATTGAGAGGCGGCAGTATAAGGAATACGACAAAAAGGAATAAAGGAGAGTTGTTCTATTTTTTTAAATTTTTTTCCCTTTATTTATATATATTTGAATCCCCATGCATTCCCCATCATCATTTCACCATTGCATCATCACCTTGGTCCCTTGTGCTCTTATCTGCCCTTAACCCTCTCCCTCCCCCCTCCCCACCAAGCGTCCCCAATTTGTCCTTGTCTTTTTGTTTTTGTTGTGTTTTTTATTATTATTGTTATTGTTATTATTCTTTTCCTTGATCCTTATTTGGTTCCGTTATATTCCTCCTAGGGGGGAAACCATCCAGTATTTTTCTTTTGCCTTCTGACTTATTTTGCTGAGCATCATCCCTTCCAACTCCATCCATGTTCCTATGAATTACTCTAGTTTATCTTTTTGATGGCTGTATAGTATTCCATTGTGTATATGTGCCACAGCTTCCTGATCCAGTCATCTGTTTTGGGGTATTTAGGTTGTTTCCAGGTCTGACCTATTGTAAATAGTGCCACTATAAACATAGGAAGAGATGTTTTAATGCAGGTTTTGTCATTATTGGAGTATGGTGGCACAGATGAAAAAATCATTTGCTACACTTACATGTTCCAAAGTGAAGGACAGGGTGGGGACATACAGGGAGCTCTGGGTTGGTCAGGAGACAGGAGGTCAGGGAAACAGCAGACAAGAACCTTCACAGAGGTTTCTGCGGGCAGAAGGGGATGCAGGTTTAGATTTGCGGGCTTGTATCACTTGAGTGGCTCTAGGGTGTCCGGGCAGACCCAGGTACCTGTCACAGGTCCTGGGGGTGATTAGGACAGGAGGACAGTGGGCTGGAATGCAAGAACCCCATAAAGGAGGAGGTTGGGGGTGTGGACTGTGTGTGTTAGACAATCACACCTCTGAAGTTGTTGACTATTTTTAAGATTTGTACAGAGGAATTAGCTAATCCTGGGGGTTGGGGGAGTTAGCAAGGCCCTAGGGGTGAAAGCCTCAGTTTAAAACTAAAAGCTACAGCTAATGAAATTAGGCATGCATATATACTGCTATGTGTGAGTATTTTTGCATCTTCTGCCAGGTATGCTCACCGCAGCCCTGTTTACAATAGCCTAGTTGTGGACACAACCGCAGGGCAGAAGAGTAGATAAAGAAGATGTGGAGCATATGCACACAGTGGAATATTACTTAGCCACTAAAAATGATAAAATCTTGCTATTTCCAATAACGTGATGGACTGGAAAGGGATTAGGATAAAGAAAATAAATCAGAAGAAGAAAGACAAGCACTGAAGATGTCACTCATATGTGGAATATCGTGAAACCAAACCAAGACAGGCCCTAGAAACCTGACACCAGGCTCAGAAACCTCAGCCTGCAGGAGAGTAGGTTGCTGGGGCGGAAGGGCCCAGTGGACTGCAGTGGAGGGCTACGGGCACCTCAGCAGTAAGTGCATGTGGGGACAGCTCTGAATCCCAGTGTAGTGCATCGATGTTACTGACGGAAGTTTAGAGCAGAAAAAGTTAGGATGGGAGTTTTCACAGGGTCAAAAACCAGAGGTGGGGGTAGGCATGATGAACTTGTCATTAAATCAGCTATAGAAGCTTCCAGAAACCTGAGTTGGGATCAAGAAAGAATTATCTGTTAGAGAGAAACAACTCAATCCCAAAGTGATAAAATTCCACAAAGTAACGAGTCCCCCTAATGAATGGAAAGTCATCTGTCCTTGCTCTGGCAAAATGGGCCAAGGTGAAACAAGAGCCTCCAAGGTGGTGGTCCAAGTGATGGAGCAGAGGTAGACAAGTCAGCCAGAGCAGGAGGCAGAGCACACAGCTCTTAGTGGCTTGAAGCAGCAAACACTTATTTCCTCACAGGGACTGAGGGTCAGGTATTCTGACTTGGGGTGGGCCAGAAGCTGCCTGTAGTTGTTCGTGGCTGAGGCTGCTTTCATCAGGCTGCCTGGGGCGGGCGGGCTCAGCTTCCAAGTCACTAGTGACTGTCCCACGTGCTCCCAGGCTGCTGACTGGAGACACTGGGCTTTTGCTTCATGGACCTCATCACAGGCTACTTGGGACAGGACAGAGGAAGGGAGAAAAAGATGGAAAGAAGGAGGGAGAGAGGAAGGGAGGGAGAGAGGGAGGGAGGGAGGGAGAGAGGGAAGGAGGGAGAGAGGGAGGGAGGGAGAGAGAGGGAAGGAGGGAAGGAGGGAGGGAGGGAGAGAGAGAGGGAAGGAGAGAGGGAGGGAGAAAGGGAAGGAGGGAGGGAAGGGAGAAGGAGAAAGAGAGATGGAAGGGGGAGGGGAGGGGAGGAGAGGGGGGAGGGAGGGAGGAGCAAGGCGGAAGCCAGAGTAAATCTAACCTTATAATCTAAGCTTGGAAGTGGCATCCGGGTCTATGTGCTGTAGTTTATTAGCTGGAAGTGAGTCACTAGTTCCTCTCACACTCAAGGGGAAATTGCACAGATGTGAACACCAAGAAGGGGGGGTTATGGGGAAGGGGGGGTGATTTTCTAAGCTGCTTACCATAGGAGTGGAAATTTAAACAAACAAAGCAAGATCCCTAGTCCTAAAACAAACATGAAACCTTCTCTTTCCAATTGCAGAAAAGAAAGCAGCCCTGAGTTTGGGTTACAAATGTTCCCATTCCATAGATGCACTGAGGGAGAAGTAGTGAGGAATCCCTTTAGCCGGTGTCCATGTCGGGCTGGACTGGACGCCAAGTCTGCTAACTCCAGGGCCATACCACGTCACCTCTTTTAAAACCAATGAAGGTGCAAACATAAGAAATGGAAGCTCATGTTCTGGGAATCCATAATGTTCTCTGCAAAGGGCTAATGAAAATGGAGTAAGACATGTATACTTGATAATAGTTTTAAATGCACAAGTAAGAACAACAAATGTTGGTGCTGAGGATGTTTTAGCCTTTCAGCTTGGCAAGATTAATTGGACTGATAGGATCCAGTGTTAGGGAGCATATGGAGAAAAGACAGTCTCATACCCTGTTGAAGGGAGAATAATGGGTATGAAATCTTGGCAGGCAATTTGGCAATACCTATCAAAAGTTAAACTTGTGCAGACCCGTTGATCTAGCAATTCTGCTTCTGGGAATTCAGTCCAAGGAAATAATTAGACAAGCCTACAGAGAAGAATGTGGAGAGCTGTTGCTGTTGTTAAAAATAAATAGGTAAATGACAGATAGACAGATAGAGGAATGGATGGATGGACAGACAAAAGATAGATAAACAGTCAGTCTCTCCTAGTGCTGGATCAGTTAGATAAATTATACATTAGACAAGTTATAGGCACCCATTAAAATTGGCAATTTATATCTGTATTTATTGACAAGGAACAAACTCTGTCACCATTGCTGGAAGAAGACAGGATGATGAGAAAGAATCCATGGAGATTCCAATTATAACTGGAAAGGTTTATTATCAAATGTTAACTCTGTTTCCTGATAGAAGCGTTTACGGTGATTTGAACTTGGTCTCTGTGTTTTCTTGTCTGTTCTACAGTAAGTATGCGTAAACCTTGGAACAAAAACTAACCAGTAGAAGTTAATTATGTTTCGTGCTTCTCCTTGAGGAATATCCATCCTTGCACCTAACACAGTAGTTGATTTTATTTGCTAACGTTTAGCGGAAAGGTGGCCGTAGTAAACATCCATCCGCAGATTATCAGACAACACGGAGACCATGTCTGCCTGGGCAAAGAGCCGGGGCTTCAGCTGGGACAGGGAGCGGAGCTACCGGAAGAGCTGAAGACACTATGTAACTGAACGGCCATTGAAAAGTTTCCCCCACCACACAGTCTGAATCAGCTAGGGGAGCATGTTCTCAAACAATAACTTGTTGCTTAAATATTGCAGTAATTGTCTTGCAGAAGAAGGGGTTGACCTTGTGCACCTGTTTTTTCAGCACCCCTGTCCTCCCACCACCCTCCTTAGCTGGATCCTTTCTCTCCCAGACTCAGCTACAAAATGGGCTGCTTCTTTTACTCTGAACCCAAGCCAAGAAGACATCTGTGCCCTCAGCCCTTCCAATATATTCCATCTGCTTATTTCCCCAAGTCCAGAACGATAAGGAATTTACAATGCTGGCTTCTGTATAGACTGTTAAGTTGTGATGTTTTTGTTGTGTTTTTTTTTTAAATGTGACTTTTCTAGGGTTACAATTTTTATAAGGAAATCCCAGTACTTGAATGTTCCCCTTTGGATAATAATCATTGGAAATTCAGTGGGAATTGCTACTGCTTTAACTAGCACTGACATCAAAACTTACCTTCTCTACCAAGGTCTGTGTGATACCTGCCTTTGGAAGGTGCTTCCCTCAAGCAATTTCCTGCTGCTAAGTGAAGCCAGCCTCATCTTTCCCTAAATCGAAAAGAGCGGTGTCTTTGGAATGGAAAGGACATTTATTTGGCATGCAGCTTGCCATGCGGTGAAGACACAGGTCAGGCTGTCCTTTTGACAAATCGGCCCTAAGAACAGATCTTAGAAACAATAAATATATCATATGTGTTCCATAATGGAATAGAAAAATGACCCAGGCACTGATCTCCTGTCTGCTTTGTAAACAGATGAAAAGAAAAACCTCTTATTTATAGGAAAGGAGGAATTTAACTTATTTTCATGATGAGATAGCATTCTCATAATTTTCCAAGTTATCATTAGACAATTTGATGTGGATTAATGTCTGTCTGGCTTTTATCACCTAGATGAGAGGCGTATCAGCGCTAAGATGGCGATGGAGACGTCCGTGATTCAATTATTCTAAACAATCTTGTGCTTTAGTACACAAAAGATAACAGCTAACATACTGCTAAACATTTCCTGATACACAAGTCAAGACAGAGATAAAAGATTTCTTTCCAAAGGGAAAAAAAATACACTTAGGGAAGAACCGTCCTCACTGGGCTTTGAAGCCCAATTACTGGAACAGAAATTCCCAGTGGATCCCTTATATTCCTCCTAGGGGAGGAACCATCTGGTATTTTTCTTTTGCCTTCTGACTTATTTCGCTGAGCATCATCCCTTCCAGTTCCATCCATGTTCCTATGAATGCGTCTAGTTTTTCTTTTTTGATGGCTGAATAGTATTCCATCGTGTATATCCCGATCCACTCAATTGTTTTTGGGCATTTAGGAAAGACACAAAAACCAAAAATGAAAAGACAAGGACAAATTTGGGATACTTTGGGGGGGGAGGGTTGAGGGCAGACGGGAGCACGGGGGACTGAGGTGATGGTGCACTGGTGAGATGGTGATGGGGAATACACGGGGATGACAAGTGATGTCAAATATATATAGATAAAGAAAGAAAGAAGTTCCCAGTGGAGTTGGGATGAGCTTATGTGGGGGCCCGACTGAGGATGCAGCCTCGGCTTCGGTATCATGCCCCCTTCGTCTTTATCCTCGCAGCCCAAGGTCCTGCTTTTCCTTCCTCCAGTGGGTTCATATAGACAACCTGCAGGAACATCCTGAGATTATCACCACCTGATAATCCCTCAGAGCACTGCCTCTCCCTGCAAAGCTCAGGACCTCCGAGTGGCCTGAGCCTTGGGAGCACAGTGCTTTCCGCTGCTGTGTCTGCACCTGATACTCAGAATTCGGAAAAGCCACTCGGAGCCCGTTCACATCGCTCTGAACTTCTGCTCCAAGATTCACTGTGGCTAAAAGAAATAAGGCAGAAGAGAGATGCTGGGGGCTTCAGCTCGTGCCCTGATAGCTCCTCTTCCTGGCCACAGCCCGACTGACCAGCAGTGACCCAGGTGCCCCTGGACACAGGCTCAGCCTTCCAGAAACTTCTCCGTCAGATCCTTTCAGGGTCCTACGTGGACAGGTGGGCGTGCTTGAATTCACAGATGTCCCTGCTGTTAGGACTGGTCGCCCTGGGTCTCGGGAAAGCTGGCCGGTGACTCTGCTTGGACCTGGCCACTACCCTGTGGGCCTTTCTTCTCCTGCACCCTGAGATTTTCTCAGCTCTGAAACCTCAGTGAGCGCCACAGGCCGTCACGGTCACCATGGTTCTGCTCCGGGCTGACGCGCAAGTGGTAGAGCGGGCGCCTGGTTCTGAGCAAAATTAACCCAACCGAGGAGACGGAGGAGCAAGAGAAGACACAAATCACTTCCAGAGCTGCTAAGGCCACGGGGAGTGAAGATTTGGAGAAGTGGCGATTCGGAGGAGACGTGAAAGCTGCCACAGCACCCGCGGTGGTTAGCTGACTAGTGGGTCCCCTCCCAGACCTGCTTCCCTGCTGCCAGGGCTGCTCTCCCAGCTCACCTGGCAGCGCAGGTTGACCATGTCACCCAGTCTGGTCCAGAAGGAAGCGCACAGGGGTCAAAAAGTCAGAGAGAGCCCAGACAACAGTTTTCCTTCCTGAGATAAAGGAAAGGAGGGGAAGGAGAGTTGCGCCTGCCTGTCCCCCTCCTCCCCCCTGCCTTAAACCGTCTATTATGCCTGGAAGACATGGCAGCACCGACAGCTACAGGGCAGCGAAGATAGAGAAAAGAGCCAATACTAAGACCAATGTGGCAGAGAGCATCTTGATTTCGATAGGTCAGCAAGCACCATATCTAGCCTGTCACCACCGGTCTTGAGCCTCCTGTTAAATGAAGAATAAACATCCTGTGATGAAGCCCATGGTGCTGGGGTTGGCCATGACTTATGGCCAAATGCACTCCTCATCTACGTAGCTGTGCTTGAGTTCTTTAATTAGCCATGAGAAGAGAAAACGAAATAAAAAGGAAAATTTATGGAGCATCTACTCGGTGTTGGAGTACATGGCAAGCTTTTTTGCACACACGTTTTCCTATTTAATCCCCACAGTTACTCGGCAAGGTAGGTACGATCTACATGTTACAGAAAAAGAAGCTGAGGGACAGAAATTAAAAACTTGCCTGGTGGCACAAGGGGTTAAGTCTCAGCACTATGAAGCTATCTGCAGCCACTGCAGCACGAGTTCGATCCAGGCCAGGGAGCTGGCCCAAATGGAGCAGCAGACCTCTCCTGCCTCCCCCCGCTGCTCCCCTCTGCAGTATATTTCAGTCAATCCACCTGTTCTGCTCCCCACTCTGTCTCTGATGAGTCTTCTCACCACCACCACCCTTCTACCCCACACCTCTGACCTATACCCCAGCTCTCGTATGCATAAATAAATAAAATAAATCTTAAAAAAAAACTTGCTCTATATCTACTAATTTGTGGAGTCATCATTTGAATCTTCTGGTTCAAAGCCCAATATAGTTTTCATTAAGGAATGGATAAGACAAATTCTTTGCCCTTTCACGGAGCATACTTAGGATTACCAGCAAAATATTAGAAATGTGGGTTTTTGAGTCATTTAAGTTTCTGGGCTGAGACTGGTATAGAGAAGTGATGGCACATGACCCATGTGACGGGTGATTTCCTGGGGAGGCACCAGCTTCTTCATGGAGGGAAATACTCATGTGCACTGGGACGGAGGGTCCCTAAGGGTTGGGACCGAATTCCAGCGCTGAGCGGGAGGGCAGCCTAAATAACTCCCTGGATCGCAGGATGTTCCAGAGGTAGCAAAGTGTTTTCCATTTTATTCTGACCGTCATGGTTCTGAAATTGGAGTTGTTCTTTCTAGTGCCTCACTCTTGAAACTGTTAACCCTACACAGACAGTACAGGTTTCATGGGCCTCCCTGGTGGCGCATCAGGTTGAGTGCCGCACTGTGAAGCATCTGCCGCACAGCAGCCCGAGTTCAATCCCCGGCCAGGGAGGGGACCCATACGGTGCAGCAGACCTCTCCTGCCTCCCTGCTGCTCCCCTCAGCAGTGTGTTTCAGTCCATCTGCCTGTTCTGCTCCCCACTCTGTCTCTGGTGACTCCTCTCACCCCCTACACCTCTGGCCTGTACCCCAGCTCTTGTGTGCATAAATACATAAATCTTTTAAAAAAAATCAAGTTTTTTTTTTGTTTTATCATTTGCAAAAAATTGCCTCAAGGCCAATCTTAGGGAAAAATCAAGAATACTACATTATCTAAGCTGTTTAAATAGTACCCACTCGATTTAGAGGCAGAGAGAGGTGATTATAAGCTGGATATAGTCTCGAGTTCACACATTACACTAAAAAATTTTGTGTCTGATCTCCTCAAAAAGAAAATACTCAAACAAAAATCCATCAGTTCAAGGGAACACAAAAGGGAAAAAAAAGTTTCCTCTTTAGCAGGACTTTAAATGATTTTAAATATGGTTAGCAGAAGGATTGATTCTACACAGCAAGAATTAGATTTGAAGATAATGGTGATCTTTCTTTCTTGGTTCAGAGTAATGATGTAGCAGAGAGGAGACATGGAAAAGTGTAAACATTTTAATATTCAGTCCTGAAGATCATTTTGGAAATAATGTCTGTGTCTCTGAGGACTCTCCAGAGAGGGTTTAAGATGTCTCTGGATGTCTCTAAGGGCATCTTAGAGGGAATTCGTTCCTTCTGCCTGGAATCCACAGAGGCTTGGCGCAGCTGGAGCACCAACTACGTGATAGGCAGCTGAAAAACTGAGAAAAGAAAAGCTGAGACTCAGTTACATGAACATAGGGAAAAAGGAATGGGATCGTAAATGTGATAAACACCAAGAATGTGTGGCAAGCGATACAGAAGACCCCAGGAACAGGCAAGATGGCAGGGATTGTTCTCTCTATGAAGACATCCCTGTTACCCCCTTTCTTCAATGCCCCCCCCATTATTATGTCCTACTTGACTACGTTATCATTTCCTATTCTTTACCAGGATACTATGGGTTTTTCTTTGTCTGCTTGTTTGTTTTTAACATTTTATTTATTTATGTATACAAGAGCTGGGGTACAGGTCAGAAACATGGGTGGGGGGTGAGAGGATTCACCAGAGACAGAGTGGGGAGCAGAACAGCCAGACTGACTGAAACACACTGCTGAGGGGGCAGGGGCGAGGCAGGAGAGGTCTGCTGTGTCCTGTGGGTCCCCTCCCTGGCTGGGGATCGAACTCTTGCAGCAGTGGTTGCTGAAACCTCACAGTGCAGTGCTCCACCCCTTTGCCCTACCATGTTATTTTTTTTTAATGAATGTTAATTCATTAAAATTTTAAAGTTTATGTTAATTTTCTCCTCACAACTAAGCACAGACCTTCACACACACATCCAAGCACACCCATCCATTCACACGTAACGCGCAACACAGTGAAGAATCTACAGCAGACCAAAAGAAGCTCAATATTCATGGTAAGAATGTGGATGTTGGGGCCTCCTGGGTGGTGCAAGGGGTTGAGTGCTGCAATGTGGGACTTCCACAGTCACTGCAGCACGAGTTCGATCCCCGGCCATGGAGGGGACCCACAGGGTGCAGCAGACCTCTCCTGCCTCCCCGCTGCTCCCCTCAGCAGTGTGTTTCAGTCCCTCTGCCCGTTCTGCTCCCCGCTCTGTCTCTGGTGAGTCCTCTCATCCCCTGCACCTCCGGCCTATGTGTGCATAAATAAATAAAATCTTTAAAAAAAAATGAATGTGGAGGCTCCCTTGGGGATCTCACCATAGCTCTGTTACCCATACTCAAAAAGCAGGGTTTCCCTCACGAACCTCAGGGGTACTCAGCAATCCTGATGAAAGAGGAAATGTGACTTAACAACTGACTTGGCAAGAGACAGCGTGCAACTACGTTCAGCTCATCTGAACACACGAGGAGCTTCCTTTTAAGCTCTACCATAGTCTCTTCAACGTCTACCGGTTCCAGCAACTGTCTACTCTGAACCCCGGCCCCGTCCTCACGGAGCGCACCTGCCCCTGTCCAGAGCTCTGCAGATGTGGCCATGCAGCCAAGAAGAGGGTCCTGGATCCCTGTGCGTTCGGCATGACACGAGGCAGCAGCTCTCCAGTGCCGCTACTGACATCACCTCGCCTTTCCCTGGTGCTTTGTACCAGCCCAGGGCTTGCTGGTCTTGGAGGAGAAATAAGAGGGGTTCCCGAAAACGGGTCCCAAATCATTGCTAAGGTTCCCGTGAGTCCTCCAAAATTCTGGACGCCCCACTCAACTACAAATTAGCTGCCCCAAACAGGCACGGTTTAAGGTCTCAGAAGCAAACCTGAGCTCTTTCAACAAAACAAGTATTTCACAGTTCATTTACTCCAAGATATTGAAAAGACCTGCAGAGCCTCAGGGTTACCCTCTCCCCAGGGGTGCTGCTGTGTTTGAGAAATACAGGCCCTGTCCTCTTCCCAACCTAGCAGCTGCTGTGCCAACACCAGGCTCCCAGCTCTTCCTGTTTGTTTTCTGGAATCATCACTGGATCCAATCCAAAGGAAGTTCAGGTGGAGCTCTCTGTACCCAGGGGCTCCTAACCATGGCCCATCACAGGAAAGAGTAACTGTGCACTAGCTACGCACGTCCAAGGAGATATAGATGAAACTGACCAGTCACACACTATTTATAAAGTGCCTACTATGTGTCCATCGGCTCCTAACCATGGCACATCACAGAAAAGAGTAACTGTGCATTAGCTACGCACGTCTAAGGAGATATAGATGAAGCTGACCAGTCACACACTATATTAAGTGCCTACTATGTGTCCATCGGCTCCTAACCATGGCACATCACAGAAAAGAGTAACTGTGCATTAGCTACGCTCATCCACGGGAGATACAGATGAAATTGACTAGGCATGCACTATTTATAGAGTGCCTCCTATGTGCCCAGGGACTCCTAACCATGGGACATCACAGAAAAGAGTTACTGCACTAGCTACACTCATCCAAAGAGATACAGATGAAATTGACCAGTCACACACTATATATAAAGTGCCTACTATGTGCCAGGCACTGTCCAAGGTACAGAGGCTAGATTACAGCAGTGAATTAGACAAAGTTCCCTAGCTTTATGGAGTTGATAGTGTAGTAAATGTGAGACAATAAAAATGTAAGCCACAGTATGCCATATGGTAATACGTGCAGTAACTTATTAGCAAGTGCTGGCCATTGTGGGATGGCAGAAGCACACTCTTTAAATACAGTGCCCAGGGAAAGGTCGCACAGATGTCAGCAAAGAACTGGAGTAGGTGAGAGGGTGAGCCACGTGGACGCGGGAGCAGGACTTCCCAAATCCACAGTGAGTGCAGAGACCTTCTTGGGGACTCAGCAATGCTACAGGGGCATGAGCTCAGGGAGGACGGGCAGTGGTGAGGCTGTTACTGGGATTAATTCCACTGAGGCTCTTCGTCCAAGTTCAAGGGCTCTAGTGCTGCATCACCAGGGCGCCCACTCTCAGGAGATAAGTTTCCAAGCAAGCATCGGTTCTGGAATGGACGTCTCTGGAAACACTCGGGTGCATTGCCACCCTGTCCTCCTGGAGCTGTCATCTGCCCCCACCGAAGACTCCAGCAGGGCTGCCCCATCCCTACCTGACACTATCACATCCAGTCCACCCAACAGGGAGCAACTGAGCAGGAACAGGTCACCAAGTCTCCTTCATGGGACCCTGCTAGACTGGAAACTCAGAAAATAAGTGAGACCCTTCTCATCCAGAAACTCCCCAGCGAAACACTCAAGAGGTGTGGGTGGCCGTGATTTGTACTTTTTGGAAATGACAGCACAAAGTCGATGGGCAGAGAATAACAGAAAACAAGAACCGCACAGTTCAAGTTGTATTCACATTTCTGGTGAGCCCCACGTATACCCCCACCTGCAGTCAGCTTCTTCCACCTTCTCCTGGATGCAGGGAGACCTAGAGCAGACGAGTGGGGACCTGCTGCCAAGAGAGACCAGGCCTCGTGGAAGGAAAGCAAAGCCCAGCACAGCACGACCTCCACGTGGCGCTGCGGATCCTGACCACGGAGACGAAAGCCTGAGCTTGTCCTCGCCACGCCTGTCCCCATCGATGGAGCAACTGAAGCCAACTCTGATGACAATGACCTCGTTATTTCATTGCCTGAAGAGTGGACGCGCAGATGCGAAGAGTGGCGGAGGGGAAGATGATGGACTGGAGCTGGACAGCCGGTCCCCAGACCCACAGATCATCTAACCGATAAAGTTTCTACAGACAGAAGCTGGGGCCTCCCTGGTGGCCAAGGGGTTAAGTCTCAGCACTATCACCACTACGGCCTGAGTTCGATCCCTGGCTACGGAACTGACCCACATGGCACAGCAGACCCCTCCTGTCTCCCCACTGCTCCCCTCAGCAGTGTGTTTCAGTAGATCTGCCTGTTCTGTTTCCCACTCTGTCGCTGGTGAATCCTCTCACCTCTCACGAGTCTGGCCTGTACCCCAGTTCTTGTATGCATAAATAAATAAATCTTAAAAAAAGGGGGGGCCTCCCTGGTGGCACAAGGGATTGAGCACCATATCATTGGGCTTCGGCAGCCACTGCAGCACAAGTTCAATCCCCGGCCAGGGAGCTGACCCACAGGGCGCAGTAGACCTCTCCTGCCTCCTGGTGCTCCCCTCAGAAGTGTGTTTCAGTCCATCTGCCTGTTCTGCTCCCCACTCTGTCTCTGGTGACTCCTCTCATCCCCTGCACCTCTGGCCTGCACCCCAGTTCTTTTATGCAAAAGTCATTAATTTTTTTTAAAAAGACAGAAGCCTGGCCATCACCCCAGAACTTCTCAACCAGAGGCAGTGGGGCAGGGATTCAGGCACCTAGATTTTGCAAATATTCCCTAGGAATCCGGGTAACCCAGCAGCACATGGAACAACAGTTACCATGCACTGTCAGGTCAGTCTTTGGTCTTCTCCACTGAGTGGACACATGAACAGCAGTGACCATGGGCCGTTCCCTCCCACTCTGGACCTGCTTGAACAGCTGCCTCGCAGCCTTCACATCTGCTCTGCCCTTAGCCCAGGCGTGTCCCCACTAGACATTGCAGGTCCCCTGCTTCTCTTGGGTATTTCCCGGAATACCACCTGGCCACGAGCTCTGTCTGGCTGCGCTATCTACTGTTTCACCTCCTTCACCCCTATCATTTTCCTTCCTCCCTTGTTTTGTCTTCAGCTCCTCTCACTGCTGTTGGAACTGGTCACATATAGCTGGTCTGTCATATGTTTTACTTACTAGATTGTCATCTCTCTCAGCCTCAGTAAAATGTAGGGTCCCAGGGGGCAAGACTTTGGTGTGTGTTACTCTCTGCTCTGTCTCTGGGATCTGGAGCAATCCTTGGTGCAGACGAGAAGGTCAACTGTTTGCTGAGGTGACAAGCACCTTCTTGGCCGTGTTTGTGCACGGTCAATGCTGCAGTTGCCACAGATGGAAATACTCATTTGGTGCCCACAGGAAACAGATTTCCAACAAGCTAGTTAACCTTCTAGATGGCACCCAAGCGCTGGCTTTCACGCATCCGAACAGATTTTTACACGCTTGAGAAGCACCTGAAAATGTTTATCAGGCTAGAAGGACCAGGCAGGTGAGGGCAGAGCCCGAGGCCAGCTGAAAATGCACACCCAGTTGGGCCTCCCTGGTGGCACAGCGGGTTGAGTGCTGCATGGTGAAGCATCCGTGGCACAGCAGCGCGAGTTCGATCCCCGGCCAGGGAGGGACCCACATGGCGCAGCAGACCTCTCCTGCCTCGCCTGCTGCTCCCCTCAGCAGTGGATTTTGGTCCATCTGCCTGTTTGCTCCCCGCTGTCTCTGGTGAGTCCTCTCACTTCCTGCACCTCTGGCGTGTACCCAAGCTCTTGTGTGCATAAGTAAATAAATCTTTAAAAAAGAAAGAAAGAAAAGAAAATGCACACCCAGGCCAGAGAGCTCAGGCTCACGACCCAGACCTGCGCAGACACCCGGCTCCAGAGCCCGCATCCTGCAGGGCAAAGAGAAAGGCTTTCTTGTCACTGACGCCCCTACACTTCCACTTCACCCAGTCCCTCCCTCAGAGCGAAAAGCACCAGAGGAAATGCGGACTGAAGGTGAGGTGGAGGGACTTAAAAGTGGGGGCAGGAGGGGCTAGAACATGTGTCTTTTATATAAAATGCCCCACAACTATGTAGAGAATGTAGATTATTCAAATGTCTTCCAGACCCTGAGATAAAAATACAGCCTCACAGGTCTTTTGCATGAAGGAGCTGGAAAAGGTGATTTTCTGGCTTGAAAAAAAGAAATGACCTCTGCTTGGCGCCTAATTTTTACTCTGATCACTTCACACACACACATAACGAAACAGCCATGTTCACAAGTTTCCCGTGAGGAACTGGCAGTGGGGAGTGAATCCAGAATGGAGGTGAGTCCTCAAGATGGAGTCACTTCTTCTTGTCTTCTAAAGTGCAGGTGGGATGCAGAAGCTTGATCTATTTTATCAAGAGTGACGCTTCCCGCTTCCAAGCCAGAAGAGCTGCAAGACCTAAGGGTTGATTTCTCACTCCTTCGATCTCAGCGGGCACTGGACTAAACCAAGTCACCAAGGGACCCAAGGACAGGACTGGAAACCCGTCCCCTGTCCACTTCTTGCCTACCTCATCTATGAACAAAGTCTGGCACTTCCATATTCTAATAAACACTCCTGTTCTAGCCTCCACCCTGTACCCAGCCTCCCCTCCTCTCTGCACCCACAAGGACCTTATTGTCAGAAACCTCAATCTCTTCTCAACTAGTCCTCTTCTCTTTCCTCCATTTTATAATCAGCAGCAGCACCAAACATTACTTTTTCTAAAACTCCATCCTGATTCTCTCGACTCCCCAAATCTCCTGGGACTCTCAGCAACCACTAAAGTTGAAAAGCTTGCCCTGGATCTCACCCTCACTTCTCACCCCGAGCCTACAGATTAGGGCGACCACTCACTTAAGTGTCCAAGCCAGAATGCTTTCATACGGACAAACGTTCAGTGCAACGGGATTTCTGAAGAGGCATGAATAAGAGCATCCCAGGAAAACTGGGGCGTCAGAATCACACTTGCGGTGGACACATCTTACTCGTAGGAACCGTAAACGCTCGCTCTCTGCTAAACATGCCCTGAACTTCAATGCCTCCAATTTTGTGTGACTTCTTTGCAGTGTCCTTTGGACCAAATCCTGAACTTTCCCAAATCGGCTGTCTTGCCAGATCCTGCAAAGAAATCCCTTTACTCAAGAAGTCTTTGCTGCCATCGTTCCAGCACCAGAGTGAAAAGTCGAACTCCCTGTAATTCTTTCATGGACTTTAATACACATACAGAGATATAAGGGAGTCGAGGGCACTTTCACGACCGATTCATACATGTCGTTATCTATGTAATGCGAGTGCAAAAGGAGAGCAGGCGCTCAGAGCTAAAATAACGCTTCACAAAGAATCAATAAGTAATAAGGGATTTTTAAAATGGCTATCTAATTAGGCTGCAAAAACAGAAGCGGGGTCCGCACTCCATCGCTTCTTAAGTTCCATTAAATTCTCATTCCTCTGTAAAGAAATTGAAGGGAAAGTCAGCTCATCCACCACAGGTATGGTTTAATGCAAGAAAGGGAATATGAAATTCTAATCGGGGAACTCATACTTTTACATATTCATGGGAAGTGGGTTGCATATGCTTAGTGAGTTTAAACTATCTAAGGTATCGAATGTTTTATGATTCCTGGCGTTGACATTTTCAGTTATCTGGAAAACCTACAAGCCCAGTGACAGCTGATTAGAAGGTTAAAAACAAAAAGTCACTTTTTTTGGTCCTTCCAGCTAGGGACCTAGGGTGCTGCCTTTGTCTTGCGTGTCTTCCTCTTCATTGGATTTTTCACCCAGGATCGAAATAATTTCTCCATCACTAGTTCCAATTAGAAAAGGAAGGTAGGATTTGGGCAGCAAAACCAACAGAACAAGATAAAATAGTTTTAGTACTAGTATCCCTTCTGAACTTCTATTGTGGAACTGCTATTACATAGAGATAGATTATTCTTGCTTTAATTATTTTCAAAAGCAAGCGCTTACCAGGTACATGCACTGGGACTGGCATATTATAGGCATCCCTCCCCTTCATCTTATAGAAACCATCCCCCCCATTTTACAGAGAGGTTCAGATCAGTGTATGTGTTCTTTCGTACAGAATTACTTCAAACACACTTTGAAATAGCTATGTCCCAGTTTTCACTGTTGTCTGAAAAACTACCCCATAATTTAGCAGCTTGAAACTCCTTTTTTTTTTTTTTTCACTTATACATTCCATGAATTAAGACTCAGACAGTGCCCAGAGGGGACAGTGTGTCTCTGCTCCATAATGTTGGAGGTCTCCGCTGGCAGGGGGCTTGCTGGCTGAGGCTGACTTGATGACCAAGTCTGAGATCACCCAGAGCCATCTTCACTCACATCCAGCACTCGGTGATGGGTCTAGGTTGGGTCCTGAGGTAGACCTTTTGGCCACAAGCCTGCCCTTCCAAGACATGGCAGCCCCATGGTGGCTGAACTGCTTCAACGCCAACCCTGGGCTCCCTACGTGAGCGTCTCAGCAAACAAGACGGGAAGCGCCTTCCTTACCTTTTACTGATCACCACACTAGGTATTCACACAGTGCTGTGTCTGCCACATTCTATTGTTTCCGATTGAGGTATAAGCCCATCTAATGTTCAAGGTGACAAAGAATGAGAGAAGACATAGATCCCTTTTCCTTTTTAAAAAAGATTTTATTTATTTATGCATACAAGAACTGGGGTACAGGAGTATGGGGGGGGTGAGCGGATCCACCAGATACAGAGCAGGGAGCAGAACAGGCAGATGGACTGAATGAAATACACTGCTGTGGGGAGCAGAGGGTGAGGCAGGAGAGGTCTGCTGCGCCATGTGGGTCCCCTCCCTGGCCGGGGATCGAACTCACACTGCAGTGGCTGCAGAAGCCCCACAGTGCAGCACTCAACCCTTTTCAACAGATATAGCGTTCAAGATTTTGTGGCCATTATTGTAAATCATCATAAGATATAAATAAGCTTAAAGTGACTCCTCGAACAACTCAGCTTCAGTAATGCAGTTTTACTACTCACAATACTCTAGGCACTTTATTAGCAAGATATTTCTGTAAAGAAATTAAAAGGGATGGAATGAAGAGGAAAGGGCTGCAATGTCAAAGGAATACCCAGGGCATGAAGGTAAGGAAAGGTTCATAAATGAAAGGAACCAAATGTATTAATAGGGAACTCCCCTCATTAAAGAAAAACAGTGAATATGGGTTATTATGTGAAATGTCCTGATTTCCTATATTTTGTGAACAGGAAGAATACTACATGTAAGCCTATATTTGCTAGATAAACCATATCTTATTAGATATATTGCTATGAAAGTGACTACCATTTGCCTGGGACTTGTCTAGGTCTTCTAAGTCAATGACAAGCTAACCTGTGTTCTTTATGAGAAATGAGTTTCTCTACATTATGAACAAAATCCCCTGGTTAGAAGAAAATGAATTTACTCTTATCGTGAGCATCGACTCTGGAGCAACAGAAATAACTGCCCATCTGTTCTAAAACTTTACAGAATCATTATTTGTTCCATTAGCACCCTAAATGGGCTGTCATCAATAATTGTCCTGTGTGCTATGAATATTCTCACTGACACCATGTCAAGTTTAGCTCTCGGAGATCTGAAAGATTATTCAATCGGCACTTAAATATTTTACTGCTACACTTATGCACCTTGTACCTTAATACTGGAACGTTTTAAAAGTGAACTGTTCTTTACCACTTGTAATGAATACGTAATGAAAAAGCCCTCACCTACTGTGCTAAGTCACCCCCAAGAGACACCAGAAAGTGAAAGGGATCACAAAGTGTCAGCAACCCTACTAGTGTACGTCACTCACTAAAAAATAACCTCGGGGTTTTCATTTCCAGAAAGAGATAGTACAGGGACCATGTTCCTGCAATCACTAAGGTAAGATACAGATAAAACATTAAGACATTGGGCAGCAGTTAACAGAAGCCCGTACTCCCAGGAAGGCAAGAGAGAAGTGACGAGAGTTCCACAGTTGCTCCAGGCCATGGTATAGGACGGGAGAACCCAGATGGAGGAGAACCAATCCCCTGGCTGAAGAAATGAATGTGAGGGTCCCAGGAGAGCGTGACAGCTAGATGTCACAGAGAAGACCACCAAAAAGGAAAGTTACATAGAAACCAGATCCACAGAGTCTCCCTGGAGTGAATATTCAGCATGTAACCGAACTGGCATCTAGTCAAAATTGTTGATGCAAAGAAACTGCATCAACCATGCAGAGAAATGGGAAAACAATCAATTATGAAGGAAAAAAATCAATCCATTGAGACAGGTCCAGAATTGATCCAGATATTAGAATTAACAGAAAGGGACATAAAATTTTTACAACCACCTTTTATATGTGTAAAACCCCAGAGGAAAAACAGAACATGTTAAGTAGTGGTGGATAATATATATTTCAAAAGACACCCAAATTTAACCTGCAGAAATAAGAACAACAATGTGTAAGAAGAAAAGTACTGGAGGCGATGAATGGCAGGTTAGACACTAGAGAAAAGATGATTGAATTCAAACACAAAAAAAATATGATCTAGTCAAAATGAAAAAGAGAAAGAAAATAGGGTAAAAGAAAAATAAACAAAGCTGCAGTGAGTCATGGCACAGCTTCAGGCAGTATAATACATTTGTGCTTAGAGAATTTAAAGAAAGCCACAAACAGAAAAAGAATATTTGAAGAAATAATGACTGGACCCCCCCCCCCGCCAATTTATGAGTCAGAAAGCCAAGAATGCAAAAAGTTCTATGAACTCCAAGCACAAGAAACATACAAAAAATTATACCAGGGCTCAACATGACCAAATTGCTTATTACTAGAGAAAATTAAAAATTTCGGGGCCTCCCCTGGTGGCGCAGTGGGTTAAGCAACACACTATGAAGCAAACCGCAGCCACTGCGGCACGAGTTCGATCCCTGCTGCCGGCCAGGGAGGGGACCCACATGG